>CM031377.1:76650566-77100039 GCA_018208015.1 Medicago ruthenica | reverse complement strand
TGTCCGTGAGGTAGGATGCCCAACCCCGCTTAGAGGAGATTTTCACGTGGAATTAATTGAAGTCATGTTGACGTATGTCCATAGACAACCTTAATTCCATGTGAGATCGATGACTCTAGGGACCTCTTCTTAGGAAATCTTACCTTTAGAGCCTACACGTGAGGATGGGGGAAATTTTGAACATACATATCACACCCATGCATATCATACATTTACATTCATGGAAAATAATTTTCGCATACCACTTTGCTTTATAGGAAATTAAAAAGAGCAACAAATATTAGCAAAAATAATATGGCCTCCAAAAATAGAAATACGCTCGCTTTCGAGATCAAGGCTCCTAAAGTGGAAGAAGAGTTCAAAGTCAAGAATCGAGAACTCCAAAATAAAAATGGAGAATTAGAATTGAAGTACCTTCAAGCTTTGGGGGAAATCACTAGGACGAAAAGAGATCGAGATGAAGCAACGAATTCTCTCCTAGTGTGCAAAAGCGGCTAAAGATCTCCGAAGGGAAGAGATTGGATAGGAGGCGGCTTGGTTAGTGCGGATGCCAACCTTGTGGCCAAGGACGAAGAGTTGGAAAGAATCTTGCATTCCAACCAAGAGCTCAAGAAGTTCGGCGAGCTAGCTATCGAAGCTCAACGGAAATGGAGGTTGAAGTTTCAAGAGAAAAATCAACAGCTCCAAGAAGTAGTCAAAGACTACAAAGAGCAGCTTCAAGCCGAACGCGTCCAACGGCAAAGACATGAGAGCCTTTCTCATCAAGGGAAGCTACATTGCAATCGCCTCGAAGCGGACATCAAGAAATTCGAAGAATACTTCGATAAGATTGCAAGAGAGCATGGAAACCACATTGCACGACTCCTTGATGAGATTAGAAGTGCAAATATCCAGCTAGCCCAACGCAAGGAAGTGATTGAGTTTGTATGGCAAGATGCCACCCGACTAAGTGAGGACTTCACTAGATTGGTCGCGTTCTCAAACTTAGTCATCGCCGAGCTTCCGAAGAAACTAGCAAAGGCCGAGATGGTCATGCCGTACTTTGTCATCCCTACGGAAATCCAGAAATTTATGAAGTTCCGCAAGGACACAGTAGATTTCTATAGGGAGGAAATAGGCAAGGCCGAAAAGCGAGCGGCTATTTGATTTGTATTAGCATTAGTTACACTTTGTAATCTCAATGTTATTCAATCAAATATATTTTGGACAATAATAATTTTCCGGCCTTTAACACTTCTAATTGCTAATATTAATTGCACACTTTTTAATTTCCTTATAAAGCAAAACACACAAAAAAAAAATTTCATGCATACATCATTCATTATCATGCATACGGTCATCTTCGAGTCCAAAACTCATTTCCCTTTTCTTATCCTCAGGATTTCTTATAATCCGAATTGAGTCTTCAGTGTTCGCATTTTCTCCGCAACACTACGTGTCTTCCCGTAAGGAAAAGTGGCTCATCGTCCCGAGGCAACCCACTCCTACAATACCCGAGCAACCATAAAGAGAAAAATGGAGAATTTAGAACAAGAGAATCAAGAGCTTCATGAAGAATTGACATCTATGCGAACGGAGATGGAAAAGCTAGCGGAGTTAGTGAAGCTACTAGCAGCCGCACAAATCCCGACACCTCCTCCTCCCTCTAGCTCTCAAGCTCAAGCATCAGCTTCTACTTCAACTCCCAACGTACATGCCGGAACTCAGCACTACACTAGACCTCCCGGTTGTACATGGGGCATGCCATTCGATTTTGGTGAAGAGTCCATCCCTATTCCCCATACCCTTCAAGAAACTCCGGTCACTCAACCCGAGGTTACCTTTACCCAGGCCGCTGCGGCCTTCTCTACACCAGCGGTTCATACCACTCCATTTGATCACGGGCCTATCTTTCATGCCGAAAGTTTAGGTGCCCAGGATAGGATGGTTGTTTTCCTAGAAAAATTCGATGAGATGCAAAAGGAAATTAAAGCCCTCCGAGGGAAAGATTTATTCGGGAAGGACGCCCATGACCTCTGCCTTGTACCCAATGTCAAAATCCCTCCTAAATTTAAGGTCCCGGATTTTGAAAAGTATAAGGGGAACACTTGCCCGCAAAGTCACTTGGTAATGTACGCAAGGAAAATGTCGACACAAACCAACAACCACCAGTTGCTCATCCATTACTTCCAAGATAGCTTAACCGGTGCCGCTTTAAAGTGGTACATGGGTTTGGATAGTACCAAAATCCAAACCTTCAACGACTTGGGAGAGGCGTTTGTCCGCCAGTATAAATACAATTTAGACATGGCCCCGGACCGGGACCAACTCCGGGCCATGGCCCAAAAGGACAAAGAGACCTTTAAGGAGTACGCACAAAGGTGGAGAGAGATAGCGGCTCAAATTAGCCCGTCTCTAGAAGAAAAAGAAATGACCAAGATCTTTTTAAACACTCTTGGTTCCTTTTACTATGAGCGAATGGTTGCCAGTGCGCCAAGTGACTTCACAGAAATGGTAAGCATGGGCGTACGTTTGGAGGATGCGGTCCGAGAAGGACGCTTAGTGAAGGAAAGTGCTCCATCTAGCAGCACAAAGAGATTCGGGGGTAGCTACCCAAGGAAGAAAGAGCAAGATATTGGCATGATTGGCCACGGAGGACCTCATCAAGGGTACTCGGCATATCCGCATGTCTCTGCCATTTCACCTTCCATCTCTACACCTCCAAACTACCAAGTTCAGGTCCCGCCAAGGCCTCCCCCTCAATATCAACAGTCCTATCAACAACAACACCCACAAAATCCACAACAACATTATCAACAACCACGCCCACAAGGTCAGCAGCAATTCCGACCTCAAGCACCTCAACAGCCCTTCAATCATCAGAATCGCCCAAGAATGGCATTCGATCCGATACCCATGAAGTACGCGGACCTGCTCCCGGCTTTACTTGCGAGAAATCTCGTACAAACAAGAGCACCACCTCCCGTACCGAGTTTATTACCTCCATGGTATCGCCATGACCTTACTTGCGCATACCATCAAGGGGCTCCAGGCCATGACATTGAACGTTGCCTTGCTCTAAAAAATGAGGTCCAAAGGCTAGTCCGTACCAAAGTGTTGACCTTCAAGGACTCTAACCCAAATGTCCAAACTAACCCACTGCCGAACCATGGTTCCTCAATCAACATGGTTCAAGAACACCAAGGAACCAGTCCTATTTTGAAAGTCCAAAAGATCAGGACGCCTTTGGTTCCACTACACATCAAAATGTGTAAAGCAGCTATGTTCGAGCACGATCATGCTAGTTGTGAAGAGTGTTCAGTAAGTCCTCAAGGATGTATGCAAATCCAAAATGACATACAAGGACTAATGGACAAGAAGGAGCTCGTTGTCACCAAAAAGGACGAAAGTGTATGTGTCATAATTCCGGAGTTTGATATCCCGGAACACTTGGAGTTAGCCTTCAGCAGCCAAGAGCCTGCCGCTACTCCACTCGTAATATGTTTACCAGGGCTTGTCCCATACACTTCCAACAAAGCAGTTCCTTACAAGTACCTTGCGACCATGATGAACAACGGCCAAGAGACGCCTATTCCCCCCTTAGCCCCTGTCGGTAATATCACAGACAGCAGCAAAGTGCTAAGGAGCGGACGTGTTCTTCCCACAACAGTCCAAGAGAAGGTCAGCACCCCGGTATTTAAACCGAAGCCAACCCAAGACCCATGCACGAGCAAAGAAATGGGTCAATCCAGTGGGGCAAATGCCGATTCGGATCTCGATGAGGTATTGGAACTAATCAAAAAGAGCGAATACAAGGTCGTGGATCAGTTGTTGCAAACACCTTCCAAGATCTCTATGTTATCCTTATTGTTGAACTCCGACGCACATAGAGAATCATTGATGAGGGTCTTAGACCAAGCCTTTATGGAGCACGACATAACCCTCGGCCAATTCGGAGGCATTGTCGGAAACATCACTGTCTGCAATAGCTTAAGCTTCAGTGATGAGGAACTCCCAGAGCAAGGAAGGCACCATAATTTGGCATTACATATATCGGTAAACTGCAAGTCGGATGCTTTATCAAATGTACTTGTAGACACCGGCTCTTCATTGAACGTAATGGCCAAAACCACCCTTGACCAGCTTTCCTACCAGGGGACCCCCATGAGGCAAAGTGGGGTAGTTGTTAAAGCCTTCGATGGCTCGAAGAAATCAGTGATTGGGGAGGTGGATTTACCTATTACCATCGGGCCACCTGTCTTCCAAATAACCTTCCAAATAATGGATATACAAGCAGTGTATAGTTGTTTGTTAGGCCGACCGTGGATCCACGAGGCGGGAGCAGTGACATCCACACTGCATCAAAAACTGAAATTTGTGAAGAATGGGAAGCTAGTCACTGTGGGAGGAGAGGAAGCTCTGTTGATCAGCCATCTGTCGTCTTTCTCGTTCATCGGTGCTGATATCGTTGATGGGACATCATTCCAAGGTCTTTCCTTAGATGATGAGAGTGCCACAAAGAATGGAGCGTCCATGTCTTCTTTCAAGAGCGCACAAAGAGCAGTGCAAGATGACTTACTCCCGGATTGGGGAAAGACAATAAGTCTGCTGGAGCGTAAGCATAGAGAAGGGTTAGGTTTCACTCCAACTACAAGAGTTACCGAACCAAGCACTAACATTGAACCGCTCGAGAACATCTTTCGTAGTGCCAGCTTCATTCACTCCACAAAGGAAACTAACGCCATCACTGAAGATGGGCCGGAGGAAACAGCACATATCCATGTAACGCATGGAGGAGCTTGCCGCAATTGGGTTGCCGTCGATGTTCCTTCTGTTATTCAGTCTTCAAAGTAATGTGTTTGTTTATTTATCTTTTTCAAAAAAAAAACCCCTTTCGTCTCGCCCGAAGCGAAGGGAGACTCATGTAGGGCTTGTTTAATATACTATCATCAAGTAATAAAAATCGTTTGTTTCTATCACAGCCTCTACGTACTTATACGTTTTCTTTTCCTTTTTATTTTCAAAAAGAAAAACCCAAAAACATTTTCTATTTTTAATTACAAAGAGTCTGCATTTTTCATCTTTTACTAAAATCAATCATCCATCATATGCAGACTAAGCACCCATAAACCCGTCGAACACCTTAGCCCTAGGCTCCCTCCCAACTTTGAATTCCCTGTTTACGAAGCGGAAGAGGAAGAGGACGAAGAGATCCCGGATGAGATCAAGCGCCTACGAGAGCAAGAGAGGAAGACCATTCAGCCTCACGAGGAAACGGTAGAGGTCATCAACTTGGGTTCCGAACAAGAAAAGAAAGAAGTTAAGATTGGAGCGTTATTGGATGCGCCCGTCAAAGAGAAAATAGTCAAGCTTCTTGAGGAATATGTGGATATCTTTGCATGGTCATACCAAGATATGCCAGGATTGGATCCTGAGATTGTGGAGCACCACTTACCTCTAAAACCTGATGTCCGCCAGTCAAGTAGAAGTTGAGAAGAACTCGCCCTGACATGGCTCTTAAGATCAAAGAGGAAGTGCAAAAGCAAATTAATGCTGGATTTCTTGTTACCTCGGAATATCCTCAATGGTTGGCCAACATAGTGCCAGTTCCCAAGAAGGATGGTAAAGTCAGGATGTGTGTCGACTATCGAGATTTAAACAAGGCTAGTCCAAAGGACGGCTTCCCTTTACCTCACATTGACATATTGGTCGACAATACTGCCAAATCCAAGGTTTTCTCCTTCATGGATGGCTTCTCGGGATATAATCAGATTAAAATGGTTGTTGAGGATAGAGAAAAAACGTCTTTCATCACACCTTGGGGCACCTTCTGCTATCAAGTGATGCCTTTTGGCCTAACAAATGCGGGTGCTACCTACCAAAGGGGCATGACTACTCTCTTCCACGACATGATACACAAAGAAATTGAAGTGTATGTCGACGACATGATTGTCAAATCAGGAACGGAAGAAGAGCATGTCGAATACTTGTTAAAGATGTTTCAACGCCTGAGAAAATATCGGCTTCGCCTAAACCCCAACAAATGTACATTCGGCGTAAGATCAGGAAAACTCCTAGGTTTCATTGTCAGTCAAAAGGGTATCGAGGTAGATCCCGATAAGGTCAAAGCTATCAGAGAAATGCCTGCTCCTCAAACTGAGAAGCAAATAAGGGGATTTCTGGGACGTTTAAATTACATCTCTAGATTCATATCCCATATGACAGCCACTTGTGGACCTATTTTCAAGCTACTCCGCAAAAATCAAGAAGTGGTATGGACAGAAAATTGCCAGAAAGCTTTTGACAGCATCAAGGAGTACCTGCTAGAACCTCCAATACTTATTCCTCCGGTCGAAGGAAGACCTTTGATCATGTACTTGACCGTATTGGAGGACTCCATGGGTTGTGTACTCGGACAACAAGACGAGACCGGTAGAAAAGAACACGCCGTCTACTACCTAAGCAAGAAGTTTACGGACTGCGAGTCCCGATACTCTCTACTCGAAAAGACTTGTTGTGCATTAGCCTGGGCTGCTAGGCGTCTTCGCCACTACATGCTCAATCATACTACTTGGTTGATATCCAAGATGGATCCAATCAAGTACATCTTTGAAAAACCCGCCTTAACCGGAAGGATCGCCCGTTGGCAGATGTTGTTGTCAGAATACGACATCGAATACCACACTCAGAAAGCTATCAAAGCCAGCATTCTCGCTGACCATTTGGCTCATCAACCAATTGAAGATTATCAACCAATCAAGTTTGACTTCCGCGATGAAGAAATCATGTATCTAAAGATGAAGGATTGTGACGAACCATTACTCGGCGAAGGTCCAGATCCCGAATCTAGATGGAAGTTAATCTTTGATGGAGCAGTAAATGTCTATGGCAACGGAATTGGGGCAGTCATCGTTACCCCTGAGGGCAAACATCTCCCTTTTGCTGCAAGACTATCATTCGACTGTACAAACAATATGGCAGAGTATGAAGCTTGTATCTTAGGAATTGAGGAAGCCATTGATCTAAGGATCAAGAACCTCAACATTTACAGAGACTCAGCTCTTGTGATTAATCAAATCAATGGAGATTGGGAAACTCGCCACACCGGCTTGATCCCTTACAAAGATTACGCAAGACGTTTGCTAACCTTTTTCAACAAAGTCAAGCTGCATCACATTCCTCGAGACGAGAATCAAATGGCAGATGCTTTGGCAACTTTGTCTTCTATGTATGAAGTCAGTCGCCAGAATGAAATCCCAACAATCAAGGTTCAACACCTAGAAAGGCCTGCACATGTATTTGCAGCCGAAACACTCATGGATAACCAGCCATGGTTCCACGACATCAAACGTTTCCTCCAAAAGCAAGAGTACCCGCATGGGGCATCCAACAAGGATAAGAAAACTCTGCGAAGATTAGCTGGCAACTTCTTTCTAAACGGAGAAGTTTTATACAAGAGGAATTTTGATATGGTGCTGCTCAGATGTGTTGATAAGCAAGAAGCGGATCTCATAAAGCATGAAATACATGAAGGCTCCTTCGGAACCCATTCCAGTGGGCACACAATGGCTAGGAAGATCTTAAGAGCCAGATATTACTGGATGACCTTGGAAAGTGATTGCTACAAGCATGCCAGGAAATGCCACAAATGTCAAATCTATGCGGACAAGATCCACATGCCACCAACGGCTCTGAATGTCCTCTCTTCACCATGGCCTTTCTCCATGTGGGGCATTGACATGATTGGTAGGATCGAACCCAAAGCTTCAAATGGACATCGCTTCATCCTAGTAGCAATCGACTACTTCACCAAATGGGTTGAGGCTGCATCGTATGCCAACGTCACCAAACAAGTGGTGGTCCGATTTATTAAGAATCATATCATCTGTCGATATGGTATTCCCAACAAGATCATCACGGACAATGGGACCAATCTAAATAACAAAATGATGAAGGAGTTGTGCAAAGAGTTCAAGATCGAGCATCATAACTCTTCTCCTTATAGACCTCAGATGAATGGTGCGGTTGAAGCTGCAAACAAAAACATCAAGAAAATAGTGCAAAAGATGGTAGTCTCATACAAGGATTGGCATGAGATGCTACCATATGCCTTGCACGGGTATCGTACTTCAGTACGTACGTCGACAGGGGCAACCCCTTTCTCTTTAGTATACGGCATGGAAGCAGTGCTCCCCGTAGAAGTCAAAATCCCGTCATTGAGAATCTTGATGGAAGCTAAGTTGTCAGAGGCTGAATGGTGTCAAAACAGATACGATCAGTTGAACTTAATCGAGGAAAAACGCATGACTGCCTTATGTCATGGACAACTGTATCAACAGAGGATGAAACAAGCTTTTGACAAGAAAGTTCGTCCTCGTGAAATCCAAGAAGGAGACCTCGTGCTCAAAAGGATCCTATCCTTTCAACCCGACTCTAGGGGCAAATGGACGCCTAACTACGAAGGCCCGTATGTCGTCAAGAGAGTGTTCTCCGTAGGAGCCTTGATTCTCACAACAATGGACAGCAAGGATTTTCCGCGTCCTGTGAATTCCGATGTAGTCAAGAAATACTTTGTCTAAAGACAAAAAGAACAGCTCGGTAAGTCGAAAACCTGAAAGGGCGGCTTAAGCAAAAATGAGCGTCTCGGTGGACTGAAAACCTGAAAAGGCGGTCCAGGCAAAAATTAGAGACATAAACAGAAACAACTATCCTGATAGGTCAAACATCTGAAAGGACGACCTATGCAAAATTAAGGATCAAAAGACAAAGTAACTACATCGGATTGGTCGTAATTCGTTAGGGACACATCAATTGTCTGAAGACTCCGAATCGGAAGCATCCAAACAAGGGATTCAAAGTTGTTAGGGATACTAGTGGCCACCGTGTTCAATGTACCCTCCCTTTTATATTTACCATTTTTTTTTCAGACTTTGTAAGATTCGTGGAGCCACGCCTTTGGCGGGCTAACACCCCATTTATAAATTTCACTTCCCAACATTCTTTAACTTTTATCAAATTCCCATTTTTTCCTTTCATTCATTTTTATTCTTGATGATAGTACTTCAAAACAAACAAAAAAAACTTTTTCAAAATTTATTTTGTGAGTCTTTTATTTTTTATCAATAACAAACACATTCCTTTCGAACTCGTGAATATTCGGAGTGTACATCGATGTCTGTCCTTAAAGCAGATAAAGCTTCGCAGGCCGAGCATGGTCAATTGCAAAGAAGGAATTCCCCAACAAAATCCTCAGTGAATCAATCGGGAATATCCCCGATAAATTGAGAGCCCAAAAGGACAATTCAGGCAAGGACTTGCCAACCAAAGCATAAGCATTCCCGACGAAATCATCAGTTCTTCCTCCCCAGCGGATTAGCACAATCCCCAGCGGATTAACGAATTCCCCAGGAAGACAATCTCTGTCCAAACAATCAAAAGCCCAATCACCATTGGCATCGAAGGCTGGATATCGATCATGCTTCCAAAATGATCCTTGTATCCCCAACGAAGTCACAAGCAAAGCCCAATCTTATTGGCATACCCCCCAGTGGAGTCTCAACCAACCAAAGCCCGACCTCGCTCGGCAACCAACCCAAGCCCGACCTCGCTCGGCATCTTACCAAAGCCCGACCTCGCTCGGCATCTCATCCAAGCCCGATTTAGCTCAGCACCCAGATCATAACCCCCAGCGTCCAACGTGACGTCTGTCATCCCCCAGGTCAGCATAATTCATGCATCATATCAAAATCATTCATTAACATGCATCTCACATTCATATCATGCATTTCCCACAACAAACAGTCGAGTGTCATCCCCAGCCTGTCTGGTCTAGGGATTTCAATCTCCTTTTCGCCAAGCGGTAGTTCTTTAATGAACAGCTTGTGCTTTTCTCATTGTATCATTGTATTAAGAGGCAATTCCTTAACAAACGTTTTGGACATCCCCAATACAAGTCAATCTCTCACGCGACGTCCCCAGTGACAGTCATGCATTCATACATTCATACATATGTACATTTATGCATGCAACATACTACATATCATACATGGTTGTTCTAACTATCATGAGTCTCATCAATCAATCACGAGCAATTCGTGAATTCTTTTTCCCCAAGTGTCATCCCCAGTTTGTCTGGTTCAGAGATGTCACCTTTTACCCCAAGTGGCAGTTCAAACGAACAGCTTGCGCATCTTTTTATCATGTCTTTATGCCAAGTGGCAGTTCTTTAATGAACAGCTTGTGCATATTCCCCAGTGTTGTGCCAAGTGGCAAGTTCTTTAATGAACAGCTTGTGCATCCCTTCTCCCCAATTGAAGGGGCAGTTCTGTAAGGAACGGCTTGTCAGCCGCATCCCCAGTGTCGTCAATGGCAAGTTCGGCAACAACCCGAACAGTTGACATTCAATCTTTATCTTTTGTCGTCAGTGGCCAGTTCGGCAACAACCCGAACAGCTGACATTCTTTTTATTTCCTGTCGTCAATGGCAAGTTCGGCAACAACCCGAACAGTTGACATTCTTTTTATTTCCTGTCGTCAATGGCAAGTTCGGCAACAACCCGAACAGTTGACATTCTTTTTATTTTTGTCGTCAGTGGCAAGTTCGGCAACAACCCGAACAGCTGGCATTTACCTTTTCATTTCTTGTTGTTAGTGGCAGTTCGGCAATAACCCGAACAGCTGACACTTATCCCCAGTGGAACCATGTTCCCCGGTAAAGTCGGATCCCGTTTCTTTAACGAACCCGGGTATCCCTTTATCTCTTTTTATCCTCAGTGTGGTCATTTTTATCGTCTTTGCATTCATGTTTACATTACAAGCATTCATAACATTTGCATACATGCATTCATAACATTTACAATTCAGAAAAATATTTAGTCAAAAAATGGCGTACTCTATATTTAAGTCTCTTCGACCCGTCCATTTCAAATTTCACTTTCAATCTCCGGGACGAAGAAACTTAAATAGGGGCATCTGTCATACCCCATTTTTTGACTTATATTTTTTATTTGTTTTATCTTTTATTATTTCATTCTTGTCATAGCATTTTATTTGCATTTTATCACTATTAGCATTACTATTAATATTATTATCATTATTATCCTTAATATTATTAATATTATTGTTATTCTATTTTCATTAATAATATCATTATTATCTATTATTATTATTAAGGTTTTATTAATTAATAATATTAAGCTTTTCATCATTTTTATTATTATTATCATCATTTTCATTCTCATTACTTTTTTATTTTTATTTGCATTATCATTTTTATTATTATCATTTTCATTATCCTTATTATTATTATTATTATTCATTTCCACTTTTTATTTTATTTTAAAATACAAAAAAATTCAAAAAAAAGGAAGTTCGCAGTGCGAAGTGGCCTTTGCACTGCGACCTCTGCAATTTTCTGCAGAATTTTTATTTTCTTTGATTTATCTGTTTTGTTTTCATTTGTAATTGTTATTACTAGTATTATTATTATTGTTATTGCCATTTGTGACTGATTTAGTGCAGCAAGGCAAGAATCAAAGTGTGACATTAAAGGTAAAAGGAAAGAAGGATTTTCTTCCAACCTAACATGTGCTCAAACAAATTGGCTGCCCTTGGTCAGCTCTTGTCCCTCCAAATTGACCCATCATCCAACTTGAGCTTGCCAGCCAGCTACTTGATCCCTTTCCTTCCCTTTTTCTCCACCAAAACCAGTCAAACTTAAGTGGTTTTTGCTAGCAAAAAGCTGTTTGTGCTGCCCTGTTTTGAGCTGGATTTCTCCTCCCACACACCAGCCCACATGCTCATTTTGCTTCCCCCAATCTCCCTGTACATGGCAGTACACGTTTTCATTGCTTGGCCTTCCAAGATTGCAAGGATTGATCCCAAGAATCACCCCCTTTGGAGCTGCCCTGTTTTTCAGTTTTTCTCATCATTACCTTCTAGAATCAGCTGCATTTGTGGCTGAGATCAGTCAAGGTCTTGCCCCTTGGCACAAGGCAAAGCAGCTTCTATCCATTAGCACTAAATGCAAAGTGATTTAGCCTGGATTTAGCCCACAAACCAGCTAGGATCTAGGATTTTGTTCATCATTACATGGATTGCATTTTTTGCCTATAAAAGGAATGGCAAGGCAAAAGGATTAAGAACCAGTTGAACACATTGAAAAAGCCATTACACCAGAAAAACACACACACAATACACACGAAATTTACACCAAAAAACCCATTGCATTGCAGCACCAAATCAGTTCATACACAAAGCAAAACCAATTAGAGCTCATTGTTCATAAACTCTAATCAATCAAGCAAGCCACTTCCAACCTCTTGCTCAAGCATTGCTAGGAGTTCTATAAGTCTCCTTTAATCTTTGTCTTTCATTGTGTTTGTTGTTTTCTTCATTTGCTTTGTTCAATTTCATTTTGTGCACAAAAACCCCTTTTGAAACTCAAAAGGGATCTCAAAGAGGCCAAGCCTTGAAACTGAGTTTTTACACTCCTTTTTCCCAATTTTTGCAAAGCTTCTTAACCCCCTTTAGGTTCTGAAGCTTGCTTAGAAGCAGTTTCTGAACTTCTGTTCAGAAACAGCTTCTGAGTTCAAAATTTCGCATACTTCGCAGAGCAAAATATTGCTCGCACTGCGAACACATCAGAACCTGACTTCGCAGAGCCAAGTTCTGGTTGCTCTGCGAAGTATGTGAAACTGAGAACATGAATCAGGCATCCAAATGCCAAATTTTTGGGGTTCCAGCCCTTGATTCAGAACCTAAAGGGTGTTAAAATCATTTTTGTCCAAACCCAATTCATAATCACGTACAACTTTGGAAATTTCACAAGTTCGTGCGATAAATTTTGAGTAACTTGTGAAACAAGTTATGTTCTTCAATTTCCAAAACCAAACTTGAGCAATATGCTAAGTTCGTTTATTTTCAAAACAAACTTGAACAACCATGTTGTTCATGATTTCCAATCCAAACGCGAACTTAAGCCGAGCTTGCTCACTCTTTTAAACCAAGCTCGAATTTAGCCGAACTTGTGAACTTTCCGAATTTGTGTATGTTTTTTATGATCCTGTTCATCATTCAAACTTGAACTACGCTTGTTCTTGAGTTTCAATAGCTTAAGCAACAAGTAATGTTCATGATTTTAATAAGCTCGAACAACAAACTTGTTCGTGTTTCCCTTTTCTTTTTTAACTTTCCCTTTAAAAGCATTTTGGTTCCCTTTGAGATTCCTTAGAGTTCCAACAAAACCAAACTTGAATGAAACGGGAATGGCTTGACGTATGTCTCCCCAAATCTCGGTTGCACGAATGCGTGACGTATGTCTCGTCGCTCGGGCAACCGTCATTCCACCTTTGACGCGTCTCGCACGCTCAACCTTCCCTTGGCCCCCCTTGGACCATTTTTAACCCTTTTTTGGCCCTCGTGGTCAATCCGAACCTTTCGCGCCTTTGCGCGTTTATTTTCAACCATTTACGCCTTGCGCGAATTTATCGCTTTCGCGCCTTTGCGCGTTTATTTTCAAACCTTTTACGCCTCTGTGCGTCTGTTTTTTTCTTAAAACATTTACGCCTTGCGCGAGTTTATCGCCTTAGCGTCCGTCTTTCACCATTAAAAACCTTTTAAAACCTTTGATCACGTCCAAGTGCAAATCTTTTATCAAATCATTTACCTTTATGCATTGTCGTCAATGGCCAGTTCGGCAACAACCCGAGCAGTTGACATTTACTTTCATTACTTTCTCTTTTTCAAACCTTTTTCGCTCGGACGCGATCAAATCTTTTTTAACTAAAACGAACCAACATACAAATTTTTTCAACCAAAGAACTACGTACGCTTTGAATTCTCCGACTACCGGGAGATACGTAAGAGCAAGATCGACATCTTGTCAAGCCCATTAATAAAACTTTCTTTTTTCCCCTTCGTTTGTTTTTATCTCTTTCGTCCCTTTATATTATTATGTTTTTTTATATGATTAAACACGCAAGCAAAACTTCGAAACATTTTAAGCCTAAGCCGACTAAGAGGTTCCCGTTGAGTACAACGGATGTGAGGGGTGCTAATACCTTCCCCTCGCATAATCGACTTTCGAACCTAAAATCTTTTTCAAGGTAATTTCGAACTTTTTTCCTTTTCTCCCCGGAAAATTAAAAGTTCAGTCGTAATTTAGAATTAGTGATTCAATGCTTCCCAATAGCTTGACATCCGAAATTCGACGCGACAGCTGTTTTATTCAGAATAGGTCTGATATAGATCCTGTTCTGAATATAACATGCTGTGTTTACAGCTTCTGCCCAAAAGTACTTAGCAATTTTGGATTCATGGATCATGGTTCTGGCCATTTCTTGTAAAACCTGTTCTTTCTCTCTACAACTCCATTTTGTTGTGGAGTTCTAGGAGATGAGAATTCATGGATAATTCCATGATCTTCACAAAAATTTTCAAATGGTTCATTTTCAAATTCCCCACCATGATCACTTCTGATTTTTA
Source organism: Medicago ruthenica (assembly GCA_018208015.1). Taxonomy (NCBI): domain Eukaryota; kingdom Viridiplantae; phylum Streptophyta; class Magnoliopsida; order Fabales; family Fabaceae; genus Medicago; species Medicago ruthenica. The sequence goes on along the minus strand of CM031377.1, from coordinate 77,085,577 downwards.
AAATTTTCAAATCAGTTTCATTTTGTACTTGTTTGCAGAATTTGAAAAACACATCATATGTTTCATGTTTAGTTCTAAGGAACTTAACCCAAGTCCACCTACTATAATCATCAACAATTACAAGTCCATACTTCTTCCTATTGATTGAAGCTGTTCCAACAGGACCAAACAAATCAATGTGAAGGAGTTCTAAAGGTTTTGAGGTGGAAACAATGTTCTTAGATTTAAAAGAAGTTTTAGAAAATTTTCCAATTTGGCATGCTGAACATAGAGCATCTGAGTGATAATCAATGCTGGGTAGGCCTCTGACCAGCTGGAACTTGCTAAGCTTAGAGATGAGTCTCCAGTTAGCATGTCCCAGCCTTTTGTGCCAGACCCATTTCTCATCACTCACAGACAGAAGGCAAACTACCTTCTGCTGAACCAATTTAGAAAAATTTATTTTGTAAACATTGTTTTTCCTGCTGCCTCTGAACACTACAGACTTATCTTTATTACTGATTACAACATGTGTTCTTATTAAACAGGACTTCATAATTACTATCACATAATTGACTTATGCTAAGTAAATTATGTTTAAGTCCATCTACCAGCCAAACATTATCAATGTACAGGGAAGAATTACCTATCTTACCAGTACCAATGATCTTTCCTTTCTGACTTCCTCCAAACCCCACAGTTCCTCCCTCTTTCAGAGTCAGGGTTTGGAACATAGACTTGTCCCCTGTCATATGATGCGAGCATCCACTGTCCAGGTACCAGGACCTTTCCTTTTCTTTGGATGTTAAGCATATCTGCAATTGAAATGATCTCAGACTTAGGTACCCAGATTTTCATGGGTCCTTTGGGGTTAGTCCTGAAAGGTTTTGGATTTTTCATCTTGTGTCTGAAGCTATGATATTCAGACTTGTTCTGATACTTTGGATATGAATCCTTGTATCTTGAATAAGTCTGAGTTTCAGAACCTGAGTTCTTCAGAACCTGAGTTCTCAAAGGTTTGGACTCAGATTTCTTCAGAACTTGAGACTTGAAGGTCTTTGGTTCTGAGATGTTTAAAGTCTGACCCTTTGAGTACTTTGGTTCTGATTTCCTCAGAATTCTAACTTTGCTAGCTTCAGGCACAAGGCAAGCTTCAGTTTTGCCTTTCTTTAAACAATTACAAGCAGAAGAATGATTGGTTTGCTTTTGCTTGTTCTGCTTAACATTCTGAGATTGAAAATGTTTTGTATTTGACTGGTTTAATAGATTTTGAAGTTTTAATAAACCCAGTCTTAGAAAAATTTGAATTTGAATTATTCAGATTCTGAGACTTACTAGTTCCAGGTTCTGAACTCTTCAGATTCTGAACATTTTCAGGTTCAGAGTCTGATTTTCTCTTACTCTTAGGTTGAGGACCAATTGGCTTAGATTTAGGCAAGGTTTTAACATCTGCCTTCATCTTACCCTTAGGTTCAGAAGCTTCAGAGTCTGAGCTGTTCAGAACTTTAGACTCAGTCTCAGATTCTGACATTTTCAGCTTCTCAGAGTTATCAGAAGCAGGCACAAAGCATATACCATTGCCTTTTAAAATATTTTCAGAACAGGAAGGTGAGTTTAATTCATTTGAAGGTTTGAATGAATCATAGCCAATGCCTTCACCTTTGTTTCTGATCATATTATACATCATAGAGGCAATTTTAGTTCTACTGAATCCAGTTAAGATGAAATCTTGAAGAGCTATTTCATCTTCATTAGGAACCTCTTCAGATTTCTTATGAGCCTCTTTTCTGAGTTCTTCAATTTCTTCATCATATTCAAATATTTGATTTTGAAGTTTAAGATTTTCTTCAGACAGCAAGTTAGTTTTATTTTTCAAAGTTTTTATTTCTCCTAACTTGTTTTTTAGAAGACTCATAAGATCATTAACTGTTTCAATTAATTTAGATCTAGTGAGTTCAGAATATACCTCATCTTCTTCATCAGAATCTGAGCATGATTCTGCATCAGAAAGTGCAGTTGCCATCAAGGCCAGGTTTGCTTCTTCTTCATCAGATTCTGACTCATTGTCCAGATCATCCCATGTTGCCATGAGACTCTTTTTAAGCTTGTTTCTGAAACTGCTGGACTTTGAGCTGGACTTCTTTGCTTTCTCTTTAGACTTTTCTTTCTGAAGATCAGGACAGTCAGCAATGAAGTGCCCAGGCTTCTTGCAGTTGTAACAGCTTTCCTTCTGGTTATCCCTCTTTGAACCAGATCCTCTAAATTTACTGCTTCTGTTAGAGAATTTTTTCTTTCTATTCATTAGATACTGAATTCTTTTAGAAAGCATTGCAAGCTCATCAGCATCTGAATCTTCATCAGAATTTCCCTCAGGAAATTCTTCTTCAGATTCAATAGCTTTCAAAGCTTTAGCAGGCTTTCTTTTAGATTTCAAAGCTAATGACTTTGGTTCTCTAACAGACTCAACCTCATTGAGTCCCAGTTCATGCACCTTGAGGGAGCTTATAAGATCCTCAATACTTAAAGTATTCAGATCCTTAGCTTCCTCAATAGCAGTCACTTTAGGTCTCCATTTGGATGGCATACTTCTTAAGAGTTTGTTCACATGATCAGCTTGTGCGCTCTCGTTTAAAAACGCGCAATCTTCTGAGACGTGTACGAACGCTCGGAAGGCTTTTGTGAAGTCGCCACCAAAGTTTTTGTTTAAAGGGAACGTTGATAAACACTTAAGTTTTTATTTGAAGGGAAACGATAATAAAACCCTTGACGATGAGGAAAAGGACTGGTCATCGCAACCATTGTCGGGTTCGGGAGTCGATTACGCAAGGGGAAGGTATTAGCACCCCTCACGTCCGTTGTACTCAACGGGAACCTCCTATTTAGCTAAAGCTTAAAATGTTTTTAAATGTTTTGCGTGCATGCTTGTCTATGTAAAAGGGAAAAAGAAAATATGATGAAAGGGGAAAAAGTTTGTTTTTTATTATTGTGCTTGACAAGATGTCGATCTTGCTCCTACGTATCTCCCGGTAGACGGAGAATTCAAAGCGTACGTAGTTCTTTGGTAGAAAACGTACATATGTTGGTTGTTTTTAAATGAACGATGTTTTGACCGAATTCTTGCGATTAAACGTAGCTTGTATGCTCGCGGATGGGAGGCTTAAGCATATAGCTTGTATGCTCGAGCATGGGAGACTTAAGCGTTTGTTTGAAATCGCGCTAGAATTGATAAAACATGTCCGTTGGGTAAAAGGGTTCGAATTGGTCGCTATGGGACCAAAAAGGGTGCAATGGACTCAATCGAGTCGATCATTGACCGGAGTGACTCAACGAGTCGAAAAAAGGTTCGATTGATCCAACGGGATCAAGAACGGGTACAATGGACTCGAACGAGTCGAACATTGACCAAAGTGACTCAAACGAGTCGAGGGATTGAATCTAGTGGCCACGGGGGACCAAAAGGTTCGGATTGACCACAAAGGGCCAAGAATTGGTTTGGTGTGGTCGGATACGTTGAAAATGGAATGACGATTGTCCGAACGACAAGACATACGTCACGCATTCGTTCAATCGGGGCAATGGAAGGACATACGTCAAACCACCCCTTTTTCATTCAAGTTTTTGGTTGAATTTTTAGAAATCCCAAAGTTTATCAAAACACTTGGTTTGGTATTCAAAATGAAAAGGTTTTTAACAAATTTGTGAAAAAACGCACAAGTTCGGCTCAATTTTGAAAATGGTTTTGAAAAGCGAACAAGTTCGGCTTAAGTTCACGTTTGATTTGATAATCATGAACAAGGTTTTTGTTCAAGTTTGGTTTTGAAAATGATGAACTTAGCTTATTGCTCAAGTTTGTTTTGAAAGTTTGTGAGCGTAACTTGTTTTGCAAGTTATCCAAAAAAGTGTTGCTCGAACTTGTGAATCCTTCGATATTATGCAAAATCCTTGTTAAGGTTTGGATAAAATGAATTTCAAACCTCCTAGGTTCTGAGTTCTTGGGCTAGAACCTCAAAAATTGGCTGTTTGGGAGCCTAAACTCAGATTCTGAGTTCTGTCATGGTCGCACTGCGACCATGGCTTCGCACTGCGAACAATGCGAAAATTTGAGTTCAGAAGCTGTTTCTGAACTGTTGTTCAGAAACACCTTCTGAACAATCTCAGAACCTTTAGGGGAGTGAAAAGCTTTGAGATTTGGCAATAAAAAGAGCTGGACAAACCAGTTTAGATGTTTTGCAAACCTTGGGATTTCTTTTGAAATTCAAAAGGGGTTTTTTAGAGCAAAAAGGATTTGGACCAAATTAAAGATGCAAGCACAACTCTAAATGAAAGATAAGGACTTAGAACACTTACAGAGATCCTAGCAAAGCTCCTGCTGCAAGGAAATGAAAGGAACCTTGAATGGTTGAAGTTCTTGCAAAGTTTGGATATTGGTGAGTATGAGCAATGAACTTGTGCAATTGCTTTTGTGTTGGAATTGGTTTTTTTGCTAGTGTTCAGTGCTGTTTCAAGTGCTCAATTGCTGGGTTTTTCTGGTTGTTGTGAGTGAGTGTAAGTGGGTTTTTTCTAAGTCTCAAGTGTATGAAACCTTATGCATTGCTTCCTATTTATAGGCCAAAACCAAATCAATTTTCATCATGAGAAATCCCCAAAATCCAGCTGATTTGTGGGCTAGGATCAGGCTAAATCACTTTGCATTTAATGCAAAAGTGAAGAGGTGACCTTGCCTTGCTGCAATGGTCAAGACTTAGCCAAATCCAGCCACTAATTCAATGGATTTTGGATAGAAATGATGATGAAAACAAGGCTGGTTTGCAATTGGTTGTCCCTTGGGATTGGTCCTTGCAATCTTGAGGGTTAAGCAATAAAAACGTGCACTGTGATGTGCAGAGGTTGGGGGAAACAAAAGGCAACATGTGGGCTGGTGTGAGGAGGAAGAAAAGCTGCTGAAAAACAGGGCAGCACTCATGGCTTTGGGCAAGTGAAAACCAGCTGGGTTTGACTGGTTTTAGGGAAGAAAGCAGGAAGAAAGTCCACAAGCTGGTGGCTGGCAACCTTAGGGTCAGTAGCAGGTCACTTGGGAGGGACAAGAGCTGCCCAAGGGCAAGCCAACTTGCTTGGCACATGCTAGGTTGGGAGAAAAAGCTTCTTTCCTTGGCTTTAATGGCAAGTGCTCCAATTCTCACTTTGCTGAGCTCAAATAGCCATGAATGATGATAAAAACAATAATAAAAATGATATGTAATAATAATAATTACAAAAATGAAATAAATCAAAGAGATTAAAAATCTGCAAAAAATTCGCAGACTTCGCACTGCGAAGTCACCATTTTTGAAATGTTGACTTTTTTGTTGACTTTTTGTTGACTTTGACTTTTCTCTTTTTTTGATTTTTTGTTTTGGAAAGGCTTGGGACAAAATTAGGGTACAACACAGCTGTGGTATAACTCTTCTTCAGAATCTGAAGTCCAGAAACCAGAGTCTGAAATCTTGAGAACATAGTCTCAATATTTTCATCCTCTTTCATTCTGAACAATTCATATTGCTGAACAAGAATGTTTGCCTTAGCTTCTCTAACCTTTTTATTACCTTCATAGTTAGAGCAGAGAGATGTGAAGATGGCCTTTGCTGTGGACTTGTCACTCAGCTTCTGATACTCAGAGTGAGGTAGGGAATCCACAATGATTCCTCTCACATTGTGATGCTTTCTATATATCTTTCTTTCTGCATCACTCAGAGCTCTTCTGTTGACAGCAACACCTTCTTCATCAACTGGAATAGTGATTCCATCTTCAATAATGTCCCATAGTGAATCATCAATGCCAATAATATGACTGTACATTTTACTCTTCCACCAAGAGAATTTTTCTGGGTCACCAGTAAACATAGGGGGTTTATTGTGTGACCTAGACTTTCTATCATCAGTACCATAGTCATATTGAACAGAAGTATGTCTAGGAGGAGGAGGAGGAGGAGGAGGAGGAGGTGAATCTTCATTATCAGATGACATGTTTTTCTCAGGATCCTACTGACACACTGTTAAGAGTTAATATCAGAACCGGAGCTCTGATACCAACTGAAGGTGAGAAAAACACACACAAGAAGGGGGGGGGGGTTGAATTGTGTGACTCAAAAACTTGGTTCTTTTACTTCTCAAAAACTTAAGTCAAGTTCAGAATCTGATATGAATCAGTTCTGAACTATTTCTCAGAGTTATGCAGCGGTTATAAAAAGTAAATAGAGAAGGGAAGAGAGACACACAAGATTTATACTGGTTCCTTCTCAATGTGAGAAGAAGTCCAGTCCCCTTGTTTTCCAACAAGAGAGTTTCACTATGAAATTCTGGCCAGGCAATAAGGGACAATCAGGTTCTGAACCAGTCAGGTTCTGAACAAAATGCAGGGCACACTAGTTTGCTTAAAACAGAGCACACACTCACACAATGCAAAGCAAGAAAATAAAGTGCAGGAAAGTAAAAGGCACACAAGGTTTGTTGTAACGACCCTATTTTCGTATATTATATTTTTATATATTTTATTTTATTGTTTGGCTTTTAAAAATATTTTCTCGTAATCGATAAATAATTATTTAGCGCGAAGATAAGTTCGTAATCGAGTTTTTAGAGTTTTGGACGAATTTGGGCCAAGAGGATGAATAGTATTGGGCTTTTAGGGTTTATGAGTAGTAATGATCAAGTGGATATGATAGTAGTGAGCTTGGATTGGATTAAAAGGCTAGGATGAGTCCTTGAGAGTTAGTAAGGATGGATGGCCAAGATTAATTGGATTGGATTATAAGATAATCACAAAGACTTTACCATTCACTATTCATTTCTTTTTGGAGAAGAAGAAAACGTGAGAAGGAGAAGAGAAGGAGAAAAGCAAGAGGAGCTAGGGCAAGAGCAAGAGATCAAGAGGAAGCTTGGATTTGCTAGGTAAGAGAGTTAGTATTACATGATTACAAGTGATTAAGAGAAGGGGAGAATGTCTATTTCTCCATCCCAAACTTCTCTTACACTTTGTCTAGGTTTTGTTAGAGATGTTTTTATGGTTTAAAGTTATTAAAGATTATGTTTTGCTTGTTTGGATGCTAAGTGATGTTGTTAGCATGATTTGTTGGAGTTATTGTGTTGTGAGTTCATAAGAAAAGTTATTGTTTTGAACCCTAATTTCTTTGATTGATGTAATCCTTGTTTGTGATGGTTTATAAATGATGTTTTATGATGGAATGTTGTTTTTAACAAGTTCTGGAGGTTGGGTAACCTTGAATGGACTAAAATGGTGGAAAAATCACATTTTTATGACTGTGTACTGATACGGTCGCTTGTAGCGACGGAACATCGCTTGTAGCGACCAGGCAGGATTATTCCCTGCCTATCTGCGCTTGTAGCGACCACACTGGCGCTTGTAGCGACCAGGCTCGCTTGTAGCGACCGAGGGTTCGCTTGTAGCGACCAAGCAGGATAATTCCCTGCCTATGCTCGCTTGTAGCGACCAAGGGCTCGCTTGTAGCGACCAGCCCTGTACATGCCAACTTCGTTGAGCTGCTTTGAGGGTCCTGGTGCGCGCGGGGATGGCTTTTTGCTACTGCATTCTCATTTTATGTTTTGGAAACCTTGCCCACCATTTTAACTTATTCCTAATGCTTCCTAAAGAGTAATTGTTCAAGAAAACGGCACTTTTGTATATCAAATTATTTAACTATTTTGAAAGGGGTTTTGAGTTTGATAATAGTATTAATTGATGTGTGGGAATTGATGAATATAATTGAATTGGCATGGTATCTAAAGGATTGGATTTACCTTAGAAACAATTATGTTTATTTGGAGTTTTGGTTTAATATGATGTTGTTGATGATGTTGTGAACCATGTTTGATGACTTATGTATGTTTGTATTATGGTTGGCCATGAGTGCCTACTTGTTGAAGTTAGCATGAGTATTGGTAGTGTACACACATATTTGAGCATATGTAGATGTAAATATCAATAATTGCTAAGTGAACATACATGCATTGCATAATGGTATGTATGCTCTTATGGGCAAGAATGAAATCCAATTATTATTGGTCATATGCACGACCGTCCTTTTATGGCGAATGAGAGGTGCAGAAGTAATCCAGCTTCGGTTGGTCAAGTGTACGACCGTCCTTTTATGGCAAATGAGAGGTACACAAGGGATATAAGTTTATCCAACAGTCCGCCATGACTCTAAAGCTGAGCAGGAATTGGTACCACATGCATTAGAGTGCATTTTAGGAACATACATCCTATTTGACATTAGTGTGCACTTTAGGGATTATGTGTGCATAATGGTTGTTAAGTGGTAATTGTTATTGATGAGTTTTGATGCTTGAGGAATTATGTGTGCATGGTAATTGATGATTGATAATTTCCATCTGTTAACTTAATTGCTTAAAGTGTTGATATGTTTTGAGTACTTGTGATTAATGAATAAATGATTGACGATAATTGATGATGCATGTGCGTGAGTTAGAATATGCATGATGGGTAAAGTGTAGGTACCCTACTTATTATTGTGTTGTTTATATTATGTTGATTATGTTTTACTAACACTCTCTGTTTTGTGTTATGTGCTGGATCTTTGGGGATCCAGATTTTCAGGAAGACGAGCATATCGTCGAGGATTAGCTGTTGTCGTTTAGAACTTGTGTAGTGGTGAGGGTTTAGCTTGGCTACCCTTTATCTTTTGAGTTTAGATATGTACCCTAGATAGAGTCTAGTGCTCTGATGGTTGTAACACTACGTTTTGGGGTAATCTTTTGTTGTGTATTAACTTGGCAATCGTCTCTGATGTAGACAATGCCACTTTTGAAAACTATGTATATATTTTTGTGTATTATATGCATGCTTGGTTATAAGGGTGTTTGTTATTTTTCCGCTGCTATATGTGAATCAAATATATCTTGATCTGTTGATGTTTATGAAAATGCGTTTTCATTATGTTGTAACTTCCTATGTCCTTAACGTTTTCTTTATTAAAGTTAATAATCGGCGGTTAAGGGTTAGGGTGTTACAATAGTTGGTATCAGAGCAGGTCGATCCATTGGATCAATTAGGTGTAGATTACCCTTTGTGTAACATGTGTTAGGAAAACACTGTTTATACTGTTTTGAGGAAACGAAGTGTATCCTCACTCGTGGTGCGTGGTGTTGGTTCAGGTTATGGCGCAAAAAGCATTTGCCGATGCGATGGAATTGATGGCGAATGCCATGGTTCAGAAGGCTGTGAGTAGGACGGCTGATAGAGCAGCACAGGAAGCCAAGACTAACTACTACAAGGCTGTGAATGAGAAGAGGAGGAAAGCCTTCGGAAGAGGGAAGCCTTACGATAATCAAGGAAAGAAGCCGGATGAAGGTGGAAGCAGTGGTGGTAAAACTGGAGGTGGTAAGAATTGTTTTAAGTGTGGACAGCTGGGACATCGTTTCTATGAGTGCCCGGAGAATGAAGGAGGATGTTTTAAATGTGGGGATCCTGGCCACATGGCTGATCAATGCAAGAAAGGTCTAGTTTGCTTCAACTGCAAGGAAGCGGGTCACAAGAGCTATGTGTGCAAGAAGCCAAGAGCGGCTGGGGGAAAAGTGTTCGTTTTGGATGGTGGTGATGCAGAGGCTGGCAACTTGATCAGAGGTACATGCTTTATCAATAATACTCCTTTGTCTACTATTATTGATACGGGTGCTACCTATTCGTTTATTTCTGTTGATTGCGTTAAGAGGTTGGGTCTTAGAGTAGAAAATATGATGGGACGCATGGTTATAGAAACGCCTGCAAGTGGTTCGGTATCGACTACTCTAGTCTGTGTTGACTGTTCAGTCACTATGTTTGATCGACACTTTGGAATGGATTTAGTCTGTATTCCGTTGAGCGGAATAGACGTTATCTTTGGTATGAATTGGTTAGTATTTAATCGGGTTCATATCAACTGTGGTAAGAAGACGGTTATGTTCCCAAGACTGGAGCCAGAGTTGTGTTCGAAGCTCATGTGTTGTCAAGAAGTGACAAGATCTGTGAAGGCTCAAGAGGACGTGTTCGCTACGTTTGCATCGTTGAGAGTGGAAGAGAAGTATGAGGTTGATGCGTTGCCGGTGGTGCGTGATTTCACAGATGTTTTTCCAGATGACGTTTTGGATTTACCACCCGAGAGAGAGGTTGAATTCGCAATTGACATAGTACCTGGTACTAGTCCAATTTCGATGGCGCCGTATCGTATGTCAGCTGCTGAGCTAGAAAAGTTGAAAGAACAATTGGAAGAACTGTTAGAGAAGAGGTTTGTAAGACCGAGTGTATCGCCGTGGGGTGCGCCGGTTCTGTTGGTAAAGAAGAAAGATGGTAGTATGCGTCTGTGCATCGATTATCGTCAGTTGAATAAAGCAACTATCAAGAACAAGTATCCACTTCCGAGGATAGATGATTTGATGGATCAGTTAGTGGGAGCCTGTGTGTTCAGCAAGATTGATTTGAGATCGGGATATCACCAGATAAGAGTTAAGGCGGAGGATATACCGAAGACTGCTTTCAGAACAAGGTATGGTCACTACGAGTACGCTGTTATGCCTTTTGGAGTTACTAATGCACCTGGAGTGTTTATGGAATATATGAATCGTATATTTCATTCCTTTTTGGATCGATTCGTGGTGGTCTTCATAGACGATATTTTGGTATACTCGAAGACGGAAGAGGAACATGCCGAGCATTTGAGGATTGTGTTGGAGATGTTGCGCGAGAAGAAGCTTTATGCAAAATTTTCTAAGTGTGAATTTTGGTTGCATGAAGTTAGCTTTTTGGGTCACGTCATTTCAAGTGGTGGTATAGCAGTGGATCCTGCTAAGGTAGAGGCCGTGCAAGATTGGGGAACGCCGGAGTCTGTTACTGAGATCCGAAGTTTTCTTGGTTTGGCCGGTTACTATCGGAGGTTCATCGAAGGATTTTCAAAGTTGGCGTTGCCGTTGACACAGTTGACTAGGAAGGGTCAAGCTTTCATTTGGGATGATAAGTGTGAGCAGAGTTTCCAAGAGCTGAAGAGGAGGTTGACATCTGCACCTGTGTTAATTCTGCCGAATCCGAAGGAACCGTTCGTGGTTTATTGTGATGCGTCGAAGATGGGTCTAGGTGGTGTGTTGATGCAGAGGGGACAAGTCGTTGCTTATGCATCAAGACAGCTGAAGATTCATGAGAGGAACTATCCTACGCATGATTTGGAGCTAGCTGCTGTTGTGTTTGTTCTCAAGATTTGGAGGCATTACTTGTATGGGTCAAGGTTCGAGGTTTTCAGCGATCACAAGAGTCTGAAATACTTGTTTGATCAGAAGGAACTCAATATGAGGCAAAGAAGATGGTTAGAGTTTCTTAAGGATTATGATTTCGAGTTGAACTATCACCCGGGTAAGGCTAACGTGGTAGCCGATGCGTTGAGTAGGAAGTCACTGCATATGTCTTCTCTGATGGCGAAGGAACTGAAATTGATTGAAGAATTTAGAGACCTCAGTTTGGTTTGCGAAAGGACAACCAGAAGCGTGAAGCTAGGAATGCTGAAGTTGACGAATGATTTTCTTGAAGAGGTTGTGGAAAAGCAAAAGTCTGATGTGAGATTGACGAAGCTTAAGACGCTCATCGAACAAGGGAAAAAGGTAAATGTTGAGATCGATGAGAAAGGCGTGATGAGGTGTCAAGGAAGGTTATGTGTACCTGATGTGCCTGAGTTGAAGCGGATGATTTTGGAGGAAGGTCACAGAAGCAACTTAAGTATTCATCCTGGTGTTACTAAGATGTATCAAGATCTGAGGAAAATGTTTTGGTGGCAAGGGATGAAGAAAAAGATCGCCGAGTTTGTTTTCGCGTGTTTGACTTGTCAGAAGTCCAAGGTGGAGCATCAGAAGCCGTCGGGGCTATTGCAACCTATGTTTATTCCAGAGTGGAAATGGGATAGTATTGCGATGGATTTTGTAAGCGGTTTGCCGAAGACGTCGAAAGGTAACAATATGATTTGGGTAGTTGTCGACAGGTTAACAAAGTCTGCTCATTTCATAGCTATCAAGACCGGTATGCTAGTACCAAAGTTGGCTGAGATTTATGTTGAACAAATCGTAAGATTGCATGGAATTTCGTCAAGTATCGTATCAGATCGAGATTTCCGTTTTACTTCAAGGTTCTGGGAGAGTTTGCAAGAGGCGTTGGGGGACTAAGTTGCAGATGAGTTTTGTTTATCACCCGCAGACGGATGGTCAGTCGGAGAGGACGATTCAATCATTGGAGGATTTGTTAAGATCGTACATTTTGGAACAAGGAGTGAGTTGGGAAGCTTGCTTACCATTGATTGAGTTTTCGTATAACAACAGTTTTCATTCGAGCATTGGTATGGCACCTTTTGAAGCGTTGTATGGGAGAAGATGTAGAACACCCTTGTGTTGGTTTGGATCGAGAGCAAGATGCGGGATTCCTATCCAGAGTTGTTTTCAGGTATTTTCGAGGGCGAAAATTCTTTTTAGGGGGGTAGAGTTGTAACGACCCTATTTTCGTATATTATATTTTTATATATTTTATTTTATTGTTTGGCTTTTAAAAATATTTTCTCGTAATCGATAAATAATTATTTAGCGCGAAGATAAGTTCGTAATCGAGTTTTTAGAGTTTTGGACGAATTTGGGCCAAGAGGATGAATAGTATTGGGCTTTTAGGGTTTATGAGTAGTAATGATCAAGTGGATATGATAGTAGTGAGCTTGGATTGGATTAAAAGGCTAGGATGAGTCCTTGAGAGTTAGTAAGGATGGATGGCCAAGATTAATTGGATTGGATTATAAGATAATCACAAAGACTTTACCATTCACTATTCATTTCTTTTTGGAGAAGAAGAAAACGTGAGAAGGAGAAGAGAAGGAGAAAAGCAAGAGGAGCTAGGGCAAGAGCAAGAGATCAAGAGGAAGCTTGGATTTGCTAGGTAAGAGAGTTAGTATTACATGATTACAAGTGATTAAGAGAAGGGGAGAATGTCTATTTCTCCATCCCAAACTTCTCTTACACTTTGTCTAGGTTTTGTTAGAGATGTTTTTATGGTTTAAAGTTATTAAAGATTATGTTTTGCTTGTTTGGATGCTAAGTGATGTTGTTAGCATGATTTGTTGGAGTTATTGTGTTGTGAGTTCATAAGAAAAGTTATTGTTTTGAACCCTAATTTCTTTGATTGATGTAATCCTTGTTTGTGATGGTTTATAAATGATGTTTTATGATGGAATGTTGTTTTTAACAAGTTCTGGAGGTTGGGTAACCTTGAATGGACTAAAATGGTGGAAAAATCACATTTTTATGACTGTGTACTGATACGGTCGCTTGTAGCGACGGAACATCGCTTGTAGCGACCAGGCAGGATTATTCCCTGCCTATCTGCGCTTGTAGCGACCACACTGGCGCTTGTAGCGACCAGGCTCGCTTGTAGCGACCGAGGGTTCGCTTGTAGCGACCAAGCAGGATAATTCCCTGCCTATGCTCGCTTGTAGCGACCAAGGGCTCGCTTGTAGCGACCAGCCCTGTACATGCCAACTTCGTTGAGCTGCTTTGAGGGTCCTGGTGCGCGCGGGGATGGCTTTTTGCTACTGCATTCTCATTTTATGTTTTGGAAACCTTGCCCACCATTTTAACTTATTCCTAATGCTTCCTAAAGAGTAATTGTTCAAGAAAACGGCACTTTTGTATATCAAATTATTTAACTATTTTGAAAGGGGTTTTGAGTTTGATAATAGTATTAATTGATGTGTGGGAATTGATGAATATAATTGAATTGGCATGGTATCTAAAGGATTGGATTTACCTTAGAAACAATTATGTTTATTTGGAGTTTTGGTTTAATATGATGTTGTTGATGATGTTGTGAACCATGTTTGATGACTTATGTATGTTTGTATTATGGTTGGCCATGAGTGCCTACTTGTTGAAGTTAGCATGAGTATTGGTAGTGTACACACATATTTGAGCATATGTAGATGTAAATATCAATAATTGCTAAGTGAACATACATGCATTGCATAATGGTATGTATGCTCTTATGGGCAAGAATGAAATCCAATTATTATTGGTCATATGCACGACCGTCCTTTTATGGCGAATGAGAGGTGCAGAAGTAATCCAGCTTCGGTTGGTCAAGTGTACGACCGTCCTTTTATGGCAAATGAGAGGTACACAAGGGATATAAGTTTATCCAACAGTCCGCCATGACTCTAAAGCTGAGCAGGAATTGGTACCACATGCATTAGAGTGCATTTTAGGAACATACATCCTATTTGACATTAGTGTGCACTTTAGGGATTATGTGTGCATAATGGTTGTTAAGTGGTAATTGTTATTGATGAGTTTTGATGCTTGAGGAATTATGTGTGCATGGTAATTGATGATTGATAATTTCCATCTGTTAACTTAATTGCTTAAAGTGTTGATATGTTTTGAGTACTTGTGATTAATGAATAAATGATTGACGATAATTGATGATGCATGTGCGTGAGTTAGAATATGCATGATGGGTAAAGTGTAGGTACCCTACTTATTATTGTGTTGTTTATATTATGTTGATTATGTTTTACTAACACTCTCTGTTTTGTGTTATGTGCTGGATCTTTGGGGATCCAGATTTTCAGGAAGACGAGCATATCGTCGAGGATTAGCTGTTGTCGTTTAGAACTTGTGTAGTGGTGAGGGTTTAGCTTGGCTACCCTTTATCTTTTGAGTTTAGATATGTACCCTAGATAGAGTCTAGTGCTCTGATGGTTGTAACACTACGTTTTGGGGTAATCTTTTGTTGTGTATTAACTTGGCAATCGTCTCTGATGTAGACAATGCCACTTTTGAAAACTATGTATATATTTTTGTGTATTATATGCATGCTTGGTTATAAGGGTGTTTGTTATTTTTCCGCTGCTATATGTGAATCAAATATATCTTGATCTGTTGATGTTTATGAAAATGCGTTTTCATTATGTTGTAACTTCCTATGTCCTTAACGTTTTCTTTATTAAAGTTAATAATCGGCGGTTAAGGGTTAGGGTGTTACATTTGTTAACCTAGTTCGGAGTAAACACCTCCTACTCTGGGGGATACCAATCCAGGAAGGAATTCCACTATTGGAATTAATCCTTAAGACTTAGACACTGACTCCCAGCTCCTATCCTAAGCAATTAATCTCCACCTAGTCTTGAATTCTACCCAACACGTTGAGTATTAGAAAACTTCTAACTTCCTATTCAAGCAACTGCAACCCAGCTACTTGAACTACCCTTTGAACTTAACCCAGTTCTGAATACTAAAACTCCCCTGTTTTTGAATACACCTTCAAAGACAAAACTTCATTCGTACCTAGAGGCTTAGAATGAATTACAACTCAATGACAATCCTAAACCAACTCAAAACATATGAGTGGCGTACAAAAACAAAGCAAAAGCTTAAAAACCACTAAGACTCTATTTCTCTGAATAATACTCTTCAATTCATCTCCTGAATAGCTGAAGCCCTCCTCCTTATATAGCCTTCAGTCTTGCAAAATAAAACTAATCTTCTGAATTGATTTGTTACTGAAATAAGATTGGTCCAATCAAGTAACAAATAAAACTGTTTTGTATCTTTGAAAGATTTAAAACAGAAAATACGATTTTCATATCTTTGAACCAAATCTTCAATAAAATCTTCTCCAAATAATTCAGCATTCTAGAAGCACTTATACAAAGATAATTCCTTGCTAAATCTCCCAAGATACGCGCAAAAATTAATCTGAAAACCCAGCTTCTGATGTGGTCAACAAAAGTCAACGCTGGCTTCAGAACCTGAAATCAGCTTCTGAACTGCTACAGTGCATTCAGCTTCTGATGATATTTTCTGCTTCTGAATGGCTTCAAAACACAAAACTTGCAACTGAAGAAATGTTTCAAATATGGAGATGCTTCTATTCAATACTTTGGTTTTGCCAAAACATGCAGCCAACACCAAAAGACTCAACACACTATAATCAGAAGATTACAATTGCTCAACCACTAAGGAAGAGACTTCCAGTTGCTCAACCACCAAGGAAGAGGCTTCTAATGCTCAACCACAAAGGAAGAGGCTTCCAATGCTCAAGACACTAAGTCAAGAGACTTCCCAATGCTCAAGACACTAAGTCAAGAGACTTCTGACTCAGACCACAAAGGAATGAGGTTACAATTGCTCAGTATACAGACTGAGACTTTAGGGACCAAACTGGTTTACAAATAAATGAGTTTGGGTTGAACACTTGATAAAATATCAGAGGTGTTCTCTTAATACAACACAGGTTAAGACTCTTAACCTTAAGAAATTTTAAGTTACAGAACTAAAGAATTTCTAAGAGATTTTGAACTTGACAGCAAAACAGAGCACAGGTTCAGCAATTTGATTTCAAGAGTCTTAGACAAAATTCTTCTTCAAATCTTCTTCCTTTTATAGAGGAAATAGAGCTGTTGAAGATTTGCATAATTTGAGGAAAGAGCCGTTGCAAGTTGAGCTAGGATAGACTTAAAATGTGTGCTGAGCTTTTTGCAGAAAACAGAGCAGCAGCCATTTTTGAACTTGCCTACCATAAAAGCTGGGGAATGTTTGAGTCAGGGAGACAACTGTTTCATTGGGTTGCTCTGACATATGTAGGCATTAAATGCGCACACTAACAGTTGCTTTCCACGCCACATCAGCCTTCAGAAGCTTCTGTGTGAACAGTGCATCAGAAGCTGCCTTTGTACGGATCAGAAGCTAGTCTTCAGAAGTTGACTTTTGTTGACTTCTTCAGACGCTGACTTTTGTTGACTTCCTTCAGAAGCTGCCTTCAGACTCAGACTTCAGAAGCTGCCTTCAAACTCAGACTTCAGAAGTTGCCTTCAGACGCAGGCTTCAGACTCTCACTTCAGAAGCACCACTTCAGGAGCACTCTTCAGGAGCACCACTTCAGGACCACTTCAGAAGCACTACTTCAGGACCACTTCAGAAGCACCCAGTTTTCTTTGCAACTTGCTTCTAAGCTTTCCTTTCTTGCTCTAGGCTTGTTCTTCCATAACCATTATCAATTTCTTCATCATTTTACCACGTGGTTCTGAAATCACTTGAACAAAGCATTAGCAAATAACCAATTTTCTATTTAACACTTTGTTATCATCAAAACCATATAGAGAGATATGTTTACACATAATGTTTCAACAATTTCCCCCTAAATTCAGAAGAGAGTTGTTTAACACATTTTGTTCCAACACAATATCATACAATATGGAGGGTTTATATATTCTATTGGTTTTTGCTTCACTTAGCGTACGCTTATATGCTGGAATTGTTGTTCTAAACTATGGTGTCACTACGGATGTTGATTATCTTGGTTATGGAGCCAAGGGTGATGGTCAAATCGATGATTTGAATGCATGTAATTCGTACTAATTTCATATTCTTCTTCATGAGATTATACCATGACTGTCTACTTTTTTTGTTGTTACTCGAACTTCAAATTTGTTTTTGTTTCTAATTTAAAATAATATTATGTATCTATAATCTTTAAATTAGAAACATAAGAAAATTTGAAATTTGAGTAATTCCAAACAAAGTAGATGTTCAACGGATAAATTCTTGAAGAATGAATTTAGTAAAAATTACTTAGATTCAAATCATCGGTTTGACCATCACCTTTGGCACCATAGCCATCAGCATCCTCAATGGCGCCATAGTTAAGAACACCAATTGCAGCATCTAAGCTTATGCTAAGTGAGGCGAAAACAAACGTAACATATAAACCTTTATATTTCATGATATTAAAGTGTAATGTATACTTGTAAATTAAAAAATGGAGAAGATATTACAATATATAGACTTTTTTGTAGTTACAAATAATGAGGAAAAATATAATTGGAAATTAAACCTTTTTTATGATTGCAATCGAAAGTATAATATTAATTATATTTAATACAAAAATATAATATTTTTTTTATTACAAGTAGAAATATAAAAGTCATGATATTTATTACTGAAATTTTTTATTTTGCAATTAGAAAAAATAGTATTAATTTATTGTGTAATATAATATTATATTTCCAATTGCAAGTAATATAAATAATATTATGTTGCATCTCCAATTATATTTTTTTTCGATACTTGACACTCCAACAAATTTGTAATATCTTCTCCGATTTTTATTTTTCAAGTATATATTAAACTCCAATATCATACAATATGGAGGGTTTATATATTCTATTTGTTTTTGCTTCACTTAGTGTAAGCTTATATGCTGGAATTGTTGTTCTAAACTATGGTGTCACTAGGGATGTTGATTATCTTGGCTATGGTGCTAAGGGTGATGGTCAAATCGATGATTTGAATGCATGTAATTCGTACTAATTTCATATTCTTCTTCACGAGATTATACCATGACTGTCTACTTTTTCTGTTGTTAATCGACCTTTATTTTTTTGTTTCTAATTTAAAATAATATTATGTATCTATAATCTTTAAATTGGAAACGTAATAAAAGTAGATATTCACTGTATAATCTTATGAAAAAGGAAATTAGTAAAAATTACTTACATTCGATTCATCGGTTTGACAATCACCCTTGGCAACATCACCATCCCCACTGACACCATAGTTAAGAACACCAATTCCAACATATATGTTTACGCTAAGTGAAGCGAAAACAAACATAACATATAAACCCTTCATATTGCATGATAGTGAAGTGTAATGTATACTTGTTAGTTAAAAAGTGGAGAAGAGATAACAATATATATATATATATATATATATAGTCTATGTCGTAGTTACAAATATTGAGAAAAAATATAATTCAAAATCAAATCTTTTTTGTGATTGCAATCGAAAATGTAATATTAATTATATTTATCACTAAAATATAATATTTTTTATTATTATATATTTCATCTTTAGCTTCTTAAAAAAAATTAATATTTTGAAGAGAAATTTGTTAATATATGTTTCCCTTTAGGTCTTTTCAAAAAAAAATATTATTATTTGAGTTTTGAGTTACTCTTGTTTTTTTTTTCTTCCTTCTAAATTTTGTCAAAAATGATATCAAAGAATATAAACTTCTACAATTAAAAGCCGACTCAATGTTAGTATTTCAAACGAATTTTAACTATTGTTCCATTGTATATCTTCTATCTAGGTGTTGCCGATTGTAAATTTCTCACCTACTTTGTGCCCATAAGAATGCAAATTAAAGAACTAAAGAACAAACCGTATCAATAAACTTCTCCAAAAAAAAAAAAAAAAAAAAGTGTATCAATAATTCAAAGAATAGGAACAAACACAGAATTACAACATCATGACCTTAAATTCATCAAAACTGATTTTCCCATCCCCATCAAGATCAAACTTAGAGATCATAAGTTGACACTCATCTATACTTCTAGAATCACCTAACCTACTAAGCATTCTTTTAAGACTCCTAGGTGTTATGCAACCACTTCCATCCATCTCATACAACTTAAAAGCCTCTTTTAAGTCATTCACTTTATCTTCCTCTTTTGCACCCTCCACAAACTTCACAAAATCATCAAACCCCAACAATCCATCACCATCTGAGTCCAAAATTGCCACGGCCGCCTCTACATCCTTCGCCGATAACTTCTCATCACCGATAGCCTCAACACATTGTCGCAGCTCAGCCGGCGATATCTTACCATCTCCATTTTCATCAAAACGGTTGAACACACGCTCATATTGGCTTACCTTGTCCATAACATCACAAATAACATACAACTTTATTTTTATGATCTGAATTTTTTATAAGGCATGCTCATGTATATATAGATGTAGTTGTAGCAATCAAATAAATTGAGTCAAAAGAAAAAAGCAGCCAAATTAATTTTTTTGCATCATATAAGAATTTAAAGTAAAGGTTTATTCAAAAAAAAATTTATAGTAATAAAGATGAAAAAGATAAGAATTTAAAGTAAAGATGTATAAAAGAGAAGATGCTAAAAATGGAGAATGCAAATTTGGGAAAAGTGTATATAAAGATGAAATACGCGTGACGTGACTTGACCAATTAATTAGCTTGTAGACCAAACTATAGTACCGAAATTGTCAAAGAAAACGTACCCATATTGGAAAATTCTGGAAACGTTCTTAATTAATACCACCGGTCCCCACAATAGACTCTGTCACACATATCAAATGCATATTTTTTTATCTCTAATACTCTCTTCCGTCTTTATTATACGAAGAAAAATAAAAAATATCAAAACTAATACAATCATTAATTAATATAACTTTTTTAATATTTTTACAATTATACCCTTATAAATAATTGTGAAGCATTAAATAGATTCACAAATATTAAAAAAACAAACATTAAATTAGAAGTAGAAAAGTTTTTTAAACAATAACTACACCTTAAAAGTTGTGACATTTTCTTATAAATATGAACAAAAAGGTTTATGAAAATTTTCTTATATATAGAACCGGAGGGAGTATATCTTTAATTAAATATTTTAAAAAAAGGCTAACAAGTTTCTTTGAAGCATTTGTTAAAAACTTTAAAGTAGAAATTTTATCTTAAAAATTGTGTATTTAACTTATTGAAATACCAAAATATAACTTTTTATACATAAAATTTAACAATTATTTCTTTTTTTTAATCTTTAAGTAAAACTCTAAAAACACTTGTTAACATAACCCTTAAAAAATTTATTAAAATTTGATATTTTAAAAATATTAATAGAGAGAAATCAACATCTTATATGATAGTGTACTATTATTAGTAGAAAAATATAATAAAAAATATGTTAAGTAAATACTTGAATAAGGTGATCTAATATGAAAATGAGTAAGTATGACGTGGATATTGAGAAATACACTCAATGAATCACACGTGAGGTTTATTCATCGGCGTGGGAAATCAGGCGCCGCCAAAGATTTGTAAAACAGAAAAAAAAAAGTAAACACAACATGGGAAAGGCATGGTATTGACATAAACGCGTGAGAACATGGACGGAGTATTGGAATATCTGGTCCCCGACCTTTGAAATTCGGAACTTTCTATATAATAGCTGAACCAAGCAATACCAAAAAAGTTGACTATTTATATTAATCGTAAATTATGTGGGTTGACTTATGATCACATCTCACAGATCATGGACAACTCGGACCAACATATCACGATCGTTCAGTCCAGATCCTATGCCAACGGACCACCTAGATGGTCATACTTGTCTCTCAAGTACAATTTTCCAGGTTAAGGCTTGACAAATGAAAATCCTATTTATCCCCTATATATACCAATGCATAGCTTGGATGAGGTAACACACTTACCATGTTTTAGCCGCATTCTCTCTAAAACCCTCACTAACTTGGACATCGGAGTACGTACAAGTACACCCCCCCTCCTTCGGTGGAGAAGGACTCACGCCTGATTGTGGTGCACGACAAAGAGCTCAATCCCTCTTCACATCAAATCTTAACCCATCGAACAATCTTCCTAAATCAAACAAGATCAGTGGCAAATTCACTGGAAACAAACACTAGAAAGAATCGACATCAATGGTGATATCACCTAAAAAAATTCTATATATTACGTGGGTGTGTGCAAACAGCAAAATATTTTTTGAAGAGAATAAAGAGAGAACATAAGTACACAGTATTTGTAAAAAGGCATTCACATTACTAATTGCTCATTTGTTTTTTAGAGTCTTTTTACTAATTGCTCATTATGCATATATCTTTTCCAAACCTATCTTAGAATGAGGAATGCTAGGGACGCATGCCCACACACTCTTCTTTAAACACTTTCTTAATAAATGGTGCCACCTCACCCTCTTTTAAAATTGCTAACTTAGTAATTAACCGGTTGAACAAATTTGTGTTTCAACACTTTTTTTTAAATAGTTTTTCACTAAATCAGCACTTTTTTTTAACAATAAAAAAAATCGTTTTTTTATTATTACACCATCACCATATATGAAAACAAACGGAGACTTATAGGATCCATGATGATAATAAAATAATGACTTAAGTAGTTTATATATTTTATAAGAGGTCTTTTAGGTATATTATATAACTAAGTTATTTGGTAGTTATAATGTAATTGGTGTAGTTATTCTATTATGTGTATGGATTAGTATATATGTAACACACATACTAAATTTATCTAGAATATTTAGCATGCGTATTAAAACTTGATACTAGATATATTAAATTTTTTCAATAATAATAAGACACTACTGAATGAATACAAATTTGATCGTTTCATACAACTGATATGGTACCCCTACATGTACATGAATACATAAATACTGACAAAATCATGAACTGGTACATGACAAGCATTTGCACTCCACTCAGCTTCTTCCTGATAACACCATCATGAACCACTTGCTTACCTGAAACCAAATCAAATTGATTGGGATGAGACATAATGTCTTACTGAGCTCCACCTATCCTAGGTTGTATGGCAACCTCGGGGAAACCTACGATTGCCATATTCTAATTTCAACTCATTTGGGTTTACATGTTCTTGTTTACTTTATTGAGTAATCGGAAAACCAGATTACTTTCTGCATAACTTAGTGATCAAGGGGAAACTAGGATCACTATCTGATTACTGACATAGTCTGATGGTAACTATAATCATCTTACTGTTATTATTCAGTTAGAGGGTTAGCGTGTAACACACAAATATTATCTTGGTTCATTTTACGGAATGCACCCGAGTGGAGTAAACTCCGGAATACATTCCCTCTTACCCATGAGACTCCTATCATATCAGGCTAACACCAGACTCCTCTTGTCGTCGTGCGGCCATCCTTGCGGAATAGCTCGTCCCACTAGCATGAACCTCATGTGTCCCACTAGCGTGAACAATAGAAGACACGACTTAACATGTTTACATTTTTAGTCTTAACTTATGTGTGAACCTTTCGTGTCCCACTAGCGTGAACAACGAAAGACACGACTTAACTTGTAATTAATCTCTTAACTTAAACGTGACCCTCAGTGTCCCACTAGCGTGAACAACAAGAGGCACGTCTCAATATACTTGGTGTTCTTAATCTATAATTAAAGACGTAGTAATCCCGTCCTTAATCTATAACTTATTCCCGGGTCAGTAACCTACCCAAGTAAGTAACTTGATTCCATTTCATATAACACTCATACGTTAATGCAATGGTGAATTTATGACCTCTTTCTCCTATTGGTGTATGTATATAGACATTCTGACGCTGCGAGAACTGTCCCTGGTCAAGAAAAATAACATTTTTATAAGGGTGTCCCACTATGATTTTCGTGGCACGAGAGCCCTCCATCGTGCCACGATGATGTCCAAAAAATTATGATCGTGGCACGAAAATTTCAGTGATTACAGCACTATAACTTTCCAGAAAACTCCCAATTCGATCAATGACCATTTCTCAGTACCAGAAAGTCTATATATGTTAAAAATTAAGGTTTTTTGCAAGAAAGATCATAAATGTATCATGCAATAACATGGGGTAACTAACATGCAAGGAATTTAAACCTATTAATCAAAGTTATCTCACAACATAAACACACCCTATCCAATTAGGTGGGTTCTATCTAGGGAACTCACCTTGAACTTCTGCATTCTATCCAAAAAGCTTATGTCATTACGACAACAACAACTGCATATCTTGATTTGCTTAATCCCTAACCAATTTCCAAACCCTTATACCCATGCTTTAATTCCAAAATTTTTTGCTAGAATCTTGATTTCAAAACCAACCCAAGACACAATTGAACATTCTGATTGCACATGCACAGTCGTACCCAAGCTAAATTTCAAAAATCTCTAAAGGAACAAAGAGAGAGGTGGTTAGGCCAAGAGGGAAAAAGAATTCCAATTGCATGTTGATTCAACTTGCATTAGTTTGAGGTTTTGATGGATTGGCGGGAGGAAGAGGGCGTGAGGGAGAGGGAGGAAGAGGGCGTGAGGGAGAGGGAGGAGAGAAGGGAGAGCAAAATATGTTTTGTAGAGAGAGAAGCATATGGGAAATATGAGAGAAAGCTACGGTTCTAACCTTTTTATAGTCTTGAACTCAATTTACCATTTTGCCCTTTTCTTAACGAATTCCTCCCAAAGTCTGCTCAGATACGTTCTAACACTGTTGCAGTCTAAAAATATCTTCTCAAACAGAATACTATGGTCCTTCTGATAACTTGTATTAATTTCTCATTCTTTCTCTGTTATATCATGATGCGAAAATTGATCAAAAAGAGCTGGAAATCAGCGCACACCAAGGAGCTAGTGGCGTGGGGTCTTTTGCTAATCATCATCAAGGACTGAGTTTAATTACTTGGTTATTTTAACCATTTAATTATTTCTGGTGCAGTCATTTTAATTACCAAGTATGACAAATAAATCAGCCATTTAAATCCTATTCTGAGCAGTTACAAAGGAGCATTCAAGAGACAAATTCCAGCCTTAATTTCGCCCAACCACTCATTGGAACAGGAGTTACATAGCTGATGGAATAATGTCATTTTATTATTAGTATAATTGCCTTTTATGATGTATTTTATTACCAGTTTTGCATTGTAATTTTCGGCTATATATGCCATGCTTGCTGAACATTGTAACACAGAATATTATGAAATAAAACAATTCAGTTGCCCAGAATTTGTGTCCACATTTTCGAATGGTTATTAGCAAGTGACGTCTTGATAATAATCCGATTAGCTCAATTGGTGTTGAGTGCTAATCTCTTTGTTAAACTATTGGTGTAGTCTAACATTGCTTATCCTTTGCTGTTCCATTTAAATACGAAAACTCTCCAAAAATACCTAGCAGAATACAACTAATAAGGGTGGTACCTAGTATCTTCGTTATTGGTTGTTTGCTTCCGCTACATTACAAATTAAAGCATACAAATTCGTATCATTTGTGGTAGCAGAGCTTCGGTTCTGAATCCTTGTTACGTGACAATGGTGGATTACAACAGTGATGATTTCATGGACAGATTGCGTGAAGCCTTAAGGAGCGCCAATCTGGGAGATGATCAACGATGGAGGGCTAGAAGGAATGAACCACGCCCAAACGTGGATGAATTCAAAATCACCGAGCTACCTGAATTCAATGGCAGTGCAGACCCGGAGGTTTATTTGGAGTGGGAGCGCAAGATCGATAGAATGTTTGACTTCAAGGATCTTGATGATGAGAAGCGTTGTAAGTATGCTATTCTGAAACTTAGCAAAAGTGCATCGTTGTGGTATGAGGGCTTGAAGGCTCGAAGAACACGAGATGGGAAGGAGAAAATCAGTTCTTGGGAGTCCTTGAAAAGAAAGTTGCGCAAAAGGTATGTGCCATCGAACCACCGATTGAACTTGTACAAAAAGATTTCAGATTTAGTACAAGGAAAAATGAGTGTTACTGAGTACATTGATGAATTCGAAAACCTATGTTTAATGGGTGAATTGGAGGAGAATGAAGAGCAAAAAATGAGTCGTTTTCTTCGTGGTCTGAATAAGAACATAGCATTTGCTGTTGAGCTATGTAATTATTCTGACTTCAACACTTTGTGCACCTTGTGTTTAAAAATTGAAAATCAAAATAAGAGCAGGTATAATGCTGGTGGTTCAAGTGGTTGGTCCAAGGGAGGTGTGTCCGGTAGCGCAGCTGCAGCCCCTAGCACTAAGCCAAATGTGACGCAACCAAAACAGGTGGAGCCTACTCCTAAGCAATCTGGTGGTGCATCCAAAGAGACTAGCCTGTCAACGGTTAGGTGTTTTAAGTGTCAAGGCTTTGGACACTTTGCTAGAGCTTGTCCTAATCAAAGAGTTGTGACCCTCAGAGAAGCGATTAGCATGCGTGATGAGTTGATTAGGGAGGAGGAAGAATCTGGTGGCAATGTTGACGTGGAGGGACTTGAAATTGTCGAAGATGTCGACGATGAGGTAGAAGAATATGGACCTCCCATCTATGATACTTTGGTGCTCAGAACTTTACAGGCCAAAACCGCACCCTTGGAGGGGGATCAAAGGAATCAAATCTTCTATACCAAGTGTCAAGTGAAGGATAAATGGTGTAGTGTCATTGTGGATGGAGGTAGTTGTACCAATGCGGCCTCAACTGAAATGGTGTCTAAGTTAGGATTACTTACAACAAAACATCCTAAACCTTATACACTACATTGGTTGGACAATGGGAGTAATATAAAAGTTACAAGACAGACTAATGTGGGGTTAACCATGGGGTCTTATGTTGATGAGGTCTTGTGTGATGTTGTGCCTATGGATGCGAGTCATATACTTCTGGGACGTCCTTGGCAATTTGATAGAGATGTAACGCATAGAGGAAGATCAAATGAGTATGAATTGAACTACAAGGGCAAGAAGATGGTGCTGAAACCTATGGCATCGAGTGAAGTTCGTTCCATGACTACACAAAGAGGTAAACAGCCTAGTCTCACTATGTTTGCTACTGAAAATGAAGTGAAAAATGCTATTGATAATGGTGAACTAGTTTACCTGTTGATTGCAAAGAATACTAAACAGGATGATATCGAAACCCCTCTTAAACAACAATTGGAGGCTGTTTTGGGTGAGTATGCAGATGTGTTTCCAATTGAATTACCAATTGGTTTGCCACCTATTCGTGGGATTGAGCATCAAATTGATCTAATTCCCGGAGCTCCATTACCAAACAAAGCTGCCTATAGGTGTAATCCGGAGGAAACAAAGGAGTTGCAACGACAAATTGAAGAACTGATCAGCATGGGTTATGTGCGTGAATCAATGAGTCCTTGTGCTGTCCCAACGTTGCTGGTTCCTAAGAAGGATGGTTCTTGGAGAATGTGTATTGATAGTAGGGCAGTGAACAACATAACCATCAAATATCGTTTTCCCATTCCAAGGTTAGATGATATGCTTGATGAGTTACATGGGTCGGTTATCTTCTCAAAAATCGATCTAAGGAGTGGATATCACCAAATCAGAATGCGTGAAGGTGATGAATGGAAGACGGCATTCAAGACCAAACACGGTCTATATGAATGGCTGGTTATGCCGTTTGGACTCACAAATGCACCTAGCACCTTCATGAGGCTCATGAATGAAGTACTCAAGCCTTTTTTGGGCAGGTTTGTTGTTGTTTACCTTGACGATATTTTGGTGTATAGCAGGTCTAGCGAGGAGCATTTCACTCATTTAAAGCAGATCTTTGAGACCCTAAGGGCGCAAAAACTCTATGGGAAGAAGGAGAAGTGTGACTTTTTGGTTGAAAGTGTGGTGTTTCTTGGATACGTTGTGTCTAAAGATGGAGTATCGGTTGATCCAACAAAGGTGGATGCTATCAAAACATGGCCGAGCCCTACAACAGTTTCGGAGGTGAGATCTTTCCATGGTCTTGCATCATTTTATCGACGCTTTATCCAGAATTTTAGCACTATAACAAGCCCTATTACTGAATGTTTGAAGAAGGGTGCGTTTGTGTGGAATGAGCAAGCACAAAAGGCTTTTGAATTAATTAAATTAAAGCTTTGTGAAGCTCCTGTTTTAGCTTTGCCCGACTTCACTCAACCATTTGAGGTCGAATGTGATGCTAGTGGGGTTGGCATTGGAGCTGTTTTGATACAAAACAAAAGGCCTATAGCGTATTTCTCAGAGAAACTTGGAGGAGCTCGATTGAACTATTGCACCTATGACAAGGAGTTCTATGCCATTGTAAGAGCTCTTGATCATTGGAGTCATTATTTGCGTTCTAACCACTTTGTGTTGCATTCAGATCACGAGTCTCTAAAGTATATCAACGGACAACAAAAGTTGAGTCCAAGGCATGCTAAATGGGTTGAATTTCTTCAATCTTTTAATTTCTCTTCAAAGTACAAGGATGGTAAGAGTAACGTGGTGGCTGATGCCCTTTCAAGGAGGTATGCTTTGATTTCAATTCTCGAAACTCGCTTACTTGGTTTTGAGACTTTGAAAGACTATTATAAAGATGATGTAGACTTTGGTGAAATATACTCTAACTGTGAAAATGGAGCATTTGGAAAGTATATAATGCAGGATGGATTTTTGTTCAAAGAGAATCGACTTTGCATTCCAAGGCATGCAATTCGTGAGTTACTAGTTCGTGAGGCTCATGGTGGAGGTTTGGCTGGTCACTTTGGCATTACAAAGACCCTGGAGATTTTAAAAGAACATTTTCATTGGCCAAAGATGTTAGGAGATGTGCAAAAGGTCATTAGCAGGTGTGTTACTTGTCATATGGCGAAGAGTTCTTTCAAACCAGGAGCATATACTCCATTACCAACACCTAATGGTCCTTGGATGGACGTGAGCATGGATTTCATTGTGGCTTTGCCCCGCACACAGCGAGGTAAGGATGCAATTATGGTTGTTGTTGATAGGTTTTCAAAGATGGCACACTTTGTAGCTTGTCACAAAACAGATGATGCTAGTAACGTTGCTGATTTGTACTTTCGTGAGATTGTGCGCTTGCATGGAGTTCCTAAAACTATTGTTTCCGATCGTGATTCAAAGTTTTTGAGTTATTTCTGGAATACATTATGGAGGAAATTGGGTACTAAGTTGCTGTTCAGTACTTCCCATCACCCTCAAACCGATGGGCAAACGGAGGTGACTAATAGAACTCTTGGTACCTTGCTGCGTGGTTTGGTTAGTAAAACTCAAAAGGATTGGGACTTGAAGTTAGCTCATGCCGAATTTGCATACAACCGGTCCCCTACATATGCTACTAATCATTCTCCTTTTGAAGTTGTTTATGGTGTGAATCCTTACTTGCCATTGGACCTGGTGGTTATGCCAAAGGAGGAACTAGTTCATCCAGATGCAAAGGCCAAACTCGAATCAATGATGAAACTACATGAGCAAGTGCGAGAAAGAATCAAGGCTGTAAATGAAGTCTACAAGCAAAGGTCTAAGAATCATAAGCCTAAGTTGTTCAACGAAGGTGATCTTGTGTGGGTCCATTTGAGAAAAGAGAGATTCCCAAGCAAAAGAAAGAATAAGCTCATGCCTAGAGCTGATGGTCCCTTCAAAGTTATATCAAAGATCAATGACAATGCATACAAGATTGATTTGCCCGGAGAATATGGAGTACATGCGACTTTCAATATTGGAGATCTCTCACCATATTTGGATGATGATGGTATTCAAGAATTGAGGTCAATTCCTTTCAAAGGGGGAGGGGATGATGCGAAAATTGATCAAAAAGAGCTGGAAATCAGCGCACACCAAGGAGCTAGTGGCGTGGGGTCTTTTGCTAATCATCATCAAGGACTGAGTTTAATTACTTGGTTATTTTAACCATTTAATTATTTCTGGTGCAGTCATTTTAATTACCAAGTATGACAAATAAATCAGCCATTTAAATCCTATTCTGAGCAGTTACAAAGGAGCATTCAAGAGACAAATTCCAGCCTTAATTTCGCCCAACCACTCATTGGAACAGGAGTTACATAGCTGATGGAATAATGTCATTTTATTATTAGTATAATTGCCTTTTATGATGTATTTTATTACCAGTTTTGCATTGTAATTTTCGGCTATATATGCCATGCTTGCTGAACATTGTAACACAGAATATTATGAAATAAAACAATTCAGTTGCCCAGAATTTGTGTCCACATTTTCGAATGGTTATTAGCAAGTGACGTCTTGATAATAATCCGATTAGCTCAATTGGTGTTGAGTGCTAATCTCTTTGTTAAACTATTGGTGTAGTCTAACATTGCTTATCCTTTGCTGTTCCATTTAAATACGAAAACTCTCCAAAAATACCTAGCAGAATACAACTAATAAGGGTGGTACCTAGTATCTTCGTTATTGGTTGTTTGCTTCCGCTACATTACAAATTAAAGCATACAAATTCGTATCATATCATTAACCTTTCATGAATATTCTTCTCTGACTCGTTCAATTATTACTGCAGTTTGTTGAGAATTTAGCGGGATGTTACACTTTACCCCCTTAAGAAAATTTCGCCCTCAAAATTTAGAATTCCTTTGGGATCATGTTTGAATAGATTCTTCATACCTTTGTCTTCGTTATTTCCAGATATTCTCTACTAGTCGATTCCTTCATTCTTATCGAGATTCTTTGACTACTCTAGGGTCTGACATGTCGATCATTCATACACCTCGCTTAAAGTTGGCTGGTTAAAACTGGTTCATGGCCATGGTCTCAAATTCGATAAGTCGAAAATACTCGACAATCTCTTCCTTAACTGAAAGGTTTGATGTACATTACATAATTCTTACATAGTAGGACGTGTGGTTGTCTGAACCAATATACCCGACTCACTTGACTATGTCCCTTGTTCACACACTTCGTGCAAATCCAACTTAGGTTATCAAGTCTTGGATACTCTTACTGAATTTATAAGTTTTCTTCATTGTCTGCATAATCTTACCCTGACGACTTCGGGTCGATCTTATTCTCCTCAAATATTCCCACTCTTTAAGAGGTCTATTGCACTACAACTAATTCCAATGAATTCTTACCTTTGTCTTTCGCCTCGTATGACGGCATCTTACAGCTATAATCATACCATTCTTCATATAGAATCATCCCTTCACTAAAAGGCATCTGATATTAGGTATTCTCATACGAACGCAAGAACGACTCCAACTTCTTCTGGTATTCAAAATACAAGCAGGAGGCATTACTCCTAGTACCTGCTCCTTTCTTTCTGACATCCTGGTGTACTTCTTATCACATCCACAATCATTGCTTCCACTCCCACTACGGAATCCTTAAGGGCTCGAGAAATCTTGTAGGCTACTCATGCTCCGCCCTAACTAGTCGACGACAACGCGTATCTTAATGACTTAGGAATTCTTCTTCCTTACTAGGATTCTGACAATCTTGCATCATTCAAGGCGCATCCAAAAAGCTCACCTTGTTTTTGAAAAGCTATGTTCTGACTGCTACTGCCGTGATACAAATCATCTCATCATTCTTCTAATATCTTATTCATAACTTGAACATGCGTAGTCCCATACTGTAGACTACTAGTGATTTCAATTTTTCGCAACAATGTTCCTTTCCTACCTGTGAACATCGAGTTCAAGATCTCCGAACTCCCCAGCTGGAATGCGTTCGGTATCAATAATTCTGATCTGAGTAGTGCCTTCTCGCTTAAACATTAATGGCCGCATACAACGGTTACTGATATATGTCAAGTAACTGAAAACATATGGTACACAACTGTCCGAGTGGTATAAGTACTGACTGACGAGTACATAATGCTAAATATAATATGGTGCAACGTGAAATAAACTCATATGCCACTACTCTTGTCGTTCCTGATCGATGCTTCAAGTCCGAAAATATCATCTTGCAAATGCAACACTTACCACTCTTGCCTCATGCATAATTCTCTTTTGGTTCCGTGAAGTTACTGAGCCGAATAGCTGGATTACCGTACTAGCGGTGACATCAATCACTTTAGACTTAACGTGGTAGGAATACATCCTTCATATTCTTACCACATACTCTTAAACTACTTCGATTTCCATTACTCATGAGCTTCGAGGTTTGAAGTATCCCTCAGCTTAACCTTTTAAGATTTCCCGTTAGAACTTATGGTATGTTCAAGTCGTCATTGCTTACTACTATTTTGTGTTATAAGAATTGAGCACTGAATACTTTTCCCTGTAATTCATCTAGCAAGGACTTCACTAGCATTCTTGTTCCCTAATCTTCATCTTCGAATTGTTTGTTACTTAACTCTTGATTAATTCTCCGTTGCGCAACTTTGATTTTAACAACTCGTTTTGGGATAGGAGCAATACGTCACTATTCCCATATAGAATTTCTCGACTGATCTTACTCCTTTACAATGTAGTTACCATAACAGAACCATCTTTCGGCTCATTGCTTCACTTGTGATTTCGACTACGTGCTTACCCAAGTGTTTTAATCATCCTTCGAAGCTCACATGCTAATAACAAGGGTTAACTTCATACTGTGTAACGCTTCGAAACACTACTTACCTTACTGACTGATCATCTCCTAGCTTTGCGTTTTCCTTTAGACGTAAACAATATACTTGCTCTTGCGAATTGATTTCTCGAATACTCCCCCAGATTCACATTTTTCGTATACTGAAACCCACTGATGGCTCGAGTCTCGTTTCCATTTGATTCTATTCTTATCCGAGACAACTTCAGTTTCCATAACTCAATCATGTCCTATAGGTTACTCTTCAAGTACTCAACTATATAATCTTGAACTTCAGCACTTTACCATCACATATTGGATTCCTTCGGTAGATGGTACACTTATTTACGTGTTTTCCTAATTAATTCTTATTCGTCTTTCTCTCTCGACTCCATCAAACTGTCGCTTCCTCCGGGTGTCTCATTATTTCATTCACAATTCAAAATTTGATCTTATTATAGGTCCTCTCGACTATTGTCTTCTTCATATGGTTTGAACAATCCAAGGTTCGTACTTTCTACCACCTTCAAAAGCATACCAACATAAGGTGATCTCTTTCAGTTTCCTGAATAATTGCGTAAGGAAACCCGTCAACTGAAAACATATAACTCTTTAACATTAACCACAATCTTAACCTTTCGTACCAGCGACGATCTTCCACGTAATAAAGCCTCAAAATAGTTCTCGACCAGAATTCCGATTAATCCTCAAAATACTGGTCTACTATGGCCATGTGTTATCTTAAACTTGCCTTCTACATCCAATTAAGGAGTTCGATATTGTTCGTCCATCAGTTCACTAAATTCCAACAACTTATTATTCAATCTCCAAATCCCGATTTTGCTGGAAAATTAAGTCTCGTCTCTTGCAATTTCTGGGGTCTCATTCACTTGTTGCTAAGCGAAGGTAGTCTGATCCATTTTTCATTGTGTAATGTTTCAGTTCACTACAAAAAACATTGCATCTTCCCACGGATTTAAGCCAGGAGCATGCACTCCTGGCAAAAAAACCAGGGATAAAGCCAGGGAAGCTCCTGGCAAAATGCAAATGAAAGTGGCGCGCACATGATCCCTTATACCAGGGGCAAGCCCCTCGCAAAATGCACTAAGCCCTGGCATAATTCTAGGCGGCAGATTTGAATTTCAAAATGGGGACAAGGGTGTAGGTGCGTCAGCCCTTTGCGAGGGCCTTTGCCAGGGGTTGACCCTGGCACACGGCACACAAGGCTTGACTTGACTAGCCTCTGAAAAAAGCTGCAAAAGGTAGCATGCGAGGGGCATAACCCCTGGGAAAATGCGTCGTAGCCTGGCTTTTTGCTACACAAGACAAGACCGTTCTGACGCCAATTTGCGAGGGGCATATCCCTCGGTATGGCCTTGGCATAAAATGGTACTATATTATCACGTTTTCTTACATCAGTAACTTAGAAAAATTTTACAAAAAATTCTGCTCTTCATCTCTTCTCTTCCTTTCTTTAGCAGACCTATTTCTTCTACACAACACACCAATCTTTCTACACAACACACCAATCTTTCTCCAACAACACTGATTTTTATTACTTTGGTAAATCTCTTTACTTATATTTTCTTGATTCAATTTTTTTCTTATATATATTGACATATAATTTATTCTTTGTCATTTGCATGTCAAAGTGAAGCTGCCTCCTGTGATTCTTTGCTCAGCTTGGTTTTGGAACTGTTCTTTGTGTAGCTTCAACAAGTTAGTATAAATTTTGGAACTGTTGTTATGTAATTTTTTGAATGTGTTAATTAATGGCTGAATATATATATAAGTGTATTTATAAATTTTTTGGATCTGTTATGTAATATCCCGCTTCAGACCCGAGTATTTATCAGTGGTAAGACGACGTATCAGATATACTTTAACGAAGGGCAATTCGGTAATTACCGCGCATGGGATTTTTATATATGGCAAAAGCCATTATTTCTTCATTCTTCATCCTTCTTTCTCTCTCTAACATCAATCCTCTCCCTTCTCTCTACCCTCTCACCCGATTTTCCTCCTTCCCATCTTAATCTTCAACTAATCATTATTCAATTTGAATGCTAAACCACATACAAGCACCAATTGTGTGATCCTTGAGCTATTTTGGAAGCAAGAAAGGAAAGGATTTAAGCTAGGGTTTGAGAAGAATCAAGCTAGGTATTGAAGGGAAAACTTGGCAAGGAAGCAAATCATGATTCAGGTGAGCTCCCTAGGGTTTTAGAACCCGCTTTGAGTAAGTTTGAGTGTAAATTATATTTTGAGCAAAGTTTAGAAAGTGTGCCCTAATCTCTGTTATGTGCTAATTCCTTGTTCAATTGTGTTTAAACTGTTTAATTGCAAAAGAAAATCCTTTTTAACACCTTTGGGAAGCTTGGGTAACTTGGAATGGTTTGAAATGGTGGAAAAATGTAATTTCTGAACTTTTTCTGAACTGTCATGGTCGCTACAGCGAGCTGGCATGAATTTGGTTCTGCCTATGGTCGCTATAGCGAGCACACCAGAACAGCTCATGACAGCTGAGCTGTTTTGGGTGTTCTGGTGCGCGTAGGCGAGGTTTTTCGCATTCGTTTTCTCCAAGAACATTTAAGAATCAATAAACACTACTAGAAATAAGCTATTTAGTGACCGATTTAGAGACTGTAAAATATCAGTCACGATAGAGACCGATTTAGAGATCAAATTTCCAAAATTAATGATTGATCAAAAGTTCGTATTTAATTCGGTTACATATATATTTTAGTGACCGATTCGGAGACTAAACGTGCTGCAACCGAAAATTCGGTCTCTGAATAAGTTTCAAATTTTATTAAAAAACGTTTGATTTATTACGTGGTCACAGACACACAACACACTACAAAAACACACTCTCACACCCCTTTCTCTTCACCCTAACTTTCATTTCCCTCTCAAACCCTAATTTCTCACTTCACAATCTCCAATGGCGAAACCCGTTTCCCCAAACGCCATCTCCACCTTGCTCGCAAATCCATCTCCTGATTCTTTATCAGATCTTCCTGACATCGTTGTTCAAGTTCTCGATCTAAAAAATTCCGGCAACAGATACATGTAACTTTTTCTTTCTTTTCTTTTCTTTTTTCTGTTTTCGGTTTTAGATCTGTAATTGTATTGTTTATTGATTAATTTATGTTTGATTTTGGATTAGGTTTTCTGCTAGTGATGGAAAAATGAAACTAAAAGCGATTCTTCCTTCGAATCAGTACTCAAATGTTTTATCTGGGAAGATTCAGAACCTTGGTCTAGTTCGGATCCTTGATTACACACTCAATGATATCCCTAACAAATCTGAGAAGTAATTTACGGACCCACAGGCCGGATCTCCACCAGCCTCCATGCATGGTCCCCTTCTCCCATGGGTGAGTCTTAGATTTACTTACTTTGCTTTGTATATACTTTAAAACTAAAATGCCCCAATTTTTTGTTATGTTTTTTTGTTTTTTTTAAGACCCTAACTTGTTTTACTCTAATTTTTCTATATATATGGTTATTATTTGTGGTAGTTTGACAGATTTATTGTACACATTTGATGTTTTCTAGTTATTCACTCTTTGCATTGGTCTCAAGTTCTTATTAAGTGGCTGTGTTATACTTTCTTGGTCTTCATATGTAGCTTGAACATGTCCAAAGTGGAGTGTAAGCAAGATTTATGAAATGTCCTGTTTCTGATGATTGAATTTCCTATTTTACTGATATGCTTGAGTGATTTGTGAAATGAAATACGTATTAACTAGTTAATCTTCAGAAGCTGAAAAGATTAAAATAACTTGATGTTCTTGTGATTGAGCATAATATTCCCAAATGATGCAAGCTCAACTTCTTTCTTCAGGTTCTTAAGTCCACTTTCAGCAGTTCCTTTGGTATCGCTTGTTGGTTTTGGGCTGTATGAGTTGGGCTTTCCTGGGGTAAGCCTTATGCTGCATATTTAAATTGATTGCGTGCATTGTTAATTGATAAAAAAAAAATCAATTTTGATACCTGGCTTTGGTGTAGGTTGCTAAATGTGTAGAGATTGGATTGCCAGAGCTTGTATTGCTAGTATTTGTTTCACAGGTACAGTTTTTTTGTAGTGTCAGAAACCCAGTTTTTAGGGATTTTGGCAACACGTAATTCATGGTGTTAGAAGAGAATATCAGTAAATTCACATTATAGAATCTGGTTTATATTTATTTGATTTGTTGCTGGTTGAACACAAACTGTTTGATAAATGTTCTCTAAGTGATTATTTGATTTGTTGTGTACCTTACCATGATATCAATCCTAACACCCCCATATCTTCTGCATTTGCTGCCAATGGAATTCAATGGGCTGCGTAAGTTTTATAAATTTGCAACTCTATTAGGATTGTTCATAAAGCTTAGGCACATTGATTTGAATATCTACTTAGTGTATTAAATATTTAAATATGTCCATTTTGTGTATAAATATCCCTAAAATACCATTTTCTAAGTATGCATTAGTTTTCTAAGTGAATTTTCATGATTGTGATTACATATACATTATAAACGCTAGGGCTATTACACCACTATGCTCATCATTGCTCGGTGGAATGTTGCCCCAGGTACTCTATGCTCAAAATTTGTTCACTATAAAAGGCTTCCTTTCCCTTTGAAAGTCTTCTATTTTCTAGGAAAGATTATTGATGTGGCTTGTTTAATGACTCAGCCAAGAATTTTGATGGCTATGGCAAGGGATGGTGTTAAATATTTTTAACTCACATGGTAAAAAAAAAATTACACTCATTTTGTAATAGTTATTTGGCTGGTTTAAGGTTGCTTTCTTATTTGAATTTTGGTTTTCCAGACCCCCCAAGAAAACTGAAGTGACCCTTTGACTTGAATATTTGAAATTTATGCTTTGTATGATATTATATTTGGTTATAACTATGTTGATAAGATTTAATTTATTTAATTTTGGTTCAGGTGTTGGTGCAACAATTGGTGCTGGTGTGTATGTTTTGGTTGGAACTGTGGCAAGGGAACATGTTGGACCAGCTTTACCACTTTCATTTATGGTTGCAGGAATAGCAGCAGCTCTTTCAGCTCTTTGTTATGCTGAGTTGGCCAGTCGTTTTCCTTCTGCTGGAAGTGCTTATCATTATGCTTACATATGTCTTGGTGAAGGGTATTTATTCTTCTTAATTTCTTACATTAAACAATGGTTTTTTCTTTCTTTCTGTAACCATGTTATTGGAGTACAAAGTATTCATTGGTTTTGTAAATGATTAATCTTCGCAAGTGAACCTGAATGGTCGCCTTTAATGAGGTCTCCACACACAACCATGTCTTTTTAATTCACAAGGCTCGAACCTGAGACATTGCTTAAGAGATTAAAGTCCAGTTCCACTCGGACTAATGTAATGTTGATACTTTTTGAACTGGGTTTAAATTGCGATTGCAGACACTGTTACTACCTTAATATTGAAGATTGCGATTTTAATTATGTTGTTGAATTTGCTTATTGAAAGATTGAAGTACTTGTTTAGACTTCTTAGCTTATTATATATCAATTGAGAGTTGATATATTTCGTGTACTATGTTTGCAGGGTTTCTTGGTTGATTGGCTGGTCCTTAATATTGGAATATGGAATCGGTGGAGCTGCTGTTGCTCGTGGCATAACCCCTAATTTGGTATACTGTTAATATAATGTTGTGTTTTCAATGTTCTTTTCTTAAAATCAGAAATGCTTTCTTTTCAAATGTTCTTTTCATTTGTTAAATAGCGACACTATTGCATAGCAGAATTGAACAAAATAGTGGCTATAATGGTACTATAGCAGTGTTGCGCAACAGAATTTGAACAAATCACTATTTTCCACAGTTTGCAATTGACAACACCGGGAATAAAACTCTGGCAAATTAGTTTGTTTGAATTGCAAGTATCTGATGCAAGTGTTGATATAAGATTGATATTTCTCTGATTAGGCTGCACTTATTGGAGGTGTGGACAACTTGCCAAGATTTTTATCCTATCAACATATTCCTGGGATTGATATTGATGTAGACCCACTTGCAGCCTTTATGGTATTGATTGTTACTTGGATCCTGTGTACTGGCATCAAAGAGGTAAATTTTATTGATGTTTTTACCTCAAGTCTGCTGCACCGCTTTTCGAAGGTATTGTCTGTATATGTTCTTTATTGATTTGAATTGTTACTACTTTGTATGCAGAGTACAAGGATACAAAGTATAGTGACATCAGTGAATATATGTGCTTTGATGTTTATCATAGTAGCTGGTGGTTATTTGGGATTCAAAACTGGATGGATTGGATATAAACTCCCTACAGGGTAATTTACATATATCTTTCTTCTACACTACCCTTAATCCATTTATGTTTGGTCTCTTCTAGTTACTGAATTTCTCTCTTGTTTTGATAATAGGTATTTTGCATTTGGGGTAGATGGAATGGTTGCTGGTTCTGCAACAGCCTTTTTTGCATACATAGGTTTTGATGCAGTTGCCAGCGCTGCTGAAGAGGTATGGATCATGATAATATATCATGCTTCGTGCAACTTACCCTTTTAGGTCAAATACGATTGATGCAAAAATTTGTAATCACCACTTCGCATTCGTGTCAAAAATCTTAATTTCGTAGAAAATTGCAGTTAAATAAGGATCAATGTTTTCAAAACCGGACTGGAAGTTGAACTGGTGAATCGGATGACTAATAAGTAAATAAGTATTACAAAAGCTGTTTTGTAAATGAAGAAAAAAAACTAACTAGTTGAACCAAACACGGTTCAACCCAGTACGACTTGATTCTTAGAAATTGAGAACCAATAGGTTGAACCAACCGACAGAATGACTAGTTTCCAGTTCAATCGGTTGGACTGATTCTGAAAACACAGATACAGATGGTGCTGCCGCGAAGTGCTCGCAGACACATCAAAAACCTTGATAACGCGATTGCCATTGCAATCACAGACCTTTTATTTTTTTAAACCTTGAGAGTAAGTTCAAACTTTCTAATAGTGTTTTACTGTGTGATTAACAGGTGAAAAATCCTCAAAGAGATTTGCCAATAGGAATTGCAGCTTCATTGTCTCTGTGTTGCGGATTGTATATGATAGTATCCATTGTTGTTGTTGGTTTAGTACCTTACTATGATATCAATCCTAACACCCCCATATCTTCTGCGTTTGCTGCCAATGGAATGCAATGGGCTGCGTAAGTTTTATAAATTTGCAACTCTATTATGATTGTTCATCAAGCTTAGGCACATTGATTTGAATATATACTTAGTGTATTAAATATTTAAATATGTCCATTTTGTGTATAAATATCCCTAAAATACCATTTTCTAAGTGATTTTTCATGATTGTGATTACAGATACATTATAAATGCTGGGGCTATTACAGCACTATGCTCATCACTGCTCGGAGGAATGTTGCCCCAGGTACTCTATGCTCACAATTTGTTCAATATAAAAGGTTTCCTTTCCCTATAAAAGTCTTCTATTTTCTAGGAAAGATTATTGATGTGTCTTGTTTAATGACTTAGCCAAGAATATTGATGGCTATGGCAAGGGATGGACTTCTGCCACCATTTTTTTCTGACATAAACAAGATCAGCCAAGTTCCTGTAAAGAGTACCATAGTTACTGGCCTTGTTTCTGCATCCTTGGCATTTTTCATGGATGTCTCTCAACTTGCTGGGATGGTAAGTCGAATATATTTATATTCACAATTGTTAAAACTTAACATCTGTGATTGCCAAATGTAAAAGAATGTTACTAATCTATAGTACTAATGTTTATTTTGCTTGTGTTCTACAGGTTAGTGTAGGCACTCTTCTTGCATTCACCATAACATCAATATCTGTGTTGATAGTCAGATATATCCCCCCTTCTCTACAAGAACCAATTGATTCAGAATCAATGGAGTGTGGTTGGAGCCATTTGGTGACAAATGTAAAAGATGAAAACAAGAAACCTTTACTTGTTAAAGAGGACGTATCAACTGATTTCCCCCTTCTTGCTAAACACCTTGCAATAGACAACTGTGAGTTATGATTCTCATTCTATTTAGTTGTTGTATCATGCAAAATCTATGTAACACCGCCACTTCATATAGAAGGTAAGGTGTATATGGTTTCTGACATGTGTCGGGGTGTTCAACACGTGATAGTGTCCAACATCGACAAGACACAAACATATATGGTTACATTTAATTATATAGTTTTCTAAAATTTTATTAGTGTGGATGTGTCAGTGTCGTGTCCAGTGTCTGTGCTAGTGCAAAATGCAACATTTATTGCTCCATATATGCAATTAATGTTCCTTAAGTTACATCAATTTACAGTTAATATTATACATAATTTCATCCTCACTCCTATTCTTTTTATGGATGCAGATGTACATAAAGGTAATAGGAGAACTGATTATTTTGATGCCAATAGAGTTATGGATGCAAGAAAAAAATGGAGATCTAGGCCATTCCAACTAGTTAAAAATATGCAGTTCATGGTTTCCGAATTTTCTTTTCTATATCGTAATAAAGTTAGTTTCTTAGTTAATGTAATATTATACTACCAGAGGCCAAGGCTTATTTTACTGTGTATACTGTTGGTACTGAGTTTAATACATAAATGTTTATTTTGCTGTGTATGATATTAATATACAAGCAGAGGTAAAATCATATTTTGATTGATTTGTTTTTTTTGCCCAACATACTTAGAGACCGATTTAGTGACTGATTGTTTTACAAGTTGATAAAATCGGTCACAAAGTCAGTTTGCAAAATTGGTGACAAATTCAGTCTCGAACATCAGTCACTAATTCAGTCAACGAATTCAGCCACAAAATCGGTCTCTAAACTCGGAAGCGCTATATTAGTCTCTAATTCAGTTACTAATTTCAGTTGCATACTCAATCGCTGAAAACCAGTCGCTATTTCGGTTACTAAGAATTAGCGACCAGCGAATTAGCACCTCTTATTTTTGGTCTCTATTTCGGTCACTAAACTCGTTAGTGACCGGTTTTGATGATATAGCGACCGAAAATTCGGTCTCTAAAAGGACAATTTCTTGTAGTGAAACACCATTTTAACTTGTCCAAGAAGCTCCTAAATGGATGTAATTATAAGGAACAAGGATTATGCAATAACTTAGAATTGTTTAGAATTGTGAGGGCAAAGTTTAGACGGGCATGGGAATGATTCCAACAACCAAGTAGTGGCTTATGAAAACGATAAGCCTATGACCCTATACTCATATGTTAAGTAATGGGAGATTGATCCCCTTAAGGAATGCATTGGATATGCAAAAGCTTATAGAAAAGTATTAGATGTACCACAAGTACTTAAGATAAGAATTATGCTAAAGTTTATACGTGTTCAGCAGACTTCGGATTATGCCGGATGGGATTTCTCCGAAAGGGATATCCACACGTAAGTTTACAAGTTATATTTATATATATATATATATATATATATATATATGAAGAATAATAAGAATAAGTTAATTAAAGGACTAGATGTGTCTCTTGTATTCTCGCTAGTTAGAATACAGGGGGTTCCATATTAAGCTGGAATGGTGAAGTTACCGTCCGTGAGGGCAGCTACGCATCATAGTCAAGAAAAGTTAATGTGTCTCCTATATTCTCGCTAGTTAGAATACAGGGGGTTCCGGTGAAGTTACCATCCGAAAGGACAGCTAGAACGGTGAAGTTACCGTCCGCGAGGACAGCCACACAAAAGGAAAGAGGAGTCCGGTGTTAGCCTGATATGATAGGAATTTCACCGGTAAGATGGGAGATGTACTTCGGGGTTACTCCACCCAGATGCACTCCGTAAAATAAACCAAGATAATGTATTGTTTGTTCAACGCTAACTTCTAACTTAATGTTATGAAAAGATGAATATGTATATATATTATATACTAAGAGATAAGGCAAAGTAGTCACCAGTGAACAGAAAGTGATCGTAGGATGTCCCCAGATCACTAAGTATGAGATTAGACATAAGTACAACATAAGATAAAGACATATAGCGATCCTAGTTTTCCCTTGATCGCGAAATATGTAGAGAATGACGGCGATCGTAGGTTTCCCCGAGATTGCCAAGAGTAGGCACGGCGACCCTAGGTTCCCCGTGGTTGCCAACAGTAGGTTGGGCTGGAGCTCACTGAGACATTATGTCTCATCCCAATCCTTCTGGTGCAGGTTTGCAGGTAAGCAAGAGGTTTTCAGATGAAGTTCTTCAGGGAGACGCTGGATGGAGTGCAGTTGCTCGTCATGGACAAGCTCAGAAGTTTATCAGCATATGTTTAAGTATTTGTAAATGATATTTGGATAACTGTATATACGAGCCAACTTGTACTCATTCAGTTGTATGTATTATTATTATTGAAAATTTTAATGTATCCAGTATCAGACTAATACACATGCTAAATATTCTAGATAATTTAGTATGGCTGTTACATGTTATATATAATTTTTGTGGAATATATAACTCAAATGATAGATAAATATTATAATAATGATGTTAATTAATGGCTGAATAAATTAGTGTGTGTATAATTTTCGAATTTTTAGAATAATATTGTGTTATATTTCAAATTTTTAGAATAATGATGTTTTTTAGAATAATAATGTTGTTATATTTCGATTTTGTTTAGGGTATGTATAAATTTCGAATTTTTTTAGTGTATGTGTATTGCATGTTGAATATGTTTTTTTTTTAGGGTATGTTATAATTAATTTTTTTTATACATGTTGTTATATATATATATATATATATATATATATATATATATATATATATATATATATATATATTGTTTTATACATGTTATATATATTTTTTTAGGGTATGTTATATCTGTTAAATATATTGTATTGGAAAATAAACATAGTCTTATATAGTTTTTAATAACAACATTAGGTTTCACTAAATTGTGTATACTGTTTATTTTAATTTAAAACTGTATTTTTTAAGTTTAATTTGAGAAAAATGTTATTTATTCAAATTTTAATGGTGTAATAATTTCTCCAATATCAAAACTGTTATTTTTATTTTTTTTTCGAATTATAAACTGTTTATTTTCAAGTGTAATAAATTATAATAATGTGTTTGGTATGAAATTGTATTTGAATCTATTTTTTCTTAATTATTAAAACGAAGTAAAACTGTTTTTTATTTAAAACAAATTATAATAATAATGTTTTTGATATGAAATTGTTTTTTATAAGTAATTGAAATAAAAAATTAATTTAAATGAATAATTATTAAACTGATATTATTTAAAGACTAATTTTTTATTATAAAAGTGTTTTTAATTAGTAGTGCGTAAAGAAATTTTTTTGCGTAAAAAAAGTTCGCGCGTAAAGAAATTTCGTGGAATATTTTTAGTTAGTATACAAATATTTCGCGCGTAAAGAAATTTCGTGCAATTTTTGAAGTTAGTATTCAAATATTTCGCGCGTAAAGAATTTTCTTCATTAAAAACAGTTTCGCACGTAAATAAATTTCACGAGATTTTTTTTAGTTAGTATAAAAAAATTTCGCGTGTAAATAATTTTATTTATTAAAAATAGTTTTGCACCTAAAATAAATTTGTGCGTAAAAAAACAGTATACACAATATAGTAATTATAGGTTAGTTAGATAAATAAATTTTTTTACTCGTTACGTTATCGACTATTTAGTCTTGTTGATTGAACTTATAATTTTTTGCGTTAGTACGTAGTGCTACTAAGCAAAAAATAACTAATCGTGAAATATGTGAACATTATAGTTAAACGTGCAAAATATGGAGTATTATCAGCATTATCGTAGTTGGATGTATGATAGAACGTTTCCAGGAAGAAGAGGATTAAAGCCCTATTTTGTGGATGGAGTTCAATGATTTATTGCATGGGCATAGGTACAACAAGTTTGTAAAGATGAGGGAGGGATAAGATGTCCGTGTGTTAAATGTACCTGTAGATATATAAAGAGTGACCCCAGAGAAGTCAAGAAACACTTGGATAGAGTTGAATTTATGCCTGATTATTGGGTTTGGGTTTATAACGGTGAAAAGTTTCAAAATTTCGGGCAAGGAGTCAATGCACAAGCTTCGAGTAGTGGAACAAATGTGGAATACAATGAACAATTCAACGATGAACAATTCAACATGATGGATGATATGGTCGCTGATGTTTTAGGTGTGGAACTGTCTTAAGCTGATGATGTTGAAGATGAACAAGGCGAACAACTCCCAAATGAGAAAGCACAAAGATTTTACCAATTGTTGAGTGAATGTAATGCCCCATTGTTTGAAGGATCTTCGGAATCAAAGTTATCTATGTGTGTGAGACTTTTAGCTCATAAGTCGAATTATAATGTTGCTGATAAAGGCGTGGATGATGTTACGAAGATGTTGTTGGATGCGACTCCATTTAAAGATAATTTGCCAGGAAGTTATTATGATGCTGAGAGGTTGGTGATGAAGTTGGGATTAAAAGTTAAAAAGATTGATTGTTGCATAAACGCTTGCATGTTGCTTTATGACAATGAATTTGGGATAAATGACGGAGCATTGGAGGAATGCAAATTTTGTGGAAGTCCACGGTATCGTGTCGGCAGGCGAGGGAGAATTCCGAATAAGTCAATGTTTTACTTGCCAATAATACCAAGATTACAAAGGTTGTTTGCATTGATGAAAACGGCTAGTCAAATGACGTGGCATCATTCAAATAAAATTCCCGGAGTCTTGTGACATCCTTCTGATGGTGAAGCATGGAAACACTTTAATCAAGTATATCCTGATTTCGTAGAAGATCCGTGAAATGTAAGACTAGGATTGTGGGAATGCATTGAACTTGTACTTAGGCCCCAGGTACAGAGTTCGATTCACACGGAAGGCAAAAACTTCACATGGGTGGTGGAGAAGGTCGTGAGTACATCGCGATCCTTGAAAGATAGGGAGGCCAGCCCGTAAGGGAGCCAGCCGGATGTTACACGTACCTAAGCTAAATTTCAAAAATCTCTAAAGGAACAAAGAGAGAGGTGGTTCGACCAAGAGGGAAAAAG
Source organism: Medicago ruthenica (assembly GCA_018208015.1). Lineage (NCBI taxonomy): Eukaryota > Viridiplantae > Streptophyta > Magnoliopsida > Fabales > Fabaceae > Medicago > Medicago ruthenica. Next base: position 77,040,651 of record CM031377.1, on the reverse strand, counting down.
AGGTGGAAAACCAAAGCTTGATTCAGCTTCCACTCCCTTTAAACATTCAAGAATTCCAATTGCATGTTGATTCAACTTGAATTAGTTTGAGGTTTTGATGGATTGGTGGGAGGAAGAGGGCGTGAGGGAGAGGGAAGAGAGAAGGGAGAGCAAAATTTGTTTTGTAGAGAGAGAAGTGAATGGGAAATATGAGAGAAAGATAGGGTTCTACCCTTTTTATAGTCTTGAACTCAATTTACCATTTTGCCCTTTTCTTAACGAATTCCTCTCAAAGTCTGCTCGGATACGTTCCAACACTGTTGCAGTCTAAAAATATCTTCTCAAACGGAATACTAAGGTCATTCTGATAACTTGTATTAATTTCTCGTTCTTTCTCTGTTATATCATTAACCTTTCATGAATATTCTTCTCTGACTCGTTCAATTATTACTGCAGTCTGTTGAGAATTTAGCGGGATGTTACAATATATAAGGATTATATTGCCTCATTATGAATATAAAATGAAAAATATTAAATTCCCTTTTTTAAATTCTCTCTAGTTTCTCCCTCTAAATTCTGGAGTCCGGCCTTACTCGAATTAGGTCGTATCATTTGATACTTTTATTATTGTTCTCTTTCTCGCTAATCTAAGGTTGTACATGGAGATTTAGATTTTTGACGGTGCTAACGAAGACGCATATTGGTGAATGCTTTGCTATGAAAATTATTTTAGGGAAACCGGAAAATCCGAAGTGGCAAAGATGATGATGGTTGCACTGCCATGCCGTCCATTTTTCTGCCTTTTAATTCAGATCTTCGTCCATTCCTGTTCCTATGTTATTTTTTTTTGTTACACTATACTAGCATTTACTTGTGGTATAGCAGCCATGCAAACAATTCTTCTTCTTTGTTTTGAGGCAAAAATAAATTTTATTTTATTTATAGTTACAATATTTTAAATTCAATATGTTTTTAGTGCTTATAAAATTTTTAAGGGTTTAATTTAGTGGTAAAAAGACATGTCTTATATCTTGAGGTCTCAAATTCGAGCTCTGTTAATGCCGGTGAAAGAAAGTAAATGTAAATACATTTGTTAGTGTTTTTTGAGTCATAATGTCTTCTCTACCTTGGACCGGGGCACCATCCCCCACCTTAAATTTTTCTCACAGTAAAATGTTTTTAGTACCTATAAAATAATTAACTTTCATTTTTAGTCCTTATAAAATTTTGACTAAGTTATACGTTTTGTCCTTTGAGTTATCTTTATGTTTTGCCTTGATCCCTTAATTTTTTTTATTTCATTATTATCTTTTAAGTTGTAAACATTAAACACTCTGATTTTTAAGTCTTTTTTGTTTCATTTTGTCTCTTAAGTTAACAATTTTATACGATTTGTTCTTTAATATTTGTAACTTAAATGATCAAAGTGTTTAATGTTTATAAATTAAGAGACAAAAAATGAAGAAAAAAGAGAGTTAAAGAAACCAAAATGTCTAACATTTGTAACTTAAAAATCAAAATGAATTAAAGTATTTTTATGTGGTTCTATAAAAAGAAATTTAAAGAGTATGTGGTTCTATAAATAAGAAAGTATATTTAACGTTTTGTTTTTGTGAAGAAATTTATTTTAGTTATATTTTATTTTATTCGAAATTATTTTTGAGAAGATTTGATAAAATAATAATTAACATCAAGAAAGTGGAAACCCACGTATATAAGGATAAGAAAAAAAATTAAAAAAACGCTCGTGCAGATTCGTACAAATGGTTGTCGCGCCATATAGCAAAACTAAATATTATTTAGTAGTCATAATAATGCTAAAACATCTAGACAAAATTTGGTCTTTTATGTATTTATAAAACCGGGTCACTGACACAAACTGGGTCAATTGACGAACAGGTCAAAATTGACCTGTATCAAAATAATTGCTAAAATCCTGTAAAATCTTGTGATTTTGCATAAATTTCATGGTTTTGTGTGATTTTGATGTGATTTTACTAAGATTTTGTCTGTTTTGAGATTTTGTAATGGATTTGAATTGTTGAAGGTGAATAAAGTTGCAAAATCCAAGATTTTAAGATTTAAGTCGGGATTTTAACAACAATGCAAAAGACAACAAATATATGTTTTTTCATAAGCTACTAATATTAGCTTCTTGATTTCATGGGAAAAAGGTACATGGACATACGACTATGGCTACCAAATACTCAACCAAACACGTACATAATCTTTCATAAGTTACCTAGGTTGGTGTACATTCTCATTTATTCCTACAAATATCATTAAATAATGCTTTATCTGCCATCTACGAGTCCATCTTTACTCCATTTATGATTCCTCCATTTACCCCATTTCAAGTCATAAATGTGTGACACATGACAAAATTTAATCTAACGGCTGTGATTAAAGGATCAAGGAAATAAAAAATAGAAAAACCCATCACGTGTTTCTTTTTCACGTGTTTGTCTTTCTGTAAATTTCATCTTCCATCTTCCTCCCCCATTTTTATGGATGCCGCCGCTGACCCATCTTCCCCTTGCCGGCGACACGGCGTTCCTTCCTCCCCCATCATCATCGGCGTCGCGTCCTTATCTTCCCCTTGCCGGCACCGTTGCGGACAACCCTTATCCCTCTCATCCGCTCGCCGGTGACGCTGTGACTCTCTTCCCCTTCACTCTGTTTGTTAGAATGAATGATTGTTGTCTTTAAACTCGTGGTTTCCTATTTCCATTACCATCTTTATCATTCACTTGTCTTTCAGCTGAGTTTGTTTATTATCATTGTTTTCCCCTTCATTCAGTGCTTCAACTTCCATCATAGTGTAGCTAATGGTAAGAATACTTTAATGGCTTCTCTTGAAAGGACTAAGAAAATTTACATGTACTTATACTTTTACAGTAATGACTGAAATTGCCAGCAATATCTACCTACACAAGGCATTGGTGAAGATGTTCAGCAGAAAACTCTAAGGAATGAGCTGGTTGGTATTCGTCTTTTAGCAATTTCATGGTAGTCTTGGAGCATTTCAGTTTTGGGCTGTAAACAATTTAGATGGAATGCTTGTGATTAAAATTTCAGGCACAACTATCTTGGATGTTGTTGAGGAGACTTTGAGCTATGAAACAGAAGTTATATACTAGAGTGTCCTATAGGATAGACTGATTTTTATTTTTCCATTATTGTTGTTAGTACAGGACTCTTAGCAACTAGTGTGGAGATGACAATTCAGAACATTGTAATCCTGTTTAATGGAACAAGAACAACCATTTGTTGTATAAGGCCATATGTACTCAATGTCATTTTCTGAGGATTGCATTTTTTGTATTAGATGATTCAAACTTGAGTGTTTCACTTTTCCTTTCTTTCAAGTCTTACTAATCTCATATTATTGTATTTTGTATTGTCCATTCATGGTGTTTATTTGGAGATTCCCTTTATGTTATTACTTGTTTCTGGTTATATTGTGCATAAGAGCTAAAACTTGCTAGAGAGACAACTATACAAATTAATGCTTTAGAAATAACTAAATTTACATTCATTAAATTTCTCTGGCACTTAAAAGAAGGTATTGTTTCGTCATATAACAATGCTCCCCCAAAAATTATTGTTTGCCTGTGATTATTTAGTCCAACAAATACTCCCAACGGCCGACAATTCTTATTTGTCTTGTACGTGGTGTCAAAAGTGATAACATCACCAAAATGCCCATAATCATTTATCATTTGTGCATCCGCCCAAAATATATTTGTTATTTGCTCTTCAACATCCATTTGAAAGTCATAAAAGAATGAGGGATTTTCACTTTCTTTTTTGAAATACATCATCAATGCACCCACTTCACCATACTTTAGTGACTGCTTCCTTTTGGTTTCAAGGTAATTCATAAGGTCTTTTTTTGTAAAATCAACTGTCTTTATTCCACCAGCTTGCTTGGATATATATTCATGCAAATCTTTTGGTCTTAATCCAGATTCATCTCCCAAGACAATTTGTGATGCTTGTGTCTCAGATATGCGTCGATGAGAGCGAATCATATGAGCATGCTCAGGTTGAAAAGGGTGGTTATGTTCAACTATAAAGTCAACAACCTTATATTTCTCTATCTTTCGATCGAGTGAAATAACCATACGCGCCAAACATCCCGTTTTAGTTTCTGCTCTAGACTCCCATGTTGGTTGACGTCTTTTGTCAACACCTCGTACACCCTCTTTGAAGCATGCGAATCTTCTTGAAGTCAAAACTCCATCTACTCTGCTTTTATTTGCATGTGAATCTTCTTGAAGTCAAAACTCCATCTACCAAATCTAATTTTTTACTGTACTCATTGTAAAATTCATAAGCCGCCGCCTCAGAATCAAACTTCATTTCCAAGTGAGGTTCATTGTTGGCAATACTTCCTTGTCCGTGTTGCACATTCTATTCATGAATGTTGTTCACCCATTTATCGACACAATCTGAAAAAACAAAAATTTACAATTAAGGCCACCATAACAGATTATTGCAGGCATAAACTTACATGAAATAATGTCTCAGATCATTATACTTGAAGAAGAACTTAGACTGCATAAGAATTTGTTGACCGTAAAGCTACCGTAGAATGCTGTTTCTTTTTCTGTGAAATGTTGTTAACATATAACATAATTTGTTTCTGTTTCTGTGAAATTCTGTAAAATTCTGATTCTGTTTCTGTTTATGTTGACCGTAACATATAACATATAACAGAATTTACATATAATAGAATTTGTTTCTGTTTCTGCATAAGAACTTATATGTACCAGTATCACGCAATAATAACAGAACCAGTATCCTAATTTTGCAGGCATATACCAGTATCACACAATAATAAAATAGAGAGAGACGTTAAACTATATTACCTTGATCAAAAACAGTGGCGGCGGCACTGTGATGGTCGGAGACGGCGGCGGCGCAAGGATGGTCGGAAACGGCGACGGCATTGGGTTAGTGTTGTTAGAGGGACGGTGGGGTTCGCTCATGACGCTGACGGCAACGAAGGATGGGCGGAGGGTGTCGGAGACGGCGGCGGTGTCCATGAAAATGGGGGAGGAAGATGGAAGATGGAAAGGACAAACACGTGAAAGAGAAACACGTGATAGGTTTTTCTATTTTTTATTAGATAAATCCTTATTTCCTTGATCTTTTAATCACAATCGTTAGATTAAATTTTGTCATATGTCACACATCTATGACTTGAAATGTGATAAATGGAGGAAACCTAAATGGAGCAAAGATAAACTCGCTATGTATGTATTCTGGTTGTATATAGATCATTTATTATTTTAGTTTTTAAAATATTTGATGTATTATAAAAAAAACATCCCTTTTATACCGGTGGAATGATATTAGACAATTAAAGGCGAGTGAGTGGGAGTCTTCAAATAGTTACTCAGTTAAGGAGGCTTATAAGATCATTCCGATAAAAGTATCATGTTTTGTGTATAGATTGTTTCAAAATTGAATAGCTACAACAGATAATTTATTTAGGAGAGGGATCATTGGGGAGGGATTGCTGCAGTGTGTAGGAGGGTGTGGGAGTGCATAAATTGTGTCACGTTTGTTTTTCTAGTGTCCGGTATTTTTAGGTCTTTGATGTGCAAATTGTCACTGGCTTGGGATATCTTCGGTTTTTCAAAGGGATGGTGTGGTGCATGTAGAGCAATTTGAAGGTCTAATAGACAGCAGTAAAGCATTCTCAAGACGAGTTAGTATGATTTGGTTTGCGTTTGTGTGGAGCAATAGGAAGGCAAGAAATGAAAACCTTTTTAAAAATAAGAAAATTCGCTAAGGCAAGATGGTAGAGCTTGTGAAAGTACTGGTATCATGGAATTGGTTGAACTTAAAAGAAAAATAGCATCGATAATAACATCGATCTTTGGTGTCTAAACCGAAGGGCATGTCGATCTTTGGCAGTGTGCATGTTTGATTTTCAATATAGCAGGTGTTGTTTTTAGGTTCAAAAAAATATTCTCTTCGGCCCTTGATATAAGAAAAAAATCAAAAAGACATCAAAACCAAGACAATCATTAATTGTTAGAACTTTTTAAATATTTTTACAAATATACCCTCATAAAAATTTGTGAAGTATTAAATATACTCACTAACATTAAAAAGACAAACATTAAATGAAGATTAAAAAGGTCTTTTATGCAATAAATACACCTTAAAAATTGTGACATTTTTTTATAAATAGGTCCAAAGATTTTTTTGAAAAGTTTCTTATAATAAGGACCGGAGGGAGTATCTTTTAAAAAGTAGAAATCACCACCGAAACTACCCGAGTTTGTGCAAGGTAGACTAACAACCATGCCGCCTCCGGGATAAAACAGCACATTTCACATGTTCGATTACGTACTGCACCGTAAGTAATCGTTCGAAAAATTACACTCTCAATATGGTATAAAAACTCTATATGGTACGAAGACCACTCGAAACCGAAGGGACAGAAGAAGTAGAAGAAAGGAAGAAGGACTCGTCAACACAAGTCAAAAGAGAGGAAAAGCACAGGAAGCATCAACTGTGATTTTCAGTGTGTCGAATGCACTATGTGAGTTTTTTATTTATAGAGAAAATTCACAGCTAATAAATGAGAAACTTTGGGAACAAATAATTCACCTATTAGATATAATACAAGAATATATCAAATTGAGCACCAAAATATATTATATTGAGTATAAAAATATATTATTCAGTACAGAAAAATATTATTGAGTATCAAAATATATTTCAGATCACGTATTAAAATATATTAGATTGCATACCAAAATATTTCAGATTGTGCACGAAAAAAACTTGGGGACTAAGAAAGCACTTTCCAATAATGATTAAATTAATTACTTAATTTAACATTTCCAAATAATAAAATATATAAATATATATTTTTTTCTCTAGTGTTTACTTCGTTCACATAATTATGTATCCTCTCTTAGGGGTACACCCCCACTATATAAACACTACTAATGTGTGTTCCATCAGTTGTGGGACTTCCACTTTTTTCAATTCGCACAACACTAGTTCTACCCAACATGGGAATTTGTGTTTGGTCTTTTAACTCAATTTCCACACATGTTCCAACAATCCCCCACTTGAATTTAAAAAATGGTTTCGATAAATAATGTCAAAGACATCTCCATAAGGTTGCTAGTAAACAAAGGTGTCGCCTACAACTTGAACCTTTGCATAGCGAATACTATTCCGATTTAACAAGAGTTGCCTACAGCATTGAACTCTATCTCAGACATAGAACCTGCACACAAACCTTTTCTAAGGTGTATTCTAAAAGCCCGTGCGTTTATGGCCCTGCACGTTTATCCTAGTTTTAAAGAGCGCTCTAGGAATCATGCCTCGAAATTCCATAGGAATCGGCCTCAGTTCCACATCTGTATAGGTGAGTCTATCAAGGGTACTCATTTAGTTATGTACCCCACTCAACATAAAGTATAGATCTCATTAAGAGTGTCTATTATCTCATCCTTCTTTCACTGCAGGATCATGCTTCCTTAGTCTTATCATAACATGTTCTATCACTTCATGACTTGTTATTACCCATTGAACCTAAATCTTGGGATCTCTAGTCATGTGGGTCGGGTTACCATCACTTAGTGAGCTATAGGCATTAGTCTCATCCTACTGGATGTATCTTGGACTTTCTCTCTAGTTAGTCCTTTCGTCAAAGGATCATCTAAGTTTTCATTAGTAGGTACAAAATCAACTCTAACCGCTCCATTATAGATAAATTCTCTAATAGTGATATGTTTCTCCTTATCTATCGTTTCTTACCATTGTAATAACGATTCTTAATCTTTGCAATAGCTGCGGTACTATCACAATGAATTAACACGGTTGGTAACTGTTTTTCCCATAAAGGGATCTCGGCTAGTAAGCATCTTAGCCAACTTGCTTCTTCACTAGCAGTAGCTAGTGCTATCATCTCAGATTCCATTGTGGACTAAGCCAGAATGGTTTATTTCTTAGATATCCAAGAAACAGCTCCTCCAGCTATGCTAAATATATAGCAACTGGTAGCTTTGGAATCATCCGACAAGGTGTTCCAATCTGCATCATTATACCCTTCAAGTACAACAGGATATCTTTGATAATGCAGTCCTAAAGTCATTGTCGTTTTTAGGTATCTCATGACTTTCTCAATCGCATGCCAATGCTCATTGCTTGGCCTACTTGTAAATCTGTGTAAGAGTCCCACAACATAGGCAATGTCAGGTCTAGTACAACCAGTGGCATATCTGATACTGCCAATGATGCTCGCATATTCAGTTTGTCTAACACCATCTCCAGTGTTCTTAAAGAGTTTTACACTTGGATCATAAGGTGTGCTTGCATGTTTACAGTCAAAATAATTATATTTCCTTAAGATCTTCTCAATGTAGTGAGACTGATCCTATGAAATTCCTTTTTCTGATCTAGTAATCTTAATGCCAAGAATTACATCAGCTACTCCTAGGTCTTTCATATCAAAGTTTTTACTCTACAATGATTTCACAGAGTTTATGGCAGGAATGTTTGAACCAAATATGAGTAGGTCGTCTACATAGAGACATGATTATGCAAATGTTATTTTCATACTTGTAATAAATACATTTGTCACTTTCATTCACTTTGTACTAATTCAAAGTCATTAAGTTGTCAAACTTTTCATGACATTGCTTAGGAGCTTGTTTTAGACCATATAGAGATTTATCTAACTTACAGACTTTGTTTTCCTGTCCATGGATTACAAAACCTTCAGATTGTTCCATATAGATTTCTTCTTCCAGTTCACCATTTAAAAAAGAAAGCAGTTTTCACATCCATTTGGTGTACAATCAAGTTATAAATAGCAGCCAAGGAAATTAGTACCCTTATGGATGTGATTTGAGTAACTGGTGAGTATGTATCAAAAAAATCTATATTTTCTCTTTGCCTGAAACCTTTGGCTACAAGGCGAGCCTTGTATTTATCAACAGTTCCATCAGGTTTCAGTTTCTTTTTCAAAACCCATTTACAACCTATTGGTTGTAGCCTGGAGGCAGTTCAACCAAGTGTTAGGTTTCGTAAGACTCTAGATAATACATTTCATCATTTATGGCTTTTTGCCATAAGTCAGCATCCAAAGAGGACAAGGCTTCCTTGAGGGTTGATGGATCCTCTTCTAATGTATAGGCCACATATTCAGGTCCATACTCTTGAGTCAGCATCCAACAATACATAACCACAACTTAACCATAAATTTATCACTTCAAATCTCATACTAACATGACATTCTCATACCCAATATCATAACAAGAATATATAACACATCTTAACATCATTTCATCAACAACTTAGTCATTTCAACAACAACTTAATCATTTTCACTTAATTTAGTTATTTTCACCAAAACACCAACAACAACAACTTATTTCAAAACAAACCACATAATAAACATAGTCTTTTTATTACAATCATATCCTTAACATTAACACAAACTAACATCAGCAAATTAAGCAGATTCGGTCAAATAAGCACTTTTAGCAAAATCACTTAATTCACAACTTATCCCACATAACTTCATGATTTCTCAAACAAATTACATACTCATACACATAATCAATTACATAATCAACAAACATCACTTAATCATCATATTAATCATCACAACATCAAAATTCATCAAAGTATCAAATTAACATAATGAAAAATGAAGTTTAAGATGAAGAAAACATGGAATTATCAAGTTTTGACATGCTTAATTTAATCAATAAAAAGGAGCACGAATTTACCAAAAATTCAGCAACATAATTCATACAATTAATCATAATCTACAACACCCAAACATACCTCAAGCTTATTAAAACCAATTAATGAAGATAATCTTCCCCCTTACCTTGATTCTTCACTTCTCTTGCTAACCCACATGAAATCAACAATCTACCCCTTTAGTTCTTCTAGATTCTTTTTCTTCCTCTTCTCCAAGTTTCTCTCTTGTTTTCTCTCTACCTCTCTCTTGTTTTGTGACAAATGAGAAAACCTAATGAAATAACATTACACTATTCTCTTAAATATTAATGGGTTAGGTTAACTCACCTTAATGGGCTTAGCCAATTCTCATGACACTAAAAATAACACTACACTTTTATTAAGCTCACACCCCCTCTAAATTACTTTTACACCACAACTCCAAATATTTAAATTTCTAACTTCCCGAATATTACAAGTTCGCAACTACCTTGAAATGACTAAAATACCCTCAAATCTCAAAATTCAATAAATCACCAAAATAAACAATTAAACAAATATAAGCAATTAAATAAATAAAATGCTAAAAATCGGCCTGTTACATCCCTCACACATGTAACGTGAACAACACCAACAACCAGCAAAACATCGTTCTTCAGGTGGCAGACACACAATTTTTCGTCCCTTGGAGGGTCGAGATCAAGTAACCCCCCCACTGCCAACTGGATGGAGAAATAAGACAACAATCAAGTATAGGCATGGGGAGATTTGGTGAAGGGCGGCCTCGTGGAGGCAATGGAGGTCGTGGTTGCAGCGGTGGAAGCGGTAAACATGGTTCAAGTCATGGTCGTGGAAATTCGTCCATGAAGGTCGACGTGCTTAATTGCGATTGCAATAGATGTAAACTTCGGATTTCATGGAAAAAAGAGGTATTGGTGGTGTAAAGATGATGAAAACAACATGCAACAACTATCATGATATTAATATTCGTGAAGTTTAGCATTTTCCTTTAAAAAACACCCGTTTTTTAAATTTAAAAAACACCCGTTTTTTAAATAATAATTTTTTTGAGGGGTTTTAAATAATAATTAATTATTTTTTTGATAAGAAATGATAATTAACTTAAGAATTTAAATATTACAATAATTTTTAAGGAAAAAAAAAACTTTGGGAGGAACCAAATTAGTTTCGGGATTTTTTGTGAAGGGTTGGTCTTCACACTGATCTCTCTACAAAAAAAAAAAAAAAAAGAGAGCTACAATCATTTCCAACCGTCCAACGAATCTATCTTCACTCCACCAATCACAAGAAGTCAACAAAGCAAAACTCACTCCCGCCACGCACCAAACAATGGCACTCTCGTAATTCCCACATCAAACCAATGTCATTTCTCTAACCCCACACCCTCTTAAAACCTCAAACTCAAAGGGTTCCTCCTTCCACATTCCGCAGCCACAAACACACACTCTCCTTTTCTTCTCTTTCGCAACATCGCCACCATGTCCGCGATCGCACGGCTGAGAGCGATTGCACCGTCGCTAAAAACCCTCAACCGTCCATTCGGATCCGCAGCTGCGGTTCAATACAGCTACGACGACGACGACGAAAATGAAGAGTTAGAGTATAACGCGCCACGTGGCATGCTTGACGCAGAAGGTTCAGCGCCGGAGCGTGGTGTTCAGTGGGTTATGATCGGTGAACCTGGAGCTAAGAGACATGTTTTCGCTGAAAGACTCTCGAAGCTTCTAGAAGTTCCTCACATTTCTATGGCTTCGCTTCTTCATCAAGAACTTAACCCTCGTTCTTCTCTTTATCAGCAGGTAATCTTTTTTTATAATTTCATATTATTAATTGTTAATTTCTTCATAACCATTGCTATTTAACCGTTTTTATTTTCCCTCGCTTAGAATTTCAGGTTAAAGTTTATAGCTTTATTTCGTTGTAAAGAAGAATATTTCTTTTGATTAAAGTGAAATGAAAAAGAAAGTGATAATCACATTAAATTAGGTAGTGGTGATTAGTAATTAATTACCAGTACAAAGTTATTATCATGGTTACTTGCTTAAACTCTGTAGCACCGACATTTATGATCAAAAGTGTCTGGTGTCTGACACGTTCCAAGATCAACACAACACCAACTCATATGATTAAATTGAGTTATGTCATTTTCTGAGATTGGTGTCAACGTGTGTTCACGTTGTATCCGTGTCTAGAACGTGTATGGTGTGTTGTGTGTATGTGTTTGAGTCCGTGCTTTAGTTAATTTTCAAAACGTTTAACTTCAATTCATAGATATTTCTGAAGCCTCGCATATAAATAAAGGTAGATTGTGATTTGTTGACATTGTTCTCGATGGTGTATCGAAGTTAAATTTTATTTTTTTTGTGTTTGATTGTGGTTTTTTTTTGTTCTAATTCAGATAGCGGGTGCCTTGGATCATGGAAAAATTGTACCTGAGGAAATCATTTTTGCTCTGTTATCGAAGAGGCTGGAAGATGGATACGATAGAGGTGAAACTGGTTTCATTCTTGATGGAATTCCTCGAACAAGAATGCAAGCTGTAAGTTTGTTTCATTCATACCAATTCTTAATATTAAATAAAAGTTAACAATATTAAGTTCAACATAATATTAAAAATTCAAATAAGTATATAAATGTTTTGTTGTCTTTATTTTACTATTATATTATTCTAGGGTATTTGAAGTAGGTTTTTTGGAGTCTTGAGTCTCGACCTGTTTATGGTATATAAGTGTTTGGAAGAGCTTTTGAAAATAACTTAAAATGTTTATAAGCTGTTTTTCGTTAAGTCGAAGGGTTTACCCTCATTCCATTTTCAATCTTATACATAATCTTTTATGTGATAAACAGTTGTTCAATAAGTGTTTAATTACTCTGTTTGGCACTTTATGTATCTTGAGTTTTTAATTGGTATTAGGTTAGATATATTTGTAAGAATTATTTGTTGTATCATGTCTGCTAATCACTAAGTTTTAAATACTTTTTAAAGGCAATGAAGTTCAACCTGAATGCTTATTTTGCATGTTTGCTCCATCTTTAAATTTGGTTTGTTACCTGACTGTTTTGCAGGAAATTCTCAATCACATTGTTCATGTTGATCTAGTGGTAAATTTCAAATGTCCCCAAGAGGAATTAATGAAAAATAAACTAGGACTTCGAAAATTTACTTCGTGCCAAGAACATATTTTTAAGACCAGTTCTTGGACCCCAACCAAGCAATCGCAGGATGAATATGTCCAGAAACGTGCAGAAGAGGTGACTCGCTATAGATAATCTTTCTTATATTTGGTTTCAAATGTTTCATTTCCCTCTCTTTGGTTCTAATATGTTGTAGTTACTGTGTTAATATTTATCGTAATTTATTTCTGTGTGTGTATCTTTTGTTTGTAGTCTAAGATGTTGGAAGATTACTACAGGAAGCAGAAGAAACTTCTGAATTTCGAAGTAGCTGGTGGACCGGGAGAAACCTGGCAGGGACTTCTTGCTGCACTGCATCTCCAGCACATTAATGCTCTTAGTTCTTCACAGAAGTTGACTGCTTGAAGGGCAGCAATCTTCCATGTCGCACCCCATCGTTCACTCCTCGGCATTATACCATATGTGAATATGAGAAAGCCAGTAGAATTTAATGGAAATTTTGTTCTAGTGTCCCAATTATTGGTGATTTTGATTTTGGAAATTTTGAGAATGTTAAGTTTGTTGTGTAGTGACGCTGTCCAATTAAGAATCAAATACACAATGTGTGAGTATGACCACAAATTTGTAGTAGTGACCGCGTGATGAGTCCTTTTTTGTTTCAGTTGTTCCATTCTTTTTCTATCCTAGTTTCTAGTAACTTGTCTGGTCCCAGAAACTAAAAGCAAAGGACACGTTACACTAGTTTCAAGTTTAAAGCATGTGAGGCTCAAACTTTAGGGCTTTCACGTGTTAGTCTCAGATTTTGTTTACTACAGCCAATTATGTTGCAAATTTGTAATCAATGTAGAGGAAAATCCTAATTTTTTTTTCTTCTCATTTCTTCTAGTTATTGGTAGTTTCGTGATTGATATTTGAATCCACAAATTCTCCAGCTTTTCAATTAGGCGCCCTCTAGGGTGCGCGAGTGACTTAAGTCACTTACCGTGCATGACCTTGTCTTACCAATAGATTCATCTCATCTCATGATCTTATTCTACACCCTTCACACCATATCATATCTATTCAACTCTCAATCTTTCTCTCTCTACCACCAACCTTCTGCAGCTCTCCCTACAAAAGGAAGTTTTTTTTTTAAAAAGCAGGGAAAGAATTAATGACGCGAATCTGAGGCTGGATTAGAAAAAACTGGAAAACTTTGGAAAAATTTAATTCAAATTTCTCAATTATCAAATCTGCAATCATATCTCTCTCAATCCTTCATCACATATTTGATTTACAATAGTTGCAATTTCAATTTCAAATTTAATTGAACTTCAATGTGGCAAATCAATTTTTTCCTAATTCAAACTCGTTTTCATTTTGTATCCACTGTGTATAATTTTTGAAATCTACTTCGGTTGCAGTTAGGTTGTATTCATTTTAAAAAGCTTTAAAATTAGATGAGGTTGCAACATCAAAATTTGATCCATAGCTCAACCCAACAACACAAAAACATTTCTTTTACTCTCTACATGACCCTCCAGCATAAACATGACACACTTAACCTGAAACTGTTTGGATCTTTTGGGTCGGGTCGCGTGGGAATCACCGAAGAAAAGGAAGTCAGGTACATAGACTGTGGCTCCGATTCCGTGCGCTTCTTCTATGTTTCAGGTCCCAATAAATCAAATGAAATTATTTAGAGAATGAGTGGTGTAGCCATGTGGTGACTGGTAAAGCTAAAAAAATATGCTATTACCCATTTTCACCTTCTTCTTTTGTTGTTTCTACTTTCTGTAAAAATCTTACATCAAACTTATCTTTGTAGAAGACCTTCAGAAAGCTCAATGGCAATGCATAAATAAATATAATTCTATTATCAAACATATATTGGAAAAAAATAATTTACTAGCAACAACCACAGGTGAACTACGAGAGCGGTGGACGGTGAACACAGCGGGACGCAGCTGTTAGCAGGTGTGATGTTACGGAGAAGAGTGGAATAGTTTTAAAAAAAATGGTGAATAGGATATGATATATACAAATGTAGTGTAAGCTTGGTTAAAATGTTAGGAATGTATCGTGCATGAGTTTATTTACTTGCGCATGCTAGCCTTTGCTTTTCAATTAGGATGCAAACTACATAAAGTAAACACAGAATATGAAAGTTATAAAATAAAGGCAAAACATAACCTACCATGGCGTGGCCTTATTATACTTTATTACAACGTATCCAATAACTGCGACTGTATTATATAACCTTCACTATATTAGTTGTTACTCCTCTGCTAAAGCTATATTATATATCTTTTTACAACATATCCAATAATTGTTACAGGAAAGGGGTAAAATCTGGTATCTGCAGGATCACTCGCTGTTCATCCAAACATTCCTAAGAAGTTCATATCTGACAGAAGCCTCATTGTGACTAACTTTCTTCCAGTTGGGTTTTGTTGATACTGGTGAGGAGGAATTGTTAAATAAAATTGAAGATAATGGGGAGTTTAATTCATCGAGCTCGTCATCACTGGTGTGCGACTTCCTTACAACAGATGATCTGCTTCTTCTCAACTGACTAGGTTGAAATTCACTTCCAATCTCCCCTACAATGTCTGCAATCGCTGTTGCTCGTGGAGGTGAATATACAATGGGAGCAGCAATGCATGGGAAGTTGTTGACAGACTCTCCATCCTCGAGATCATCCTGCCAAATGTGTAAAATGCATGTAATCATGTATATAATCAGGCATATGAAATATCATAAGCAAAATATTATTAATAAAATAAAGGTACAAAAAGAAATATGCAAATGTGATTTATCTAACCTGTGAGTCCAGAGCTTCAAACACATCTGTGGGAATTGGATCGGGGCAAAACTCATCTGGGACAAAATTGTCTAGAATCTTCTTGATTATTGATGCACCAAACATTGGACAGACCTTAACAAACAAAAATCCTTATACCATGGTCGAGAAAAAAACTTGCAGCAATTTAAAAACTGGATGAAGAAAAGCATAAGTTCATTTGCTAACCTCTTTCCTGATGGATGCACTTAACAACATATCCTTAGGAAGCATCAAGAGATCACTCAGTGCGTTAAGAAGATGGAAAGCCTTGAATGATGCATTTCCATCACTGTTATCAATGTCGTCATCTTTATCCTTAAGCGAGTCGTCATCATCCATACCAAAAAGGTCAGTAAGCCATCTTGACCAGTTACCAACCTGAGAAATTCGATACAAAAATGAAAAAAAGAAGATTAATCTTAAATCACAATCAAGATACAAAGAGATTACATGTAGAAAGTTGGACCTATGTCTGTATGTTTGAATCAAATTCATGAGTGGATGGCAAGATTCTGTAGCTTGCACAAAAACTATTTGAGATCAGAATGTTACCGCAGTTTTTAGCTGAGCACCAGCTCCAAAGCTTGATTTACCAGGTGGAATGGGGAGAACCTTGGGATCACTAATTGGATCGGATATAGGATCAGATGGAATGTCATCAGCAGATTCCCGAAGAATGGCATTGAACATAGCAACATCTAATCTGGCTATGCACTGCTCCATTACCTAAAGTTACAAAAATGCTTCTAATGTTAATTGAAACGCCTAAGTTCAACAAACTAAGATTGAACACTGATTACTATATTACAGATAACACCATTTGGTGGAGTTGCAAGTGTTAGTATTCATCCTTGAGCAATTAGCACAGATCATACTGTTTGAATCCCATATTCCTCCCATGAGGATTCAATTGGAGACACTAAGCTCTAGCGAAGATTTTAATCACAAGTCAAAGATACCTTCCATGTCAACCCCGTGATTTGCAAGAATCAATACCAGCATAAAAGGCACAACTTATATAACTATCATTAATCATTGCCACTATACAATGGTTAACAGTATTTTATGATATACGAGTCGTAGATACTAAACGCATACCTAATACAATCTGTTAACAGTTTCTTTTATTAAAAAGAAAAAAGAGCCCTTTTAATTTTTACTATCATACATTACACCTAACAGATATGAGGTCAGGAAGTAGAAAAGATGCATACATTTCTTTACAATTCCATATAATCGGCAGTCTATTAACTCAATTCTATAAACAATATTCTTTTAACTTTGCAGTTCCATAAAATCAACTATCTTTACAATTCATTTTTTCATTCACTGACAGAACAGATG
Source organism: Medicago ruthenica (assembly GCA_018208015.1). Lineage (NCBI taxonomy): Eukaryota > Viridiplantae > Streptophyta > Magnoliopsida > Fabales > Fabaceae > Medicago > Medicago ruthenica. Next base: position 77,023,619 of record CM031377.1, on the reverse strand, counting down.
CATACATTTCTTATTATTCTTTATTTACAGAATCATCCATTTCAAAGATCTAACCCTACCCATGCTAATTAAACCTACAAAAAAATGACAACTGAAAAAGAACAACAAAAAATGGTTCAGTACTTTTTAGCATAGTAAAAAAAGGACAAAAGAACTTCATGAACTAACCAATCTAGGCAGCACAGGAAGACAGCCACACTCATGCCCTCCAGCTCGGACGGGACAGATCCTTTCACAGGCTTCTCTGAAAGCATTCTTCCAAATATCTAGTGATAAATTTCCCGGCTCTTGATCATGTGAGCTGGACATCTTTGTAAAGCTTTTCCTTGATGTAGAACCCACATCCTTATGAGTAATATTTGAATCAACAAGCTGCATATGTGGAGTCAGAGACTGGACACATAAATAATGGTTTATGTTAGACGCCAATAGAATTTGTCGATAACAATAATCATCTTGAATGGAAATCTTAGGATTGTCAAAATGAAAGGGAGCATGAAATAAAAGAGTTACCTGCCACCAAATAGATTCCACGATGCGAGAGAAGATCCAGGTTTCAACCTTTTCCAGTCCTGATGTGAACAAGTTTGGGTCATCCCACTTACCGAGACCTCCATATTCAACTTCTAAATTTTTGCTTTTCTTAGGAGAGAATCCTTTCCAAATTAATGGCTGTACTATCTTTGCATTTCCCTCGCCACTATTCCTTCTTGGACTAGTTCTGGAACGATTTGATTGTGCCACATCCTTGGTGGTTTGGCTTATAATTGTTCTCAAAACAATAGAATTTGATAACCAAAATGTCAACCTGTAACCAAATGCAAGATTTTAATTAATAGGAAGTTGGTACAGTTCATAAATCATAACGAGACTATAATTCCACACCAACAATCATTAGTAATTAATTTATCCATTTTCATTTAGAATTTCATGCAGGAAATTTATTGGCTAATGTCACTTGTCTCGTCTTTTATTTATTCAGAATATGCTCCTTCTCGATTTAGAAAATGTTCCGACAGTGCAAGACCTATAATAAGTCAACATAATTAAAAATTCTATTCATGCCACAGAAGCTTTCGTTTTCTTAACTAATTAAAGACAAATAAACTTTTTTGAACTAAAAACCAATTCCAAACTTTACATGTTAAAGCACCTTTTGATGCTTTATACTCGAGGACACTTCAAAATATTGGCTTGACTAGTGATCCATTTAGCACCGACAGTTTAGATCAAAGATGTGTATCATTGTCCGACACCGACACAATACTAACACATGATTGTTAGATTCTACCACTTCCACTTTCTTACATTATGCAAGTGTCTATGTGTCAGTGTCATGTCAGGTGACCATTTTGTTTCAGTACTTCATAGTTCATGGCTAGTGATGGGATAAAACCAAATAGTTAGAATAAAATGCAGAAACAATGTGCTTATCATAAAACACAGTAAAAGCCTAATGACTCACCTTGGTACATCATTTCCACATGCCTTTGCAACAAGTACTAATCCTGAAACAGCACTTTTAGCTGCACCAGACCTTCTTGCTGGAATATTTTCTTTACAAGCATGAAGGTACAGCCTGGAAAGGCGTCGAGCTGGGGCATGAACCTTACTCATGGAGCTTCCATGCTCAGCAGCTACGGAATATAAAGCAGCCTCAATCGAAGCAGCTTCTCTTAACTCTCCTTCAAGCATATTTATCTTGTTTTCCAACTGCTCAATCTTGCTATCTAAACTGGTGTTTTTGGCATCCCGTGGATAAATCTTACTATCTTTTCTTTCACCGCTTCTGATGTTCCCTCCATTGTTTTGAGCATCTCCATTAATGCCATTTTCCTTTAACTCAGCATGATAATTGTTACCGAGCGATCCAGTACTCCTAGTTGAGTCTCCTGATGACCTCACAGACTTTACATATTTCGATCTTTCACTTTTTGGATCATTGCAAAGCCTGTCCTCGACAGAACTATAGTAATATTGATCACTTCCTCCTTCCTTCACACAATATTTGTCGGCTTCCTCGCATCTCTCCCTTAATTTGTCTTCGATTTCCAAACCATCACAGTTTACCGAGTCTGAATTCTTATTTATGAAGCGATTACTATCTAGAGAAGCCTTTTCTTGAATCTCCTGATTTAAATTTTCATGACCACTGCTTTTGGACCTACTCAGAGAATTTTCCTCCAAGGATATGGGAGAATAATCTGCACTAGGAGAATCAACTTGCTTTTGGGTTGTCTCTAAACCGTGATTGGGAATATTTGTCATAGAACTATGACCATATGTTGAACTCCCGACATCAGAGGATGCATCCGTATATGACATATCCTGTTGCATCATACTAAAATTTTCAACCCTTGTTTCTGAAACCAAGTGATGTTCCTTGTCATTCCTACCATTTTTCCGAGCTCTTCCATTCTGCAATTCAGTAGCAATCACTATATGGCTTAGATATCCACAGCAAGCAGACGGCATGCTGATAATGACACGAAAATAGAATTTCTTATTTTCGTTGCATTGATTCATTAGAACAATTTATGTGAAAGGGTGCTAAACTCTGTGATCTTATTCAAATGGAGGACAATAAAAACTGTCACACATTATTATCATTGGTTTTGGTAAAAGAAATTTATGTTGCTTCTACGAATAAAAGGATAGAATAGGGGAAAACAGGAGTACCTCTTCACGATCAGGAGAATTTATAACTGCAGCCATAGACGAATGAGAGGAAACATCATCATCAGTAATAGCATCAATCTCAGCTTCCTCAGCATACTCTCCATTCATCAATGCCGAAACAGAATCACCACCACCACCACCACAATTTTCCTTTGACAAAGTGTCCTTCAAAGTGGACTTGGTGCGATTCTTTTCAACAGGCTCGATTTTAACAAATAAAATTGGCTGATCTGTGTTTCTGTAGTTCCTCTTGCAATTCAATGGTACACTAACGCTTAAAGTCTCTCGAAGTATGCCACAATCCGCTAAGTCTACAATGGCAGTCCCAAGCAACTGACCTTTAACAATCTTCTCCCTTCTAGGCTCATACAAGTTAAACTCCAAAGTATTCTTCTGGAAAGCATCAACATTTTTAACAGACATGTCCTTCACCAGTGTCACAGAAAGCCTAAACGACTCATTAAACTCGACTTTTCCTTCACTAAGTGAAGCGGAAACAGGTTTGGTAGACCCAGAAATTCGTTCGCCATTCTCCCATTGTATCAATACAGATTTAATAGATCCGAGAGATTGTGACGGAGGCCAAGGCTTAAGCTCCTGTATGTGAATTAGGTAATCCAATTGAACCGTACCGCCACTTCTTCGGCCCTTTCCTTTCATGGTTTTCAAGATTATGAAATTTCTAGATAAAAACTTATACTTCCTTAAATGCACTTGAATGTGTAGTACAAATAGTCACAAACCCTCTAAAATAAAAAGACTGCAAGAAATGAGATTGAGTTATATTATATCATTAATCAATAAATGGGTATGACTCATGTCAATAATCAATAAATACTACACTATTTTTCATTTAAAAACAACCATGAGACACAACACATACTCAGAAAATAAAAAATAAATAGAAAACATAGTTTTTTTTAGTTGAAATTGTACACAAATGCTAGATCAAGAAAGCTGAAGAAAACCCAGTAAAAAAGATTAAAACTTGAAGCTAAAACATAGCAAAAAATGGGTAATGCAGATGATAGAGTAAGATTACAGATTAATAAAAAAAATTTACCAAGAAAAGAAGATTGAATTGCAACAAAAGTAATCAAAACTTGCAATGAGAAAGAATGCTTGAAATAGAAGGAGATTGAATAGCATAATAGAAGTCTTACCAAGAAAGCAGTGGCAGGTAGAAGCAGAATCAGAAAGCTGTAAGCTAGCATGGACTTGTTGAGTGTGACTCAGAAGCTAAAAGTGAATGAAAATGAAGAATGAAATATATTTTAATATGATAAAATAAAAAAAGGAGTGTTAATAATATATGAACAAGATAACGGTGACAACTTGAGTACCCATCAATAAAAGTTGGGTAACAAAATTCATGTTGAGTTGGCACCAATCAAAGTTATTTGTTTGTTTTCTATTATTTTTAATGTTATAAAAATTCATTGTTTTGATTGGACCAACTCAAGTAATATTATCCACCTTTTATTGATAGGTAAACAAGAACTTCCCACCAGATAAGTGTAGGTCTTTTTCCCTATAAATAAATTTATTTTATTATTATTTTAAAAATTAGGAGTCCTCAATTCATTTCATGTTTTTTTAGACAAACTAAATGATAATGGTCATCGAAATTTATATATATAAATGAATGAGTCAAAATTCGAATCTTGATCATGAATTTCGACATATTAATTTTGATATTTTTACTAATTGAGTTATAATTTAAGTACCATTTTCACGGTTAAATATTTAATTTTTAATTTAATTGTTTGTGCGGCTGTTATTGCCTTATTGGTGCTAGGCGTGTAACGTTTATAATGTTGAGCACGTGAAAAAGAATAATCATCTTAGTGGAAAAAAGTGGTTCATTTATGTCCAAAAAAAAAAATAAGAGAGAGGTTGGTTTAGTAATTTTGCTGGAAAAATGTACATGTTTTGTTGGAGTATCAAAGGAATTTACATTATATTTCGATGAATAAATTTCGGGGTAATAGTCATTTTGATTCATGAATCTGTAAAGAGTAGTCACAATAGTCTCTTAATGTATCAAAATTTTAAAATAGTCTCTGATTGTGCACTTTGTTAGTCAAAATAGTTGATGCCGCTAAAATAATCCTTCATTACTCACAATAATTATTTTCGGACTAAATGACGTAAGTATTTATAAGGACTGAAATGACAATAAGTAAGTATATTGAATGATTAATATGTCAATATTAATGAAGTATTTTAATGTCAGAGACTATTTTGACTAACGAAGTGCACAATAAGAGAATATTTTAAAATTTCAATACATTGATGGACTATTTTGACTACTCATTACACATTCAGGGACCAAAATAACATTACCCCAATAAATTTATGATGAAAAGAAATTCAAAGAAAAGAAATACAAAATATATGGAATATTTGTCTTATTTGAAAGGTTAGAAGAATGAGTGGAGACAGAGTTTTTGTGTATAATTTGTGTGTAGAAGGTTATGATTAAAGTTGTCATGTTTCTTTATTCTTCCCCATTCATTCTTTATTATACTTATATACTAAAAGGGAACTTTTTCAACTCAATTTTTAAAGATAATATCTTACATTTCATTCGTTCTTTGAGTTCATTGAAATATAAATTATACACTTTGTTAAAAATATGCAAATGTACACGGTTTTCATTTAATTTCTCCTATTTATTTCTTCTACCTATATTTTTCAATAATTTCTTCCATTCTATTTTATTTACCATTTTCATCAAAATCAAGTACACTTAACACAATAACACTTAGATTAGATGATAAAAGATCTCTTCCGATTTAACAAAGGTTTTAAATTTGAATCCCAAGAGAGTAAGAATTAGTAGTAAGATTGAACTCCGATCTAAGAAAATTTCATCATCAAATTCTGCTATTCTTTTAACAATCAGGAAAGACTTTATTTAACTATTATTCATAGTTAATTAGGTTAGCTCTTTTTCTAGACAAATAATTGAGTGGGTGGAGTTCCTCTTTGTGACAGGTATAGGCAGTTATTTGAATTATCAAAAAATCTGATGATACATTTTGTTGACATGTGTCAGATAAGGTGGGTGAGGGAGGAGAAGGGTGGAAGTGGAGGTAGAAGTTGTTTGCGTTGGAGGATGAGATGGTGGGAGAATGTTGTTTTTTGCTTCACAATATTGTTTTGCAAAACATGTGGTGGATAAATGACAATGGCTATTGGACTCATTCAAAGGTTATTCAATCAATGGTGTTTACTAATTATTAATTGTTGTAGAAGAGCTTGTTGATCGATTTTTTATAGACAATATCTGGCATAAACAAGTTCCATTAAAAGTTTCTTTATTTGTGTGGATTCTTCACCGTAACCGTCTTCCAACAAAAGATATTTTGCTGCGTAGAAGGTATTATACAACCGAGTTCAAATCAGTGTGTTTGGGTTTGTGGTATGGCAGAAACAGCTTAACATCTAGTTTTGCATTATGATTATTTCAGCAATATCTGGTACCTTATATGGAAGCGGATTGGAAACTCCTCAGTTGATCTGTCTTGCTTAGCATATCATTTCTTGCAGTTTGGTCATATAGGTGGTTTCTCCATATCCTCTCGCTCGTTTTCGCATTTGATTTGCTTCTCATGTGTTTGGACCACATGGAGAGAAATTAATAATAGGGTTTTTTTTCTAGCAAGGAAGATTATTTGCATCACTTGCTCGACAAAACTAAGCTTATTTCGTTTTTGTGGTTAAAGACAAAAAAATAAAAAATCTTTCTTTTGCTTTTGACTACCATATTGGTGGCTTAATCTCTTGTTGTGTATGAGTTTCACCATGTAGCTTTTTCTTTTTTGTGTTTTGCTGTTAAGTATTGTTGTATATGTAACAACCGATAAACTCTTTGTGTTTTATCCTGTCATATTTTGTATTGGGTAAATCATTTCATTTCATTATAATATAATTTATTTTGCCTTGTTAAAAAAAAACTATTATTCATATTCAATTATTTTTTAATTTTTACTACAAAGTATCTACCAACTTTGTTGGTAATCAAGTTTTGCCAAAGAAATTGAACCGCATCTTTAGTGGAGTCGTGTCACCCAAACACATTTTTTGATTTCCAAGTTTTGAATTTGAAATCTTGCATATTTTATTTGTCATAGATTAATATAATTTATTTTTCAAAAGCAGATATATTAAGTATGTGCAGAAATGGACCGATGTAATGTATGCTGATAAAAATAAATTAATGAATACAAATTAAAGCAATATATTTGATAAAAGATAGAAATAGGTAAACTCATTTATTATAAAAGAAAATTTGAAGAAGTGTTTCTACCCTGTTATTTTTTCTAGTGAATTGATACTCAAAAAAGTTAACATACGAAGAAGATGAAACCCCTTGTGGTAGGGCAAGAATATATAAAATTCAGACCTCTTTAAATATGTATTAATTAATTTTATTTTTTTGAAGAGGGTAAAATGATATATTACCACTGCAAAAAAGTCATCCAACACAAGGCGTGCTAAGGAAGACTTAAAAGATCCAAATTAAATAAGTTTTTTTTAAAAAAAATCAAATTAAATTACCTATTTGTCATGATTTGTTTGGATTCATGTTCGTAAAAATTAATCTTTATTTTGAATATATGTTTCGTTATGCGGTTGATAAAAATTGATTTTGAATGATGTAATATAAATTACCAATTTTACAAATAAAATCAATTATTCTTTAAACCATCCAAATATAATAAAATCAAGGGTTAATATATGTTTACTCCTGTAATATTAGCAGTTTCTGATTTACCCCCTGTAAAATTATATTTTTAGATTCCAACCCTGTAATTTGAAGATTCTTTGATTTTATACCTTCATGAATTTTGACTATACAAAATTGATGATATGACATGTGGTAAATCAAAATTAGCTCAAGTTACGGGGTGCGAAAGTACATTAATTTTTGAAATTTTATGACATGAAGGTCCAAAATAAAGAATCTTCAAATTACATAGTTGAAATCTAAAAAAATAATTTTACAAGAGGTAAACAAGAAACAGCTAATACTACAAGGAGTAAATATATACATTAACCCTAAAATCAATTATGCAACTTCTAAGATAATTTTTTATCCTCCAAAGTTGAAAGCAAACAAATGTTAAACAATGATTTTCTTTTGAAAGATATGTTAAACAATGTTATATTCAAAACTTTGAGACGAAAATTCCAAAGAAAAAACTTTGAGATGAAAATAAATGTTTTTTTAATGAAAGGATGAAAATATATGTATTATCAACACAAATAAAAGTAAAAAGACCTATATCATTTTATGACGCCCATTTTAGGAGCGTGAAGTTCAAAATCAAGCTAAAACAAAAAGTACCTTAGGCGCGTGAGTACACGCAACTACTTACGCAATTTATCGTGGCGTTGTATGTGTCGCTTTCGGGTTGGGTTGGCTCATAGTCACGGACACAAATGGTGGAACCACGACAATAATGTGATGTAAGGAAAGGAACTACTAATTTCATTTTTAATTTTTTGGTTAATGATTTAAATTGACCTTATAACTTGCGGTGTCTTAAAAAAAAAAAAACCATGCGGTGTCTAAAAAATAGTTCTATAAAATAAAAAACATATATGTAGTCCGAGATTGTTCTTATTTTTATCTTAATATGCGCGTAGTCTAAAAAAGTGAAGTTGAATTTTTTTATGATTTTTTTTATACTTATTTAAGACGTTAAAATATGATTTTGCATAAAAAATTAGTTTTTTATGACTTGGGAGCGATAAATTATGATCTTTTCGTCATAATTATGAATTTCTTAAACAATTAATAATTAATTTGTCTCTCGTTCAAAAATTTCATTATGAAGATTCTTATGATGTTCTAACCATACCTACAAAATTAGTGAACGAAATTTGATCCGTGAGTATACGTTTACTCGGAACAAAATTGCAAATTTGCATGTTTTGGTTGAAAAATAAAGATAAATCGAAACATCTTTGAAATGTTATGAAACTCTGCATATCCTTTTCATGAATTTTTATAAATCTCTCTGCAAACAATCATTTCAAAACTTGATTATTAGATCGAGATTTCCATTGTTTTGTTTTTTGAGTTTTTGACGCTTTAAAAATTCATAATTATTCTATCTTTAGTTGAAAAATTCTAAATTTTTGTGTGTAAAGGCTTACTTTAACGTCCTAAACATGCCATGAAAAAAAATCCTACTTCAATGTTTTTTTTTTACTTCACGTATATTAAAGGATAAAAAATAATAAAAATCTCAAACTACAGTATTAAAATATGTGCTTTTGTTTATTTCAGAGGGTCATTTTTCAGACTTTACGTATGCTACAGAGTCAATTTCAACAATTAACCCTTAATTTTTTTATAACAACGACTTCTAGTCTTTATTCTAAGGCAAAAAAACCCAAAATTATCAAAACCAATATACATATTAATTGCTGTATCTTTATGAATATTTTACAAATATAATCGGTTTAGTTATAGTTTGGTCATCCTATTTTTATCTGTTCACAAAATTGATTTCTCTATTTTAAAATTTATCAATTTTGATGTTCGCATTTAAAAAAAACTTTCCATAAATTCATTCTTTCTTGTTTTCCTTCTTTATGTACGAAAGAAATCATATAAATCCGTATTAATTAATGATCAATGAAATAGTATTTCAATTTTTTAAAAAAAAACCTTAAAACACTGTGCAAGAGAGGGATATGAAAAACGAAAAGGGTGGTAAGTCAAAAGTGGCCGAAATTAATAGCCAACGGAAGCGGTAGAGGTTAGGGGTGTATATGGTTTGCGTCAACCAGTAGTGAAGAAAAAAAAATCTCAGTGGGCCACGAATATGAGCTATGATATATAAAACAAAATTTATGTTGTAGTATGCATTAAACATAAAGTTGAAAAAAAAAATTAAACAACATGTATTAAAAATTTAAAATAATTCTCTACGCATTCCAAAATACTTGAAATCATATAAAATAGAATCAAAACTAATACTTACACTAACTTCTTTTTCAATATAAATTGTCATGCTATATTTAGAATTAATGTCTCAAAATTAACGTATTATATACTTCTCAAATAAATGAAATATCAACCATTTGATGAGATCCAAAAGTATATTTGTTTTTAAGGTAGACAAATCACAAATCATACATATGGAGGTGAATATAATTGGGTGGGTCAGCTTGAAGTTTGTATCTAAATTTAGTGGTATATTTGTACTTACACATATAAAAAAAATTAAAAAAATTTGGGGGTGGACCGTGGCCCACCTTGGCTCAAGTGGTGCTCCACCACTGGGGTCAACCCGGTAAACCCACCCAAAAAAATCCATAAAAGTGGGTTGGGTTAGGTCATTGGTTTGGTATGATTTTTAAAATGGAAAATCCATAAAAAATAATGGGTTCGGGTAAAACCAGACTAAGACCCAATAAACCCATTTGCTCAATAATACTCACATTTTTTATTTTTATTTTTATAGGAATGAAGGAGAATGTCAAAAGTTTTGGTCATAAATCAAGTCTAATTTTCAAAATTGACAGAAGGTATCATCTATGTTGAAAATTAAAACATGCTAGAGTTACAAATTAGGATGTTGCACATTTTGGTTATTTTTATGCTAATGCAATTTTATGTCATGCAGCTTTAGTTTGTTGCTAGTATTTTATGATGAAATTTATTATTTGATATTATCATTTATTATTTTATGACGCTAAAATATAGTGAAAATAGGTCACAATTTTTTTTTTAAATAAATTTTTTTAGTATATTTTATGAAAAAAATATGAGGACTCATCATTTAGTCATTTAATTTAACAAAAAAAACAGAAAAACAAAATTGGGTAACCCACTACCCAACCCAACCCAATAATGTAACAAATGGTTGTTTTAGCTCACCCAAACCAGATTACCCTATATGGTTCGGGTCTTGGTTTTGGTCAAAATCAACCCAAATCGACCCACGTACACCCCTAGTAGAGGTTAAGGAAAGAGAGAAAGTGGTAGCTGGGTGAGTTAAGAAGGAAAGATGAAGGTTGTAAATTTATGGTTTTCTTTATTTGATTCATTCTTCTTCCATTCTCTTTTCTTCAAATCAAAGCAAGTGCAACACCGCATAGGAACTCCGCCACTAGCTGATCCTGATCGTTGAACCGATCTCTATCTGACTCTTGCATCTGTCGATGCATTTCACGGAAGCAGTTACGCTGAGCATGAGCTCGTATATGTAAGCGTGTCTCCGCGTTCACAAGCCTTTCTCACACTTCTCTCTCGAGTTAACATATTGAGTTGGACGTCGGAGTAGTTACCTGTTTTGATGGTTTCTTCCCCACCGTACATGATCATGATCAGCACGAGCGTCGAGATTACATAGAACTTATCCAAATAAAATCAATCAATTCAAACCCAACTATAATATTACATATGAATGAGAATGAGTACATCGATCCATTTCCTAATTGTTACCTTATTTTAAAAGTAAATAGGATGATAAGCCCTAAAAAAAAGATGACAGTGAACAGTGTAAAGAAACCAAAATAATACCATCAGAGAATTTTTGGTAAATAATTATTCAAGAGAAGAGAGAATAAATTATTTTTAAAATTAAAATTTGGATCATTTGATCAAGTATGTGAGTATTTAATGAATTGATGAGAGACGTCGGATTAAAGTTGAATTAATTGTTAGGATTTGGTGGCAATTTAATTTGACACCTTGATGTCATTTAATCTTATCCCTTTCTTTTAAGTCCCTGTATGAAACAATGCCTAAAAATCTCTTGAAAATAAATCAGACACTTACAATGGTTTTCATCTAAAAATGATTTTGCATGAAAATATTTTTCTTGTATGAAAAGACATAATTATGTTTTACATATGCACAAGTGTATTTCAAAGGATGGCATCAAATTTCTTCAGCATGTGCTAATTGCATATTTATTTCAAAAAAAAGGCAACGACAATTTTGTTTAAAAGTTACTTTGTCAAACGGCTGTTTTGAATTAGTGTGAAACGACTACTTTTATAAAAATTTAATGGCCAACGGCTTCTTTTTTAAATGAGAAATTTTTTTTGAAGAAGCAAAAATGGAATATATATAACTAGATGAAGAGCCACTGAATTAGCATAAGGTGTGCCAACCCAGAGCTCCACCAAAATTCAAATACACAGTTCACCAAAGCATCCTAGAGTCGGTTAGCCAATACCCATACAAACAAAGGGGCTCGACCACCAACAATGAGAATTATTACGAACATTAATATTACAAGTTTTCACCCACCAAAAAGTATGAACTTTTACTTTATCTAAAAGTTGGTAGATGGTACTCTCCTGATTGTTGAAAAGTCGGTTGTTCCTTTCATTCCAAATGACCCACACGGTACAAAGCCACACAAGCTGCAAAAAAGAACGTCTAGATCACAAACCACCGGCTGAAGAAACAAACTAAATAAAATGATCCTCAACAGTGAACGGATCAACCGATGAAACACCAATCCAGCCCCGAACCAGACTTCATAAAGGGCCAAAACACGGACAATGAAGAAATAAATGCTCAGCCGATTCGTTGCCCCCACACCCAGTCACACAAGATTGTTCATCAAAAGAAATTATACCACGAGCCAACAGGTTATCTTTAGATGGCAATCGATTTTGAACCAGCTGCCAAGCCAAGATAGACACCTTCAAGGGTACCTGTTTGTGCCAAGTAAGATCCAAAACATCATCAACCGGAAGAGACTCCCTGTTTAGAGAGCATCTGGTACACACCACGAACGGAATACCCCCCACTAGAGCCAAGCTTCCACCTCCACTGATCTGAAACATTATGCTGCAAAGAAATGTCAAGCAATAAAACCCTAAGCTCTGCTAACAACTCCTCCTCCCACGCCCACAACCGTCTACGCCACTGCCAAGCCTCCCCTGCTACCCCCCACCCTAGATCACACATATCTGCCACCGATATCGACTTATTAACAGCTAAGTCATACAGACGACCAAACCTCTCACAAAACGGAACCCCACCAAGCCACGGGTCAATCCAAAAAAATGACATTGAACCACACCCAACAGATCTATCGACGCACCCTGCAAACCACCCACCGTCCGCCCCTCCATCCCCGTCACGGATCTTCACAACCTCCCGCCACCAAGAAGATGCACTCCGACCCCCTACCTCCAACCTTCCATTCACCTCACCATACCTAGCTACCAACACCCTGTACCACAAACCGCCTCTATCCACCAAAAGCCTCCAACACCACTTACCTAACAAAGCAATGTTAAACTCCCTCATCCGCCTCACCCCCAAACCGCCATCCTCCTTACTTCTACAAATATTACTCCAAGCAATCCAAGATAATTTCCTAGGTCCCTCACCCCCCCCCCCCCCCCCCCAAAGAAATTTAACAATAAAGATTCAATAGAAGAGATAATACCTGATGGAGCTTTGAAGAAGGAAAGAGCATAGACAGGCAGAGAGGACATGACAGACTTGAGGAGTACCAAACGGCCACCAAAAAAAGGAATCTACTACGCCACCCAGACAAACGATCACGGATACGAGTCAACACAGGCTCCCAAACACAACAACCGACATGGATCACCGCCTATAGGCAAGCCCAAATACACAAAAGGAATTTTACCAACGCGACAATTTAAAGCCATAGCTGCGGCCTGCAACCAAGATGTAGAAACATTGACCCCAACCAACATACTCTTGTGAAAATTCACCTTCAGGCCCGACAACAATTCAAAAAGAACCAAGACCGCCCGAAGGGCCCGCACATTCGCCCAACTCTTAACCCCCAAAAGAAGGGTATCATCAGCAAATTGAAGATGGGAGACTAAAGTAGGATTACCCGAACCAATAGTGTACCCCGTGAAGATACTCGAATCAACCATAGCTTTCATAAAAACATTCAACCCCTCAGCCGCCAGCAGAAAAAGAAACGGAGACAACGGATCACCCTGACGTAAACCCCGTTCAAGAGGAAATTCCGCCGTAGGACTACCATTAACCAACACAGACGCCGTAGCAGTACAGACACAAGCTTTCATCCACTTCCTCCACAACACAGGAAAAGACATTTTTTCCATTACCAGGTCTAGGTAACCCCAATCGACAGAATCATAGGCTTTTTCAAAATCAACCTTAAATAACAGCAATTCTTTGTTACACCTGCGAGCTTCATCCACCACCTCGTTAGCTATCAGGATACCATCAAGAATCTGTCTATCCTTAACAAACGCTGACTGAGTCTCAGAGACAACACTGCCAATAACCATCCTCAATCTATTAGACAAAATTTTAGCAAGAATCTTATATAAGCACCCCACAAGAGAGATAGGCCGATAATCGTTCAACCGTTGAGGATTGTCCACCTTTGGGATAAGAGCAATGAAAGTATTGTTGATACCTTTTGTTAATCTGCCATTCCGATGAAACTCTGAAATAAAACGCATAATGTCATCCTTCAAATCCCCCTAAAAATCCTTGATGAATCCAAAATTAATACCATCAGGCCCGAGGCTTTTGAAATTGTCACAATCCCACACCGCCTTCTTAACTTCCTCCATTGAAAAAGGTTTAATCAAAACACCCCCATCGGCAGCAGACAACCTTCGAAACTGAAGATTCTCCAACCCCGTCCTCTCCACATGCTGCGCCCGAAAATGAGACTGAAAGTGGGAAAACACTGCCTGACGAATAGGTTGGACACCCTCAACTGCCACCCCCTCCACCAAAATTGTCGAAATCGCATTCCTACGACGTCTCGCTGCTAAGACTGTATGAAAATATTTGGTATTAGCATCACCCTCTCTTAGCCACTTGGATCAAGACTGTTGCCAGCTAATACTAGTATTCATCCACGACAAAGAGAAAATGTCCACACCAATATTATGATACTCCACCAACTCGGAGTCGGTCAAGACTTCATCTTCTCCTTTACCTTCCAAAACTGAACGACGAAGTTTAAGATCATCAATCTTACCAGATAAATTCCGAGTGTGAGTTGCATGCCACTCCTTTAGAGCCCCTTTAATGAATTTGAATTTCTCTTTCAAGACATAGCCACCCTAACCATCGACCTGAAAAGATTTCCATTGAGTAGTAATAAATTGACTATACCCAGGCAAGTCCCGCCAACACTTCAGCATACGACACGGGCGAGGACCCCAATTTTCCTCGTCGACAGACAACAAAAGAGGGCAATGATCAGACAGACCCCGCAAAGAAGCCTCCTGCACACAATTCGGCCATACCAGACACCAATCTTCTGAAAAAAGAAACCTGTCCAACCGGCTCATAGTAAGACCATCCCCTTTATACCAAGTAAAATTACGGCCACACAAAGGTAAATCCACCAAAGCATTGGATTCAATAAACTGGTTAAACGGGCCATGGTCCACCGAGTGGGAATAAGATCTAGCCGACCGCCTCTCGTCAGGACACCTAACTGCATTGAAATCCCCACGAACACACACCTTCTCCCCCACCATAGACAGAAGCCTAACAGACAAGGAATCCCACAATAATTGCTTCGGGCCCGCCTCACAAGGGGCATAAACATTGAATAAGTAAAAAAGCTCGTTCGAATGAATAAACCTACCATGAATCATTAACACATGATCAAAACTTACAGAAGTCCACACCTCCACCTCCGAAGAATCCCATAAAGTCAATAAGCCCCCAGATGCCCCCATAGAGGGTCGAAAGGAGTACTCATAGGGCGCGGGACCCCACAAAGAGTCACAAAAAAAGTTGTCACAAGCCAGCAACTTAGTTTCCTGCAAACACAGAATAAAAGGACACTTCTCACCCACCAACTTCTGAATCTCCTTCCTCTTCTCCAACCCTCCCAACCCCCGTACATTCCAAGAAATGATCCGCATCCCCCACCCACACACCCCACACCAACGGCCTCAGCGCCCTAACTGCTCTCACCAGCAGCTCCCGAACCCATCCCCTCCTTCGTAACCGGCAACAACCTCTTCCCTCTCCCCGCCCCCGAAAGCACACTGAACCTATTCGACCTGTCTCCCGAAAATTAAACACCGATAGAAGTACCTATGCCCCGAACATCCTCCTCAGCCACCCTTTCATTACCATGCATGATAACCCAATTGTTCCAATCATTATTGACCGAGACTGAAGAAGAAGAAACAGTCGTCGCACCTTGAGAGACCAGAACCGCTGAAGAGTTATCTAAAGTTTTAGCACGCCGCTCCCGCACTTTCTGTTTTAAATTTTTTAAGACCTCCTTGCGATCCTTGCTTGGAAATCTGGCGACTTTCTTGAGAGTCAAGATGGAATGTTTCAAAAAGCCGCCCGGGTGTCTTCTTTTTTTAGCATCTCCGGATTCAGATAAAACTTTAACTTCTGACTGCACCTTTTTCTTGTACTTTTCCTTAGATAAAAAAATCAGCCCCGCATCTCCATGATTGTGATCATTCAACCATTCCACACTCCACGGCCCAGACACAACAGAACGGGCCTTGATAGGGGGACAAGACAGAGTACGCTTACACCGCGTCTGTTTGAGAGCAGAAGGATTGGAAGTTGTAGAGACAGAACCAGAATCGCCACGTAAATCAGCCGAGGTATCAGAACCAACAATAGCAGGAGGCACATGAGAGGTAGTGCCCTCCCCATCCTTGCATGCTTCCTGCTCCTCACAAACACGAGGTTTAGAGATAGCATCCGGCCGAGCCACTGGTCGCCTCTCCTCCTCCTCCAATTCATCAACTAACTCTTTTACCAAGTCATCACCAATATTATGAAGATCCGGATCAGCATGAGCCTCGAACAAGTTAGACTGAGAGGCCTCGGAAACACTCTCTGCTTCAAACAAGCAAGCATCCTTTCCGATGTTAAAGCCCCACTCTTCCATTATTTTCACCTCGACCAATAAACCATCAATCAAAAGATTATCAACAACATTGAGAACTTCCAAAGAAGCGGTAGCTATCAACACACGTGCGTAATCAAATCATTCCTTATCCAGTGTACAACTATCCAATCTCAAGAAACGACCACAGTTCATGGTGCACAGCTTAAAAAAATTCTCATTCCACACATGGAGTGGAACACCGTAAATACGCAACCAAGCTCCTCGCTGAAATGTCACCACTTGTTTGTCCCAGCGCACAAAATTAGAAAAGATATGCCGAAAAAAATCATTTGCCGCCTCAATCGTAGACATGACATCAAAGTTATGCTTGCTATACATGAACACTTTATCAGCTCCCAACGGGATAATTTCGAACTCTTGGAAACCGCGTCTGCAACTCTATTTTGGATCACTGGAATAACTTCTCCATTCATAACAGTGGCCACTACACCATTCCTAGCCCATTGCAAATCATCCTCAATTGATCGATACATGCGAACTAATTGCTTTCTTTGCAGAACCGCCTCCTTAGCCTGCTGAACAACGGGTGCAACACACTCCATGGCCACCCGCTTCCCCGGGACAATGTGATTACCCCTTCCTTGATTCCCAGTGAGCCGCACCACCACCTCCCCAACCCTCACACCCTCCCCGTTGTCAGCCTCCTCCCTCACCAACGTATCCTCTCCGCCACCGTCCGCCCCCGTCCCCGCACAAACTCTTTTTTCTCCCTCCCACTCCAGAG
Organism: Medicago ruthenica; assembly: GCA_018208015.1. Classification (NCBI taxonomy): domain Eukaryota; kingdom Viridiplantae; phylum Streptophyta; class Magnoliopsida; order Fabales; family Fabaceae; genus Medicago; species Medicago ruthenica. The sequence goes on along the minus strand of CM031377.1, from coordinate 77,006,300 downwards.
TAGCTCCACACTTCCCATTTCCCGACTGTGTTACTCCCTCGCCCTCGCGTGAATTCTGGTACGACACAACCCCCACCTGCATTCCAGTATCTCCCTCGTCACCCCGAATCCCCTTCCTCCCCATCCTTACATCACTATCCCGCGTCCTCTCACCCGGAGCAGTCCGATCAAACCTAGCCACCTTAGCCCACAGCCGCAATTGGCCAAAATAAATTCCGTTCAAAGCGCGCAAGAGTTTGTCAACATCACGAACGTTTGAGAATCGCACAAAACCATAGGCTTCACCATACTTATTACACTTTCTTGCCAAGAACACGTGTTCAAGGATCCCACAAACTTCAAAAGCCTTTTTCAAATAAAAATGCGAAACGGCATCCGAAATATTCGTAAAATAAAAAGTAACGTACCGTTTCAAATTAGAAAGAGAAGACTCCTCCCTGCCAGCACCAGCCATCACGCACGGCTGCCGTAAGGGAACCGTTGCACCGCCGCGCTCCCCCTCAATCCGTGAGAATGAAACACGATCCTTGGCATCCCCGTACCTCGCCAACCCGTGAATGTTATCCCTGAAAGCCTCGCCGGATGGAGCCTCACCACCATCGCGCACCCTCCGCACAAAATTGAAACTCCCCCGTGAAGAGGTTCGCCGTCGACGCCCAGCAACCATTACATGAGCAGAAAAACGCCGCGCCCCTTCATGTGAATGCAACCCTAAACCACCAGACCATGATCGCCCACGGCTGCCCTGAAAACGTGAATCAACCCTAATCCTAGACCGCCCTGAATTGGAAGAAGAGACCAATCTTCCCGCAAACCGCAATTCCTCCCGCTGTTTGTCCTGTTCAAATGAATCCTGTCGCTGCGCTTTCCACCTCCGCCGTCTCACATCAATCCAATCTCCCCCATCCCCCCCCCCCCCCATTTGTGGCACCCTGCTTGGACCCCTTCCCCCCTTGAAAACCTCACTGCCGGCGAAAAAGAACACCGGCGTGGGTGTCCTCGGTGAAACCGGGAATCCCCACGTCTCTCTCTCTCTCTCCCTACCTCTCTCTCTCGCGCTCAGCATCTCTCTTGTTTTTTAAAAATTAATTACGGATTTTTTTTAATGAGAAATGATATTTGAACATTTATTTTGTGACAATTTTTGTGACAACTTTTTCTCTCATATTCACATTATTTTTTACTTTATTTCTCTATTGCTTTGGTTTTTGTCCAATTACCTACTTTTTCTTTGTAAATTATGGTTGTCCCATAAGTTATCAACCACTCTAAGAAATATAATAAATTTCTTCAGAGAGTGTGAAGGGAGTGAATGTACATATAGGGGAACCACTATAATTTCTTTGTGTTCTTTCTCTTTTCCTTTACTCTCTTTATTTTTCCACATTTTCATTCAAACCTTCATAATAACTTTCCGTAAGAATAACAAGAACATTAAACTTACAAAAATTACCTGAAAAAGTTTCAAAACCTAAGTCACCCCCTCGATTCAATCTGAACTTACACTAAATATTCTTATAAATTTTTTCTCAATGTTATAATTAAAAATATAGATTAAGTTTTATACAATATAAGCACTATGTATCTAAGAAGGTATAAACATTCACCGGTCACTGGCCGGACCATGTCAAGAGGATTGAATAACCTACAAATTCAAATAAAAATTACATAGTATTTATATATCAAAATAAAAGCTATCAATTCAAATTTTAATGTAGTAGAAATATCAAGGTTAATATATATTATTTATGTGTTTATTACCTTTTAAAACGATTAGTCACCTTTGATGCTACAAATCTATCAATATTTAATCAGAGAAATCACACTCATTGAAGATTACATTGGAGCTTTATCCAAAAGAACGATAGATCTAAGCACATCCTAGAATGAGTAGAAATATAAGCTAACGTTGGCGATTTCCTTTCAATTATGCCTCTGATGATAGTCCATGAATAAATTTTTGTTTTGACGCTCATAGATTTACCGGGGATGGAACAACACAAGATTAAATATGAGAAAATAATCCAATAAAAATTAGATGATATCATTGACAGAAAATCATTGATAGAAAATCATTGACAAAAATTAGCCGCATATATTATGTTGATTTGAGTTGATTGAAGTTGTGCAGAATCGTCGTACCCTAAATTGCACATCATAACAATCAATTCAAAAATAAAGGAATATATGTTGAAAAAACTTTAGAGTAAATAGTCATGTTGGCCTCTGACTCTGCACCTCGCTGTCACAAAGGTCTCTGACTCAAGATTAAATACAAAGTAGTCTCTGAATGTGCACTTCCGTTATCACTTTAGTCCCTGACGTTAAATAATTCTGTTAACTGATGATGTGACAAAGATTTTAAGCTGACAAGGAGCATGAGGTGTCACAAAGACTAAAGTGAAAGTAGAAAATGGTCATTTTGGTCCCTGAACCGAAAATCAATATCCCCAAACTCGTTCGAACAAAGTGTTGCTCTTCGTCAATGAAGTTGTTCAGTGGTTGCAGGAGACTTGATGTTAGGTCCCTGATTGTGCATACCATCAGTTAGGTCCCTGATAGTAAACACTTACAGGCACAAAGTAGGCCTACTATGATCCTATTTTATATCAATTTATCAATTCTAGCAATATGAAGAATTGTTTCAGGCTTTCAGGTTTGGTTATGAATCACATTTTCCCAAATTCAGTATTTGTATATCTTGAATTCCTTCATGGTTTCTTCTTTTTAATCTCAATGTTAACTTCAAATTATACTATTTCATTTTGGGTTAAATATGTTTTTAGTCCCTACAAAATTACAAGCTTTCAAGTTTAGTCCTTACAAAAATTTTATTCGCTTTTAGTCCTTATTTGCATTTTATAGGGACTATTTTAGAGGACTAAAAGTATCCATTTTTTATAAAAAGTATCCAAAATAGGGACTATTCTTACAAACTGCAGTATTATAGAGGATTAAAATTACCATTAAAATTTTATAGGAACTAAACTTGAAAACTCATGATTTTGTAGGGACTAAAAACATATTTAACCCTTTCATTTTTTAAGAAAGATTATTAGTTTCAAGAATACATATTCAACTAAACTTCAATTGATTATTTACAAATATTGTCCTAGTATATTTATCTGAGCATATACATTTCTGTGGTATGATTGCAAAACAGAAACTTAAGCCACTTGATGTAGTATTTGTTTTCATATTAGCTATTATAATAATCACTGATATAACGTCAAACCTATCATGTGAATTGTTAGCTAATATTTACCGTTTACTGTCATATTTAGCAAAATGTTGTAGGCGTGGAATAGCATCCATTGCATGAAAGCATGACAAATGATTTGTGTCTGTAAGTGTTTACTGTCAGGGACCTTAGCGACAATAAGTGTTTACTGTCAAAAGACCTTAAAGTTAACAAAATGTTGGATAGATTTTTTTTCCTAATAACATTTCCTGAAACATTTTTCATTTTGGGGCATTTTCTAAAAGTAGTTAAATAGGCTAAGTTAAATATTTTCGATGAAATTTCAATAGTTTCTTTTGTGAGTATGTCGTTTAAAAGGATATGGTGACTTCATATATGATGTTTATGTCGTTTAAAAGGATTGGTGATGCTAGGAACATCCAGGAGCTATCCATTTTTGAAGGTCTTGAACAAATCTTCATAGGAAATGGTCAAGGTTTGCCTATACATTCTTATGGTGCAAGTGTTTTCACCTCACACTTTAAGCCACACATAACACTTAACCGAAATAAATTACTTCAGGTATCAGATATAACCAAAAATCTTATTAGTGTGAGTCACTTAGCCAAAGATAATTCAGTATTTTTTGAATTCCATTCTGACTATTGTCTTGTTAAATACACTATAGTGAAGTTCTTCTTCGTGGCAATGTTGGTCCAGATGGTCTTTATACTTTTCCAAGTCTATCATTGGATTCTGCTAAGTGCCCATACTCCCAATCCTCTCTTAATCCTTTTGTTTACATTGTTAATACCATTTCTCTTCTTTGTAATAATCAATTTCCATCCAATTCTCAGCATTTATGGCATTTAAGACTAGGGCATCCTAATAATCATACTCTCAAACTTGTATTAAAGCATTGTAATATTTTTACTAGCAATAAAGACAAAGATATTTCTACTTTCTACAATTCTTGTTGTATATGTAAGGCTCACATACTGCATTCACCCGCTTCACAAATTATATACAATCATCCTCTCCAACTTGTGTTTAATGATCTATGGGGTCTTTCACATACTGTTTCTTCACTTGGTTACCATTATTATATTACCTTTGTTAATGCATGCTCTAGGTTCACATTTATTTACTTACTTAAAAATAAATATGATACTCTCACTATTTTCAAACTATTTAAATCCATGGTTGAACTTCAGTTGGGTCAGTCTATTAAGTCCATAGAAACTTATTGGGGTAGAATTCAGACCCTTCACAAAATATATTAACAGTTTAGGTATCACTAATAGACTGGTTTTTCCTCAAACTCATCACCAAAACGATGTAGTTGACAGGAAGCATAGACATGTTGTTGATTTAGGTCTTACCCTCCTTGGTCAAGCTTCTCTTCCTTTAACCTATTGGGGTCATTCTTTTCCAGTTGTTTTTTATCTAATAAACAGACTACCTATTGCTTCATTGCAGTTTCAAATTCCTTTTCAAACTTTATTTCATAAAAATCATGACTATAATTTTCTAAAAGTGTTTGGATGTTTTCGCTTTCCTTTATTAAGACCATACAATGCTCATAATTTGATTTCAGGTCTCATGAATGTCTGTTTTTGGGTTATTCAATTACTCATAAAGGTAATAAATGCTTATCTCCTAGCGGTCGTACCTTTATATTAAAAGATGTTCTTTTCAACGAGTCTAAATTTCCCTTTCCTTTTTTTGTTTAAAAACCCTTCTTATGACCCTCTGCACCCAGCCAGAGATGTCTCTTTGTCCTCCCAGCCTATTAATCCATCTGACATCTCTACCTTACATCAAGCACACAGAGCACTAGTCCTCCTGTGACCACCTTGTTGGTCTATATAACAAGGTAATATGCGCTAGAGGGGGGGGGGGGGGGGGGGGGTGAATAGCGATTTAAAAAATGTTTTAGAAAACTTGGCAAAAGCGTTGTTTGAAAAACGATTAACTATTGGATTCTTGCTTGAAGCGAAAACAACAACAAAAAAGATTAAGACAATGATCACAAAGATTTACAATTGAATTGAGAGATTCAATATGATAAATCTTAATACAATCTAATATCAATATTCAAAATACAATAATTGCAAAGCTAGACAAAACTCAAAGCAAATGAACACACAAGAATATAAACTTGATAATTGAAGCTTGATTGAAATTTAAATGTGATCAAATAGATTTTGATAAAGGTTGATTCAATGAATCAAAACAATATTTACAAGAACAAGTGCGATCATATCAAATCAATTAAACTCAATTATCACAATTTATATACGCAATCAATCAAAGTAAAAGAGTAAGGGAGAGAGAAGACACCACAATTTTATAGTAGTTCCCCCTTTCGTCCTCGCTTCGGGGTACGTCTACTTTTCTTGATGGAAAACGCCTCCACCAAGAACTTCCACTAGAATATGAATGTTGATTAAAAAAATTCCTTTAAACTACCCTAGTTCTTAAACTCCTATGCAATCACTCCCCCAATCTTCAAATACCCTTTGAAATTGGTGCTTCTTAATGTCTTCGAATCTTCAATCACCCGTGCAATCCTTGAAGCTCTTCACTCAAACTCTTCTTTGTTCCGTCCGGTGGTTGGACCCCCTTGACCACAAGAACCTTAGAAAGAACCCCCAATACCCTTGGAGGTGGAATGAAATTACTCAATTCACTTTGGATCCTTGATTCCCAATCAATATCCTTGAAAGCATTCAACTTACAATCCATATAGCACTCTAGCAATCTATGACTCAATGGATCACAATGATTCTTAGAAAAAGTGTTTAATCTCAAGAACATATGAACAATGAGGTTTGGAGACTCTAGAGAGAATATATGAAAATAATTCAGTGAGTTTGAGGTTAGGAGGATATGAGTATATATCGAAAAGGGTGGCAAGTGCGATATTTTGGCCAAAAACAAAGTGCTGATTCGATTAACTAATTGTGTGATTTGAATCAGACAGCTAAAAGACAAGCAAGAACATGCATGAAGATTGATATGATTCGGACCTAAAGTGAATCGATTCCAATTGCCCAGGATGAAGGTTGATACAATTCACACAACATGTGAATGGAATCATTAAGCCAAGGTCAAAGAAGATTTCATGGAAAAATGACAGAGACTTTGAGTGATACGATTCAAGTAAATTTGAATCGAATCAAATTGCAGAAAAACACGTTTTGACGAAAATCAAAGAAGTTTTCTTCATACACAAGGCATGCTAGGCTACCAGGGATCATAGGAAACAAGAGACAAGATTGCTAGGTGCTTTAACAAGATATTATGCAAACGACTAATGTCTAAACAACATCAATTAGTAAAACTACCCAAATAGACATCATCAAAACATAAACCTATAACAACATAATCTTCATTCTCCCCCTTTTTGATGATGTCAAACACCATGCGTTGGAACAAAATGTATGAATAAGTCCCTTTTGAGTTTTGATGATAACAAAGTGTTAAAAGAAAATTGGATATGCTAATGCTTGTTCTAGTGTGCAGGACCATATACTGAAAGTTATGTATCTAACAGTGGTTCTGAAAGATCAAGTTAAGAGCGGTAGGAAAATATTGAAGCTTGTGTTGCAAGTTTGAAGACAATCAGCGTCTGAAGGTCAGCGTCTGAAGACCAGCTTCTGAAGATGTGCGTCTGATGAACAGTGTGTCTGAAGACCTGCTTCTGAAGATGTGCGTCTGATGAACATTGCGTCTGAAGACCAGCTTCTGAAGAACTGCGTCTGAAGAACAGACTGGGAGTCTCAGTCTGAAGGAAATGCAGAAGTCAACATCTGTCAATGTCAACAGTACAGTACGACAGAAATCTCAGAGTCAGAACCGCCCTCTGCAACCTTGTATCCTTGGACGAAACATTCACCCTATTTTAAGGAAACAATTCAAATCGTTATTCCTCTGTTCCTCTGTTTCGCATTCCATATCAGGAAGGAATTAAATCGGTGGATGAAGCTTTAATATTCAAACGGCTCTAATTGATGACCTGGCATCTTCTCAAACGGCTCTTTGTTCCTCTATAAAGGATTGAAGATTTAAAGAAGAAAATAAGACTCAATAAAACAAGACTCTGTTACTCTGTTTTCTGAAAGCGTATAAAATCTGCCAAATTCGAAAGTCATCAAATAACTTAAAAATTATTACAAACTTTCTTATCCTAGAATTTCTTAAGTATATAGTCTGAATCTGTGTTGTATTTTGTGAACACCACTGATAGTATATCAAGTGTTCAACTCAAACATATTCTTTTGTAAATCTATTTGATTCAAAGTCTCTTACTTAGTGTTTGAAGAATCAGAAGTCTCTTACTTTGTGTTTGAGCATAGAAAGTCTCTTACTTTGTGTTTGAGCATAGGAAGTCTCTTACTTAGTGTTTGAGCATTTGGAAGTCTCTTAATTTGTGTTTGAGCATAGGAAGTCTCTTGCTTTGTGCTTGAGCAATTGTAATCTTTGTGATTATAGTGAAAATCTCTTGTAAGTGACAAGGGGACTGGACTACTTCCGTGTTGTGGAAGGAACCAGGATAATTGCTTGTCTCTCTCTCTCTCTCTCTCTCTCTCTCTCTCTCTCTCTCTCTCTCTCTCTCTCTCTCTCTCTCTCTCTCTCTCTCTCTCTCTCCCTCTCTCTCTCTCATTTACTTTATATCCGCTGCAAAACAACTCTGAAAATAGCTTCAGAATCTGATCAATATCAGACTCTGAACTAACATAAGTTTTTGAGAAAGATAAAGGCCAACACAATTCAACCCCCCCTTCTTGTGTTTTTCTTACCTTCACCATGTTGGTGATGTTGTTGGCTCGACTCCCCCTGAAACTTGACATACAAGAAAACCAACGAAAAGCACATGCACAACACTAGCAAGCATAGAAGAAAACCAACAAAAAATCACATGTACAATGTAACGCCCGGAAATTTAATTAATTATTTAATTAAATATTTCCGAGTATTTTCGGAATTAATTGTTGAAAGTATTGAGGTTGGAATTTAATCGGTGTATTTCTATGAAGTATTATTTAATTGGTGGATCGACGAAGTTGTAGAAATAATATTGGATTAATATGTTGCTTGGACGGGTAAGTTAATAGTCGAGTAATTAAGTTGGTTAAGATGGAGAAATAATATTAGCAATAATATTGATAAAGAAATTATAATAAAAATTAGTTTATTGGTTGGGTTTAATATTTGGTTGCATGAAGTAAAAGTGGGGGGTGTGAAAGTGAAGCCCAATGGATTACATAAAGGTATTATTATTATTATTATTTGGTTATGAAAAAGAAAAGAAAAGAAAAGGGTTTGTAAAGAAACAAAAAGAAAAAGGCAGGTTGTACGTAAGAGAAAGAGAATAAGGAGAAGAAGAAGAGACGAGAAAGTGCTGTACGGACAGAGGAGGAAAAGAGGCAAAGTGAAAGCTATGGCAAAAAGGATTCAATCCGGTGGAATGGAGCGGTCTGCAATCTAAGGTAAGGGTGGGACTAGCTTCTATAAATCTAAGTTTCATAATCCCTAAATTTTGATTTAACATGTTGATGTTGGTGAATTTGGGAATTAGGGTTGTTGATTATGATAAACTAATGATGGAATGTTAAATTGATGATTTCTATGTTGAGATGTTGATTTTGTTGTGATTCTATGGTGTTGTTACTGATTGGTGCCATGCTTATGCATAAATTGATGAAGTTTTGAATGTTCATAAACATGTGTCAGATGAATGAGTTGTTGGATAATTTTGATGTTAAAGTTGCTTTTCCTGAGTTTTCTTATCTCTGCCCCGAATTTTGAAATAAAAACTGGTATTGATCGGTACAGAATTGGTCTTAGGTGTAAACACAAAAGTTGTAGGTATGGATGTTAGTTTTCTAATGCCGTTGGTCTGACGTCAAAACGATATATAGAACTTGAGTTATGGTCAAATTACTGCACGTAGGTCACAGTGAATTTTTATGGACTCTCTGCACAACTTTTCCGAATTTGAAACGAAAACTGGTATTGATCGGTACAGAATTGGCCTTGGGTGTAAACATGAAGGTTTTAGATAATTTTGTTAGCTTTCCAGTGGCTTTGGTTTGACGTGAAAATGACTTTTAGTTTTTGAGTTATGATGAAAATACTCCAAGGAGGTCTTAGCGAAATTGTACGGTGACAGCATTCTCTGTTTCATGTTTTTGCGTCTTTTTCACACGTCTCTGTTTTAAATTGGTCTTTGGTATAAACATGAAAGTTGTTGATAATTGTGATATCTTTCTAGTATCCTTGGTTTGACATGGAAATATGTTATGTATAATTTGTTATGGTTTTACAAAAGTGTATGATGAATTGTTGATGTTTGAATACGATGTTATATGATGAGGTTTTGTGATAATGATGTGTTGTGATAATGATGTGTGATGATAACGATGTGCTGTGATGATGCTTTGTTGTGACGATGATAATACATGATGATGATGTTAAACGATGATGATGATAACGATGATGATGTATATGATAATGAAGTTGTTGTTGACGTTGTATTTGTTGTAAATGTTGCATTGTCGAGTCCAGTACATATGCATTAAGTGATGGGGGTGTATGCCCGACATGTCTATTATGACATTATGAATTAAGTGATGGGGGTGTATGCCCGACATGTCTATATGACATTTACGATGGGGGTGTATGCCCGACATGTCCTATTATGACATATTTTGCGATGAATTGGTACCACATGCATGTTGCATACTTGAGTCAGTGATGTTGCATTGTTGAGTCGGTCGATGTTATTGTATTTGATGTTGCATTGAGAGGTGAGATTATGATGTGTATGAGTGATGTATGTATAAGATCTGATGGTGTTGTTTGATGATGTTTATGTGAAATGTTAAATTCATCTTTATGAATTATGTACTTATGTTTATTGAATGTGAATCTCACCCCTTCTGTTTGAATGTTGCCTCTACGTGGGTAACGTGCAGATAACCAGGAGTAATCGCTGAAGTGAGTTGATTCCTCGTGTCATTAGGAGTCGCTCTGATATGTAACGGGATGGGAAACTTTTTGATGAATTCATGTGCTATGTATTTTAATTTCAAACTGATGTTGAACCACATTTAGTGGAGTTTTAAACTACGTTGTTTTTGATGTGGCCTTGTGCCTAATGATGTTTAGATTTAATTATGAAGTTGAATTTCCGCTGCGATGGTTTTGACGTTATTGAAAAGTCTGTTTTGAAATAAATAGCAAATTATCCTATTTATAAATTGTAAACGAAGTGCGACATCCCGTCAAGGTTGAAACTCTGATTTATTTTAAATGAAATTTTCAAGTTGGGAAAACGGGGTGTTACAATTGGTATCAGAGCAGGTCGGTCTGTCCGGCCAATGTTGTCTAATGTTGTTTGTCCCTTAGTACTCGACATGTGTGTGAAACACTGTCGGTACTTGTTTGTTAGCTCATAGTCGTTGTCTGCAGGAGTTGGTTTGGAATAAGTGGGGGAGAAGCTTGCCTCCCGGACGTGTTGATAGTATGTAGAAGTTGGTTCGAGGTGATGTTGATTGTAAGAGTGCAAACGTTATTGAAGCGATGTTGTTGGGAACCGGCGAGAGTATGGACTCATGAATTCGTATCAGTCGAGTTTGAGATGTGTGTAGATTATGGATGGTGAATTAATTGAGAATGAGGAATTATTCCAATGGAAGTGATAGTTGATGGATTAATTCGGCAGATGGTATGTCTTGAGTGTAGTTGGATTAAATTCGGGTGATTTTCGTAGTTGGATGAAAAGAAAGGATGTTGGTAGATCTTGGAAGCGAGAGGGAGAGATGGAACTTATGTTCATCAACCTCAAATTCTGATTTTTACAATTATGGAGCAGCTGTCAGTAAAAGGGGCATAACTTTTTACTCGTGTTTCTGATGGAAGCGATTCTGGACTTTTTGGAAAGCTCAAGAAATTCCCTACAGTTTGCATATAAGATTTGTCTTCAGGAAGTTTGTGAAGAGGAAGAAAAGTGCATTTTAATGTTTGGGTCTGATGCTGATTTTTGGAAAATTCTGCATACGGGAATTCTGGACCAGTCCCATTGCAAGGATGATAACTTTTTACTCGTAACTTGGATTTGGGAGATTCTTGAAGTTCTGGAATCTACACGAAATTCCCTTCATTTTGGAATATAATTTTGTGCTTGGGAGGTCTGTATTGGAAGATATAATTGTGTTTGAAGTTGGGTGATTCTTGCTGAAAATTGAAAAAGTGAAGAAGGGTGTAAGATATGGATAAGGAATGAAACATTGGTATTTGTAAGAATGCGAAGGTATCGGAAAATGCATGGAGATGCAATTTATGTTGAATAAGAATGATTATAGTGACGGATTGTGGTAGACTTCATTGTGGAATATTAGTGAGTAATTATAATGAGTTGCTGAAGTTGTTGGAAATGCGAAGAATGAGATTTCAAGGATAGGAAGTGTTGGTAATGACCTAAAAGAAATTATGTCTGATGTTATCGTCAGAGGTGTATTAGTATGTAGCTGCAAGACGTCGGTGTTAGCATGTTCAGATGATTTTGGGAATTGTTGAAGTATGGTGCTTTTGGGTGACGTGAGTATAAGTTGGAAAAGAACTCTATTGTAGTTAGTAACGATAGTTTATGCTCCATTACGGTTGTCGGATATCTCTTGACAAATTGAGGACTTGATCACCCTCAATCTCTTGTTGATAGTAGACGAGATCGTGTTGGATGGTGTAGATTTGACTTGCTATCTTGATAGTGCATGAAGTGAATAATGTTATATCGTGTTTGTGTGAATTAATAAGGGAGTGGATAGGAAAGAGTCGAGAAGTATTGAACGATTCAGAGTGGAGGATTTATATGCGAGCTAACGTCGCAAAGTGAAGGATTGAGGATATTAAGTTAACGATGATGTTATGATGGATGTTAAAGAGAGTCCGAACTTAAATTAAGACTTGTAACCCATGTAGTTGATGGAAATTTTAATGAGTACGATGACTTAAGATAGATTATCAGAGTTGCGCAGCAGAAGTGTATGTAGCGCAGTTGCTATAAGTATACGACTCTACATGTTTGATTTGGTGAGTTATGGATGTGAGAATTATGTGTCAAGGTGTTTTGATGTCGAAGATGTTGTTAAGATAATAATGTGACGTTGTATGTCGAAGTATAAGAGTGTGATGGATGTTGCTCCTTAAATGATGGTGTGTTGGAATATAGTTGAAGATGGTTGTGTCGGATAGATTTTCGAGGACGAAAATATCCTAAGTGGGGGAGAGTTGTAACGCCCGGAAATTTAATTAATTATTTAATTAAATATTTCCGAGTATTTTCGGAATTAATTGTTGAAAGTATTGAGGTTGGAATTTAATCGGTGTATTTCTATGAAGTATTATTTAATTGGTGGATCGACGAAGTTGTAGAAATAATATTGGATTAATATGTTGCTTGGACGGGTAAGTTAATAGTCGAGTAATTAAGTTGGTTAAGATGGAGAAATAATATTAGCAATAATATTGATAAAGAAATTATAATAAAAATTAGTTTATTGGTTGGGTTTAATATTTGGTTGCATGAAGTAAAAGTGGGGGGGTGTGAAAGTGAAGCCCAATGGATTACATAAAGGTATTATTATTATTATTATTTGGTTATGAAAAAGAAAAGAAAAGAAAAGGGTTTGTAAAGAAACAAAAAGAAAAAGGCAGGTTGTACGTAAGAGAAAGGGAATAAGGAGAAGAAGAAGAGACGAGAAAGTGCTGTACGGACAGAGGAGGAAAAGAGGCAAAGTGAAAGCTATGGCAAAAAGGATTCAATCCGGTGGAATGGAGCGGTCTGCAATCTAAGGTAAGGGTGGGACTAGCTTCTATAAATCTAAGTTTCATAATCCCTAAATTTTGATTTAACATGTTGATGTTGGTGAATTTGGGAATTAGGGTTGTTGATTATGATAAACTAATGATGGAATGTTAAATTGATGATTTCTATGTTGAGATGTTGATTTTGTTGTGATTCTATGGTGTTGTTACTGATTGGTGCCATGCTTATGCATAAATTGATGAAGTTTTGAATGTTCATAAACATGTGTCAGATGAATGAGTTGTTGGATAATTTTGATGTTAAAGTTGCTTTTCCTGAGTTTTCTTATCTCTGCCCCGAATTTTGAAATAAAAACTGGTATTGATCGGTACAGAATTGGTCTTAGGTGTAAACACAAAAGTTGTAGGTATGGATGTTAGTTTTCTAATGCCGTTGGTCTGACGTCAAAACGATATATAGAACTTGAGTTATGGTCAAATTACTGCACGTAGGTTACAGTGAATTTTTATGGACTCTCTGCACAACTTTTCCGAATTTGAAACGAAAACTGGTATTGATCGGTACAGAATTGGCCTTGGGTGTAAACATGAAGGTTTTAGATAATTTTGTTAGCTTTCCAGTGGCTTTGGTTTGACGTGAAAATGACTTTTAGTTTTTGAGTTATGATGAAAATACTCCAAGGAGGTCTTAGCGAAATTGTACGGTGACAGCATTCTCTGTTTCATGTTTTTGCGTCTTTTTCACACGTCTCTGTTTTAAATTGGTCTTTGGTATAAACATGAAAGTTGTTGATAATTGTGATATCTTTCTAGTATCCTTGGTTTGACATGGAAATATGTTATGTATAATTTGTTATGGTTTTACAAAAGTGTATGATGAATTGTTGATGTTTGAATACGATGTTATATGATGAGGTTTTGTGATAATGATGTGTTGTGATAATGATGTGTGATGATAACGATGTGCTGTGATGATGCTTTGTTGTGACGATGATAATACATGATGATGATGTTAAACGATGATGATGATAACGATGATGATGTATATGATAATGAAGTTGTTGTTGACGTTGTATTTGTTGTAAATGTTGCATTGTCGAGTCCAGTACATATGCATTAAGTGATGGGGGTGTATGCCCGACATGTCTATTATGACATTATGAATTAAGTGATGGGGGTGTATGCCCGACATGTCTATATGACATTTACGATGGGGGTGTATGCCCGACATGTCCTATTATGACATATTTTGCGATGAATTGGTACCACATGCATGTTGCATACTTGAGTCAGTGATGTTGCATTGTTGAGTCGGTCGATGTTATTGTATTTGATGTTGCATTGAGAGGTGAGATTATGATGTGTATGAGTGATGTATGTATAAGATCTGATGGTGTTGTTTGATGATGTTTATGTGAAATGTTAAATTCATCTTTATGAATTATGTACTTATGTTTATTGAATGTGAATCTCACCCCTTCTGTTTGAATGTTGCCTCTACGTGGGTAACGTGCAGATAACCAGGAGTAATCGCTGAAGTGAGTTGATTCCTCGTGTCATTAGGAGTCGCTCTGATATGTAACGGGATGGGAAACTTTTTGATGAATTCATGTGCTATGTATTTTAATTTCAAACTGATGTTGAACCACATTTAGTGGAGTTTTAAACTACGTTGTTTTTGATGTGGCCTTGTGCCTAATGATGTTTAGATTTAATTATGAAGTTGAATTTCCGCTGCGATGGTTTTGACGTTATTGAAAAGTCTGTTTTGAAATAAATAGCAAATTATCCTATTTATAAATTGTAAACGAAGTGCGACATCCCGTCAAGGTTGAAACTCTGATTTATTTTAAATGAAATTTTCAAGTTGGGAAAACGGGGTGTTACAATTGGTATCAGAGCAGGTCGGTCTGTCCGGCCAATGTTGTCTAATGTTGTTTGTCCCTTAGTACTCGACATGTGTGTGAAACACTGTCGGTACTTGTTTGTTAGCTCATAGTCGTTGTCTGCAGGAGTTGGTTTGGAATAAGTGGGGGAGAAGCTTGCCTCCCGGACGTGTTGATAGTATGTAGAAGTTGGTTCGAGGTGATGTTGATTGTAAGAGTGCAAACGTTATTGAAGCGATGTTGTTGGGAACCGGCGAGAGTATGGACTCATGAATTCGTATCAGTCGAGTTTGAGATGTGTGTAGATTATGGATGGTGAATTAATTGAGAATGAGGAATTATTCCAATGGAAGTGATAGTTGATGGATTAATTCGGCAGATGGTATGTCTTGAGTGTAGTTGGATTAAATTCGGGTGATTTTCGTAGTTGGATGAAAAGAAAGGATGTTGGTAGATCTTGGAAGCGAGAGGGAGAGATGGAACTTATGTTCATCAACCTCAAATTCTGATTTTTACAATTATGGAGCAGCTGTCAGTAAAAGGGGCATAACTTTTTACTCGTGTTTCTGATGGAAGCGATTCTGGACTTTTTGGAAAGCTCAAGAAATTCCCTACAGTTTGCATATAAGATTTGTCTTCAGGAAGTTTGTGAAGAGGAAGAAAAGTGCATTTTAATGTTTGGGTCTGATGCTGATTTTTGGAAAATTCTGCATACGGGAATTCTGGACCAGTCCCATTGCAAGGATGATAACTTTTTACTCGTAACTTGGATTTGGGAGATTCTTGAAGTTCTGGAATCTACACGAAATTCCCTTCATTTTGGAATATAATTTTGTGCTTGGGAGGTCTGTATTGGAAGATATAATTGTGTTTGAAGTTGGGTGATTCTTGCTGAAAATTGAAAAAGTGAAGAAGGGTGTAAGATATGGATAAGGAATGAAACATTGGTATTTGTAAGAATGCGAAGGTATCGGAAAATGCATGGAGATGCAATTTATGTTGAATAAGAATGATTATAGTGACGGATTGTGGTAGACTTCATTGTGGAATATTAGTGAGTAATTATAATGAGTTGCTGAAGTTGTTGGAAATGCGAAGAATGAGATTTCAAGGATAGGAAGTGTTGGTAATGACCTAAAAGAAATTATGTCTGATGTTATCGTCAGAGGTGTATTAGTATGTAGCTGCAAGACGTCGGTGTTAGCATGTTCAGATGATTTTGGGAATTGTTGAAGTATGGTGCTTTTGGGTGACGTGAGTATAAGTTGGAAAAGAACTCTATTGTAGTTAGTAACGATAGTTTATGCTCCATTACGGTTGTCGGATATCTCTTGACAAATTGAGGACTTGATCACCCTCAATCTCTTGTTGATAGTAGACGAGATCGTGTTGGATGGTGTAGATTTGACTTGCTATCTTGATAGTGCATGAAGTGAATAATGTTATATCGTGTTTGTGTGAATTAATAAGGGAGTGGATAGGAAAGAGTCGAGAAGTATTGAACGATTCAGAGTGGAGGATTTATATGCGAGCTAACGTCGCAAAGTGAAGGATTGAGGATATTAAGTTAACGATGATGTTATGATGGATGTTAAAGAGAGTCCGAACTTAAATTAAGACTTGTAACCCATGTAGTTGATGGAAATTTTAATGAGTACGATGACTTAAGATAGATTATCAGAGTTGCGCAGCAGAAGTGTATGTAGCGCAGTTGCTATAAGTATACGACTCTACATGTTTGATTTGGTGAGTTATGGATGTGAGAATTATGTGTCAAGGTGTTTTGATGTCGAAGATGTTGTTAAGATAATAATGTGACGTTGTATGTCGAAGTATAAGAGTGTGATGGATGTTGCTCCTTAAATGATGGTGTGTTGGAATATAGTTGAAGATGGTTGTGTCGGATAGATTTTCGAGGACGAAAATATCCTAAGTGGGGGAGAGTTGTAACGCCCGGAAATTTAATTAATTATTTAATTAAATATTTCCGAGTATTTTCGGAATTAATTGTTGAAAGTATTGAGGTTGGAATTTAATCGGTGTATTTCTATGAAGTATTATTTAATTGGTGGATCGACGAAGTTGTAGAAATAATATTGGATTAATATGTTGCTTGGACGGGTAAGTTAATAGTCGAGTAATTAAGTTGGTTAAGATGGAGAAATAATATTAGCAATAATATTGATAAAGAAATTATAATAAAAATTAGTTTATTGGTTGGGTTTAATATTTGGTTGCATGAAGTAAAAGTGGGGGGGTGTGAAAGTGAAGCCCAATGGATTACATAAAGGTATTATTATTATTATTATTTGGTTATGAAAAAGAAAAGAAAAGAAAAGGGTTTGTAAAGAAACAAAAAGAAAAAGGCAGGTTGTACGTAAGAGAAAGAGAATAAGGAGAAGAAGAAGAGACGAGAAAGTGCTGTACGGACAGAGGAGGAAAAGAGGCAAAGTGAAAGCTATGGCAAAAAGGATTCAATCCGGTGGAATGGAGCGGTCTGCAATCTAAGGTAAGGGTGGGACTAGCTTCTATAAATCTAAGTTTCATAATCCCTAAATTTTGATTTAACATGTTGATGTTGGTGAATTTGGGAATTAGGGTTGTTGATTATGATAAACTAATGATGGAATGTTAAATTGATGATTTCTATGTTGAGATGTTGATTTTGTTGTGATTCTATGGTGTTGTTACTGATTGGTGCCATGCTTATGCATAAATTGATGAAGTTTTGAATGTTCATAAACATGTGTCAGATGAATGAGTTGTTGGATAATTTTGATGTTAAAGTTGCTTTTCCTGAGTTTTCTTATCTCTGCCCCGAATTTTGAAATAAAAACTGGTATTGATCGGTACAGAATTGGTCTTAGGTGTAAACACAAAAGTTGTAGGTATGGATGTTAGTTTTCTAATGCCGTTGGTCTGACGTCAAAACGATATATAGAACTTGAGTTATGGTCAAATTACTGCACGTAGGTCACAGTGAATTTTTATGGACTCTCTGCACAACTTTTCCGAATTTGAAACGAAAACTGGTATTGATCGGTACAGAATTGGCCTTGGGTGTAAACATGAAGGTTTTAGATAATTTTGTTAGCTTTCCAGTGGCTTTGGTTTGACGTGAAAATGACTTTTAGTTTTTGAGTTATGATGAAAATACTCCAAGGAGGTCTTAGCGAAATTGTACGGTGACAGCATTCTCTGTTTCATGTTTTTGCGTCTTTTTCACACGTCTCTGTTTTAAATTGGTCTTTGGTATAAACATGAAAGTTGTTGATAATTGTGATATCTTTCTAGTATCCTTGGTTTGACATGGAAATATGTTATGTATAATTTGTTATGGTTTTACAAAAGTGTATGATGAATTGTTGATGTTTGAATACGATGTTATATGATGAGGTTTTGTGATAATGATGTGTTGTGATAATGATGTGTGATGATAACGATGTGCTGTGATGATGCTTTGTTGTGACGATGATAATACATGATGATGATGTTAAACGATGATGATGATAACGATGATGATGTATATGATAATGAAGTTGTTGTTGACGTTGTATTTGTTGTAAATGTTGCATTGTCGAGTCCAGTACATATGCATTAAGTGATGGGGGTGTATGCCCGACATGTCTATTATGACATTATGAATTAAGTGATGGGGGTGTATGCCCGACATGTCTATATGACATTTACGATGGGGGTGTATGCCCGACATGTCCTATTATGACATATTTTGCGATGAATTGGTACCACATGCATGTTGCATACTTGAGTCAGTGATGTTGCATTGTTGAGTCGGTCGATGTTATTGTATTTGATGTTGCATTGAGAGGTGAGATTATGATGTGTATGAGTGATGTATGTATAAGATCTGATGGTGTTGTTTGATGATGTTTATGTGAAATGTTAAATTCATCTTTATGAATTATGTACTTATGTTTATTGAATGTGAATCTCACCCCTTCTGTTTGAATGTTGCCTCTACGTGGGTAACGTGCAGATAACCAGGAGTAATCGCTGAAGTGAGTTGATTCCTCGTGTCATTAGGAGTCGCTCTGATATGTAACGGGATGGGAAACTTTTTGATGAATTCATGTGCTATGTATTTTAATTTCAAACTGATGTTGAACCACATTTAGTGGAGTTTTAAACTACGTTGTTTTTGATGTGGCCTTGTGCCTAATGATGTTTAGATTTAATTATGAAGTTGAATTTCCGCTGCGATGGTTTTGACGTTATTGAAAAGTCTGTTTTGAAATAAATAGCAAATTATCCTATTTATAAATTGTAAACGAAGTGCGACATCCCGTCAAGGTTGAAACTCTGATTTATTTTAAATGAAATTTTCAAGTTGGGAAAACGGGGTGTTACATACAACACTAGCAAGCACACATACAACATAGTGCACTTCACAAATCAAAACACATTGCAATCAAGAAATAGTAAAGGAAAGTTAAAACTTAAACAAAACAAAATTTCAACAAAGCAAAACATCAACCAACATATGTCTTTCTCCCCCTTTGACAACGTCAAAAAGGTAAAGTGCATAAGTGTTAAGAAATTATTACAAACCAAGCCAAAAGGCATAATGTCAAGGCAAAAAGTAAAGTACATGAATAAAAATGAGAAGTCACTAAGCATTAGGGCCATCCGGGTTTGAGCGTTGGACATCATCTTGGTTAAAGAAGGCACTACGTGAGGCTCCTAAGTTATCTCACCTTTGAAATGAGTCCCTCATCTTTTGAAACTGAGTATCTTGTGTGTCAACCCTTCGGTGAAGTTCCTAAAACTGCAGGTCCTGAGCATCAAATTTCTGAGTCATGAACATCTTCAAATCCCTCATACCATTCATGACAGTACTAAGGTCAGCCATCTGATGACTCTGATCATGATCTAGATCATTGTCAGAGTCATTGTCATCATCCTCATCCTCAACATCTTCCATATCAGGATCGCCCTCAAGATTTACATCCTCATTTTCCATATTCAGACGCATCTGCTCAACCAAATCTGGATCAGTCCCTCCAGGTATGATGACATGGTCATAGTACCATGTGCTAACCGGCTCCGCTCTGTCATCATAGTACCAGTTGTTGCTACTATCTTGATAGTAATGCATCTTTCCAATGACTCTCTTAACTAGTCCCCTAGAATCACTCGGCTTGGTGAACAAGCTACTAGCACTAAACACACAGTTTGTTTTAAGTACCGTAGCCAAAAGAGATGGATAAGGAAGTCTCTTATTACCATCATTATTGTAGGCCATCATACAGTTGGAAAAGAACAAAGGCCAATTGATTTTTATCCTGTTTTTCAATACCCACATAATGCTCAGATCAAGATCATTTATCCTACCATAATTTGACTGCTTACTCATGATAATTTTCACTACCACCCAATGCAACATTCTATCAGCACATTTTAGTTGAAGTGGGCTAAAATTAGAGTATTCCATAGGCTCAAAACCAATTTTAGACACACTATTCACAAAGTAAACTTTGTTATAGTTTGCAAAAGTATCATCTCCCTCAAAGTTCAAACCTTCATAATCTAAACCAACTAAAGACAGCCAGCTTGCTGGGGTAAGTGAAACAACCTTATTCTTAAAAGGACACTCAAAACTTACACCATCCTCTAATCTTTGAGCATTACAATAAAATGCCTTAACTTGAGATTCATCGTAATCATTCTTAAAGCTAACAAAACCATCCAATTTTTGAAATTGAAGCAACTCATGAATCCCAAAACCCATTTTCACAATATCACTTATTTCACAATAAAATTGAGGAGCTACCTGATAAGTGCCAGAAAGTAGTTAAAATGCATAGTTAATTTAAGCACTTTATGTTGTTTCGCAAGTTATCATAGGAAAAGCTCATAATCACTGATCAAATGCCAAATTATGCTTTTACTTCTTACCCCATCCATTTGTGCAGGAAAATGCAAGCCATGACATGATTTGAGCAAAGAAACATGAAGATTTGAATATGGCAACTCGCCCAGCGAACTCAAGGCGAGAGAATGGCGAGCTTAGGCAGGGAATTTCAGAAGCAGGGGAGCAATGATTTCGCCCAGTGAATTTTTCATCGCTCAGCGATATCCAAGGCGGTTTAATGTTATTTGAAGACGTGGCTGAAAACCACTGGCAAAGAAAGCTTAACTCGCCGGACGAATGGAAGCTCGCTGAGCGAGGATTCACTTTTAGCTTTTAGTATTTAAGCTTTGTTTCATACTTTTAAAGGATAATTATTACAGTTAGATTATTATTAGGATATAGTTTTTAGACAGAAAATAGGGCTAAGAGAGGTGATCTTCATGGAGCAAGAGTGATTGAAGTGTGGAATCAACTAAGAGTCTTTGGGAAATCAAGAACTTAGGCTTGGATCTTCATCTTTCTTTACACTTTTGTATAGTTGTCATGAAAATGAACAACTAACTCCCCTTTGTTGGGATTGGAAGTACTTTATCTAGCTTAGATGTAATTTTTGATCTTTAAATATATGATTCTAGCAACTTATGTGATATTGAGTTTATTCTTGCTATTCATTATTATGTTTGATTTAAATGTTATTGACGAATACTTTTGAATCTTTGGTGAGAATAATCTTCTATCAAAATAAGAAATTCTAGACATGGAATTTGGTTTCGATAATCACATAAAGTATTGGAACGTAAAGCTTTCAGATCGTTTGATAGATTGAGAAATCGTCTATTAAACGATACGATCGATCTCACGACGTCATTTGGACACGAATGGTGTTGTCGAGTGATACGTGATAATTTCGCTAAAACGCTAGAATTCATATGCATGATTATTAGATTATTTTCGATGCTCGATTGAGGAACTCCGATCTCAACGCTTTTATTCCCTATTACTTGTCGTCTTTATTTCCGCTTTTTACATTCCAATAGTTTTTATTCCAAACAAGTTATAAACCCAACACTCAAAACGATAATGATTGTTGAACGGCTTGAGATAGCGCACTAGTCCCTGTGGAGACGATATAAAAAATACTTACTTTTGTTGCTACCAACACTACCTTCCTAGAATGAAATTTCTCTAAATACATGTCATAGTCCGCTTCCTGTAGCAAGTCTTGAACCAAAATTCTAACTTCATCTTCAGCCTGAGAATCCGAAGGTTGTCCCCTCCTCTTGCTTATGCCCTTCTTCCCACCGCCTCTTGTGTTCAACTTTGGACCCATGTTTGTGTGGTTTAACGGTTGGAATGATGAATTGAAGTAAGAATGGGTATGATTGAGTAATTTTGTGATGAAATGGAGAAGAATAAGGTTAAAATGGGTTAGTGGAGGTTATAGGATAGTTAGGGTTTGTAACTAATGGGTGAGGAAGTGGGAAAGTTGGATTTTGAATGAATGGCCAAGATGCTGAGCAAAAATTAGAGTTTCACGCATTTGATACGATTCACAAACTTAGTGAATCGATTCAAAGTGAATCGATTCAGTGGTTGCACTGAATCATTTTTAATCGATTCAAAATGCTAGATTTTCAAAAAATTTATAATTTTCAAAAAGGAAAGTGTTTTAAATTGTAGCCAAATGATCATGCACATTTTGTTGACAAATGCATTTGCTTTGATTTATAAAAACCAACATATAAAATCATATAGGACACCCTAACAAACAACTTCCAAACAATCGCAATTGAAACACAAGCAAGTATGCAAAGCAAACACAAGAAAATATAGCATGCTAAGATGGATATTCAAATAGAAGCAAATAGAAATAAGTACTCATGAAAAACAACACAATATAGACATAACAATAACAAAGATTATAACACCCTTAAAGGTAAGAGAGATAATTTTCAAAGGACGGTCAAACGCATTTGACTTCCTAGAGAAAACCCTTTACCTAACCAAGAACTTACTCCCATGAAGAGTGCTTCAAGAATGATGATATAGGACATGTCACTCGTGATAATCCAACGTGATAAGGCCAATGGAGAGGTTACTTATTTGACATCCTCGTATACGCGTTCAACACACTAGTACTCATACAAACAAAGCTTTTCCTAACTAGTGGGAGTAAGGAAAAAAACCAAGGGTTCTCCAATTTGAAAGAAGCATTGAGATGTGCCCCTCCTTTTTTCACCGAAATGAATATATGGGATACACCTACACTAGAGTGCCTTGAACAAACCTAGAAAATACTCCTAAGATATGTAAGGCACTTTATCATGCTTGATCAATTTGGAGCCCTTAAGTTCTCAACCAAAGTTGAGACCTTGGGGTTATTGAGACAATCAACAATCTTGGGCACCCACATCATTACCCCTTTAGGAACTTCTACCTTCCTAATGTGGTAATGAGTAGTGGTGTGGCCAAGTCTTCCACAATAGTGACACCTAACATCGTGAGTATGAGGTTTGTCATTGTCATGCTTGTTAACAAAGGAGTATTTTTTATAAGGTCTCTTAAAAGGTTTTCTTTCATCCTTTGAATTAATGACAAATTTCATATCACCCTTAGAAATATATTCTAGCTTACGAGTTAAAGATTCAATTTCTCTATGGAGTCTAGGACATGTTTCACAATCAGCAAAGTTCATCCAATTAGGGTCATATTTGGATGAGTTTTGTTTAGGTGACTCATAACTAGGAATTATAAGCTTTTCATTGACAAGGGATGGATGCTCTTGCTTTAGAATTTCAAAAGTGCTTTTAAGTTGTGAGAGCTCATTTTCAAACTTTAAAATATTTTTTTTGAGCTATAATTTTATCAAAATCATTTAAGGCCTCACAATGCATCTCTTCAATGACTTCTTGTAATTCCTTATAGGAAGGTTTAAACTCGGAGTCAGAGTCTGTAACACCCATATAAAGGTTGCCTAGAATCTTATACGAGTATTAAAATTTTGTACTGGATGCATTAATTTACAATACAGAAAGTTAACTCATAATATTACATCTCATAAGTAATAATACATACAACTGTTTATACATATCATCTCTGATAAATATACATCAAAATACAACATCTGAATATAGGATTAGCTGAAACAACAAGAAAACCAGCACGCTCAGTCCAAAGCTTTCTCCTTACCCTTGCTGCGTGCAACCTGTGAACCTGCATCAGAAGGAATGGGATGAGACATAATGTCTCAGTGAGTTCCACCCAACCTACTGTTGGCAACCTCAGGGAACCTAGGGTCGCCATGCCTACTTTTGGCAATCTCGGGGAATCCTATGATCGCCAAGCTTTAACCTTACCCATAAAGGGTTTATACCTGCCTGAACCTGATAACTGTATAGTCATGAAAACTAGACTATATCCTGTTAACTTAGTGATCAAGGGGATACCTAAGATCACCATCTAATACCTGCCTAAAAGGTACATACTGCCTGATAACATAATAAAGTATAAATTGACAATATTATGTTAGATGTTAGCGTGTAACAAACATTATTATCTGAGTTCATTTTATGGAATGCCCCCGAGTGTAGTAATCCCGAAGCACATTCCCCTGATAATCGGTGAAATTCCTATAGTAGGCTAATCATCGGACTCCTCTTGCCTGTGTGTGTGGTTATCCTCACGGAAAGTTTCTCCCATTCCAGACGTATCCGGAACCCCATGTGCTCTAACTAGCGAGAACACAGAAGACACACTATAAACTTATGCATGGTTATCCTCGCAGAAAGTTCCTCCCATTCCAGCAATACTGGAACCCCCTGCGCTCTCTAACTGCGAGAACCCAGAAGACACATAGTTTATTCTGATAATTAATTATTCCTTATATATATAAATATATATATATAATTATCCTGATAACTTCCTGAACATATATATATGTGAGTCGTCATGTAGGTTCCCTAACGGGCTGACCTATTCAGAATAAATCTGAAGCGTACCTGTGCCATGACTTATCAACATACACACACACACACACACACACACACACACACTAACTAGGTATAAATCATGATAATATCCTTGTACCACTATCTAGGGTACATCCTATTCTGAACTGATACGTGTACCCTCAGTGTCACTCTGAAGTGAACAACTGAGGCACGCCCTGATGTACATATAAATGTACCTGCCTAGTTAAGGGTATCGTAAAACTAATCCTTAACTAATCTGAAATCCTATGGATATAAAACCCATCTCTCTATATGATACCTATCCCTATCCTAGATTAATCCTTGAAGGTTCATGAGTATCTCTACCCAAAGCATATCAAGATCAGTGGCATGGTACAATTGTTTGCAATTAAAAAGTCATTATGGGCAACTTCACTTTGCGACCCTGGACTTCGCTCTGCGATCGCCTGCGTCTGAACCTTCAGACTCTGAAACCAGCATTTGAAGTCAAAGTCTGAAGCCAGCTTCTGAAGTCAGCTTCTGAAGCTTCTCAGAGCCAAGTCTAGGCGATGGTTTGGTGAAGGTAGGCAGTAGCAAAACTATGCTACTTCGCAGAGCCAACTCTTGGTCGCTCTGCGACTGTAGCAGAACATAGAATTTTCTGAAAAATGTGTTTCAATCTTAAAAACCTTGGTACCCAACTGTCCAGTGATCTTTGTAAACATGCCAGGGACTCATTTTTTAACTTAAAAATATGTTGTAATTAAGGATTAAACAGGATCAAGCATAGTATCATAAATAGGGGAAAAATTATCTTTTCCTAATCCTAAGCAATTTTGTTTTGAAACTCACACAAAACAACCCACAAGGGATATTGCTACTATAAGGAACTCACTTAGAATTGTGCTGTTCTTGACAGGCTTCCTTTACCAAAACCCTAGCTTGGTCTTACTTTTTCCTTAAGCTTCCACGTACTTCAACTTTCCCAAAACTTGCTTGCTTGCTTACAGTTTAAGAAATCAGGAAAGGCAACTGGTGGATCACAACTGCTGCTGATGCAAACAGATTTCTAGAGGGAGAGGGAGAGAAAAATCTGTTTTAGTGAAAGAAGGAACTTTGAATAATGAAGAATATTTCAAGCTTATCCATTTTATGCCTCTTCTCTCAAAATTACTATTTTGTCCCTACTCACTCATAATTCCTCTATTACTGATAAAAGTTGCGCCTACGCGGGATATTACACTCTACCCCCCTTATAGAAATTTCGTCCTCGAAATTTAGAATTTACCTGAAAATAGATGCAGATAGTTCCTTTGCATCTCCGTTTGTAGCTCCCAAGTGGCTTCACCGTCCGGAGAACCTTTCCATACAACCTTGACAATTGCAATTTCTTTATTCCTCAAGGACTTGACATCACGATCAACAATCTGTTCTGGTTCTGGCTGGAACGTTAAATCTGATCTCAAGTCAATAGCTTCCAACTCTACTTGTTGAAAAGGATCTGGAATGAACTTCCTTAACTGAGAGACATGAAAAACATCATGTAATCCTGACATAGCCGGTGGCAGGGCCAACTGATAAGCTGCCGGACCGACGCATTTAAGTATATGAAATGGCCCAATAAACCTTGGACACAGTTTCTTTGTCCTGAAAACGCCCCGTAATCCCAATTTAGGTGTAACCTTCAGGAATACATGATCTCCCACTTCTGAAATTCCTGGAAGTTAACTGATTATGAACTAAAAACAGAGTATGAAAAATAAAGTTCAGAAGCAGAAAAATAAGGTGCAGAAAGTAAAGGACACAATGAGTTTGTTAACCCAGTTCGGTGCAAACTCCACCTACTCTGGGGGATACCAATCCAGGAAGGAAATCTACTAAGTAGAATTAATTCTAAGACTCAACAGCCCCTGTTCTTCGTCTTATCACTTAATCTCTACCCTTCTAGACTTCTACCTAGGAGACCACCTAGGTATAAGAACCCACTTACTTCCTAACCAAGCAATCACAGCCCAGTGATTGTAAACTTAACAAAAAACACACAAATTGAAGTCACACTTCAAGACAACAAAAACATCATTCGTGCTTAAAAGCTTTGAATGAATTACAACTCAAAACAATCTAAACCAACTCAAAACATATTTGTGGTGTACAAAACAAAGCCTAAGCTTACACAGACAGAAACTCTAAAAACTCTAAACTCTGAATTCTGGTTTTTTGACTTAATTCCCACTTCAATAAGCAGCACCACGTCTCTTTAAATAGTCTTCAGTAATCAGCATAATTTTGTATCAAATATTCTTCAATAGATATGATTCTGAAATATGCAAAGGCTTGAAAAGGAAACATATATTTCTGACTTCTATCTTGCAAAGATTTGAAATTCTGGCCAGGCAATACTAAAGAGAAATCAGGTTCTGAACCAAACAGGTTCTGAACAACACACAGGACACAATGATTTGCAAAACAGAGAACAAACACAAACACACACAAGCAGCAAATTAAAGTGCAGGAAAGTAAAAAAGACACAGAGGTTTGTTAACCCAGTTCGGAGTAAACACCTCCTACTCTGGGGGATACCAATCCAGGAAGGAATTCCACTATAGGAATTAATCCTTATGACTCAAGACACTGACTCCCAGTTCCCAGCCTAAGCAATTAACTTCCTCCTAGTCTTGAATTCTACCCAACACGTTGAGTATTAGAGACCACTAACTTCCTATTCAAGTAACAAACCTGTTACTGATACCCTTAAGCAAAGACACTCTGTTTTTCAGAAAAACTTCAAAAACACAAAGACTTCATTCGTACCTAAAGGCTTAGAATGAATTACAACTCAATCAAACACCTAAACCAACTCTAACAGAGTGGTGCACAATAAAGCTAAAAGCTTAAAAACTCTAAGACTCTTTTCTCTGAATTTTTCTCTCTAATTCGTATGTTGAATAGCAGCAGCCCTCCTCCTTATATAGCCTTCAGTCTTACAAAATAAAACTAATCCTCTGATTTGATTTGTTACTGAAATAAGATTGGTCCAATAATGTAACAAATAAAACTGTACTGAATCTTTGAAAGATTTAAAACAGGAAATATGAATTTCATATCTTTGAACCAAATCTTCAATAAAATCTTCTTCAAATAAATCAGCATTCTAGAAGCAATACGCGTGAATAATTCCTTGATCAATCTTGCAAAGATTCATGCCAAAACAATTCTGAAAACCCAGCTTCTGATGAGGTCAACAAAAGTCAACGCTGGACTTCAGAACCTGAATTAGCTTCTGAACTGCTACAGTGCATTCAGCTTCTGATGACATTTTCAGCTTCTGAATGACTTCAAAACACAAAACTTGCAACTGAAGAAATGTTTCAAATATGGAGATGCTTCTATTCAATACTTTGGTTTTGCCAAAACATGCAGCCAACACCAAAAAACTCAACAATCTCCCCCTTTGGCAAATTTTTGGCTAAAACCATCCAAGTTCTTCAATCTCCCTTATAATCAGCTCAACAATGAAGAACTCCACACTAATACATCATAGCAATCAGTTTAGGCAGCGGATTCAGCTATGTTAAACAAGAGCTTCAGCTTCTGATCATCACAACCATGGTATCAGAACTTCTGATCAACTCCTGATCATCATACACACTCCCCCTGAAGCTTCACACACATAAATAAACACTCCAGCTTCACAACACTTCCCCTGCAACTGAACTACAGAGACATGGTATCAGAGCATATCAGAAGCACATTTTATGGTATCAGAGCACACTTCAGAAGCTGAACACATTTGTTCTTCAGGACCACACTTCAGGATCACAAAAACACTCAGGATCATAACAATCTTGCACTCCCCCTGAGACACATATTCCCCCCTCAATATCACCAACACATCTCATGTTGCATTGGTTATGAATTCTGAGCAAAACATGCAACTTCTGAACCACACTACAATCTGACAGCACATACTCTAAACAGCTCATGTCTGATCTTAAACATATGTTTTTCTCCCCCTTTTTAGCCACAAAATTATGACAAACTACAGGTTTAACATAGGGTTTAAAAACTGCACATACATCATCTAAATCAGTCCCAGCATCAACTTCAGACCCAGGATCAGACACACATTCAACATTAGCAAAACTGGCAGGTACTCTATCTTCCTCACATCCAGTTTGCAATAATTGCTATAAATCCTTATGCTGACTAACATTTGAAGAACCACAACCAAAACCATTCCTCCCAGCAATTTGTTTCTCAAAATCAGCCACTCTTTTCTGATCACAAGTCCTAGCAACTTCAGACTTACAAGAAAATAGTACCTTCTGAGCAGGAACATGAACTTTGCTCCAAACTTTGGATGGTCCAGCACCAGAATTCTTCTGTGCTATAGGAATTGGCTTGCTGTCATCAGCAACAGCCTTTCCCTTTCCTTTGTTCAGATTCTGAGCAATACCTTCACTCTTAGGTCTCCAAACTTTCTTGATTTTGCTCTTGTTCACAGCTGGTTCAACTTTTCTGTGTTGCAAATGTTTGGGATAACCATGCAATTTGTAACAAAAAGGTTTAATGTGACCCTTTTTACCACAATGATGACAGACCCAAGGTTGATTCCTTCTTTTGTTTCTGTTAAACTTCTGGGAATGCATCTGAGCATGCTTCTGAGGCAGCATCTGAACTTGCTTATGAGGTATCATTTGAGCTGGCTTCTGACCTTGCATCTGTGCTTGTTTCTGAGGTCTCCTCTTTGATGTTCCAACCATAGAATCATGAGTTTGAGTAGCAGGAACAAACTGACTAACAGGATTTTTCTCCTTGAGCTTCAGACTCTGATCAACATAACCTAACCCAGTTTTTCCTTGCTTCTGGACATCTAGAATCTCCTCCAACTTATCAGTAGCAGAGTTCATCATCCTAACTTGCTTTTTCATCTGATCAAGTTGGGAATTCAAAAGTGTTACTTCTTCATTAAGATCAGCAATCTGTCCTATATGAGCACATCTTTCAGACTGCAGCTGGCACACAGTTTCCTTCTCAGTCTCTAATAACTTGATCAAATCTTGATTTCTGAGATACAATTCTTCATAAGAAATAGCTGGTTTCTCAAAAATCAATACTTCATTACAGGCTTCAGATTCTGATGAAGTTTCAGACTCTGAATAGACCACAGATTTTGAACAAGCTTCTGAAACTGTAAGAGCAGCAACATGTTTAGCTGACTTACTTTCAATCTCTCCTTCTGAGCTATCCTCATCAGACCAAGATACAGCAAGGCTTTTCTTCTGCTTCTTGAGAAAATTAGGACATTCAGCCTTGATATGTCCAAAGCCTTCACACTCAAGGCACTGCACAGCCTTTGATTGTTTGCTATTTTCTTCAGATTGTTGCTTGTTATTGTTGAGTCTGAGATTCTGACCTTTGGTTCTGGACTTTCTGTCAATATTCTTCAGAATCTTATTGAACTGTTTTCCCATTAACACTACAGCTTCTGATAACTCATCTTCATCTTCATCAAGCTCTTGTTGATCATCAGCTTCAGACTTATCAACAAAAGCTATTCCTTTCCCTTTCTTATATGGCTGTTTACAAAAAGCACTTTCAAAATTCAAAAGGGATCCAATCAGCTCCTCAACCTTCATAGTGGTAATATCATGGGCTTCTTCTATTGCTGTAACCTTCATATCAAACCTTCTGGGCAGGGACCTGAGGATTTTTCTGACTAATTTCTCATCTGTCATCTTTTCCCCAAGAGAATCAAAGGAATTGGCCATGTCCAGCACATTCATGTAGAAATCCTGAATAGATTCATCTTCCATCATCTTCAGGTTCTCAAACTTTGTTGTGAGAAGTTGAAGTCTGGATAGCTTAACCTTAGGGGTTCCTTCATGAGTGGTTTTCAGAATTTCCCAAGCATCTTTTGCCACAGTACACTGCTTGATGAGTCTGAACATGTTCTGATCCACACCATTGAAAATTGCATTCAGGGCCTTTGAGTTCCCATGAGACAGGTCATCCTCAGCTTTGGTCCATTCTTCTTCAGGTTTCAAAACTGCAGTTTTATTTCCATCTTTGTCTATAACCACAGGATGATCCCAGCCTTTGATCACAACCTTCCAAGTTCTGCTGTCAATGGATTTTAGGAATGCACACATCCTTGATTTCCAGTACTCATAATTGGTGCCATCAAGTAGGGGTGGTCTGTTGACAGGGCCTCCTTCTCTCTCCATAAAGCCAGACATAAATACCTCTGGATCTCACCCAAATTACAGGCAGGGTGCCTGCTCTGATGCCAATTGAAATTCTGGCCAGGCAATACTAAAGAGAAATCAGGTTCTGAACCAAACAGGTTCTGAACAACACACAGGACACAATGATTTGCAAAACAGAGAACAAACACAAACACACACAAGCAGCAAATTAAAGTGCAGGAAAGTAAAAAAGACACAGAGGTTTGTTAACCCAGTTCGGAGTAAACACCTCCTACTCTGGGGGATACCAATCCAGGAAGGAATTCCACTATAGGAATTAATCCTTATGACTCAAGACACTGACTCCCAGTTCCCAGCCTAAGCAATTAACTTCCTCCTAGTCTTGAATTCTACCCAACACGTTGAGTATTAGAGACCACTAACTTCCTATTCAAGTAACAAACCTGTTACTGATACCCTTAAGCAAAGACACTCTGTTTTTCAGAAAAACTTCAAAAACACAAAGACTTCATTCGTACCTAAAGGCTTAGAATGAATTACAACTCAATCAAACACCTAAACCAACTCTAACAGAGTGGTGCACAATAAAGCTAAAAGCTTAAAAACTCTAAGACTCTTTTCTCTGAATTTTTCTCTCTAATTCGTATGTTGAATAGCAGCAGCCCTCCTCCTTATATAGCCTTCAGTCTTACAAAATAAAACTAATCTTCTGATTTGATTTGTTACTGAAATAAGATTGGTCCAATAATGTAACAAATAAAACTGTACTGAATCTTTGAAAGATTTAAAACAGGAAATATGAATTTCATATCTTTGAACCAAATCTTCAATAAAATCTTCTTCAAATAAATCAGCATTCTAGAAGCAATACGCGTGAATAATTCCTTGATCAATCTTGCAAAGATTCATGCCAAAACAATTCTGAAAACCCAGCTTCTGATGAGGTCAACAAAAGTCAACGCTGGACTTCAGAACCTGAATTAGCTTCTGAACTGCTACAGTGCATTCAGCTTCTGATGACATTTTCAGCTTCTGAATGACTTCAAAACACAAAACTTGCAACTGAAGAAATGTTTCAAATATGGAGATGCTTCTATTCAATACTTTGGTTTTGCCAAAACATGCAGCCAACACCAAAAAACTCAACAAGATTCTTCAGCAATATATTCAAACATAAAACACGAAGCCAATCTTCTCAAGATCACCAACAAATTAATCAGCCTTCTAGAAACCAAATGCCTGAATAAATCCTTGATAAATCTTCCAAAGATACGCACAAAAAGAATCAGATTTAATGCAAAAATCCAGCTTCTGAAATCAGCTTCTGAAGTTCAGCTTCTGAAGGTCAACGCTGGTCAACGTCTGAACAGTGCGTCTGAAGTATTGTTCAGTGTCTAAAGGCCATTTCTGCGTCTGAAGGCCAAAACTGCGTCTGAAGGTCCAATCTGCTTCTGAAGGCCATTTCAGCTTCTGAACCTCCTCAAATCCAATTTCTTGCTTCTGAAGACTTCTTTAACACATAGAGACGCAACGCCTGAGCACTTTGATTTTACCAAACAATGTAGCCAACACCAAATAACCAACAACTTCGAACGCTAGAGGCCTTCGCCTCTTGTTCGCATAACTTTTCTGGCGACTCTGAGCAGTTCTGATTTAATCCTGAATAGATTTAATTTTCAGAGTGGTCTCCTGAATAATTTCGGGTCCCAGAATACTCCAGTCTCCAACCTCTTCCCAACAAAGTGGCGTTCTACACTTTCTGCCATATAATGCCTCGTAAGGTGCCATTCCAATACTGGAATGGTAACTATTGTTGTAAGAAAATTCAATCAAAGGTATATGATTATTCCAACTTCCTCCATCTTCTAAGATGCATGCACGTAACATATCCTCTAGTGTCTGAATAGTTCTCTCGGATTGACCATCCGTTTGAGGATGATGGGACGTACTCATCTTTAACCTCGTTCCTAAAGCCCTTTGAAAAGCTTTTCAAAAGTGAGAGGTAAAAATTAGATCTCTATCCGAAACAATACTGGTTGGAACACCATGCAATTTCACAATTTCTGCAATAAACAACTCTGCATACTGAGCAACCTTGTACGTAGTCCTAACCGGTAAAAAGTGAGCAGACTTAGTTAACCGGTCGATAACTACCCAAATTGAATCATGTCCCCGCTGAGTTCGAGGTAATCCACTTACAAAATCCATAGATATCTCTTCCCATTTCCACTGAGGGATTTCCAATGGTACTAGCATTCCTGCAGGCCTCTGGTTCAATCTTTACTTGTTGACATACAATACATCGTGATACAACTTCCACAATATCGGTCTTCTTACCAAACCACCAATAATCTCTTTTCAAATCTTGATACATCTTAGTGGTACCCGGATGGATATTGAAACTACTCTTGTGTGCCTCTTCCAAAATTAGCCTCTTCAAATCAGTATCATTTGGAACACAGTTCCTACCTTCAAACAGTAATGTGCCATCTGATGCTTTAGAAAACTCTGATTGTCCGACCCTTCTCTGAAGATCCATATCCAATCCTTGAGCCTGTGCAATTCTGGACCGCAAATCACAAGTGATCTCTAGTTTTTGCAACAAAATGCCATTGTCCATCTCAGTGACACTGAGATTAAGATCTCTGAACTTGTCATACAGACCACAAGTATGCATCAACACTTCTGTTCTAACCAAGGATTTCCTGATCAAGGCGTCAGCAACTACGTTCGCCTTTCCTGGATGATACTTTAAATCAAAATCAAAATCCTTCAAGAACTCCATCCATCTCCTCTGTCTCATGTTCAATTCCGGTTGATCAAACAAATACTTTAAGCTTTTATGGTCACTGAACAAGTCAAACTGCACACCATATAAATGATGCCTCCACACTTTCAAAGCAAAAACTATAGCTGCCAGCTCAAGGTCATGAGTGGGGTAATTCTCCTCATGAGATTTAAGTCGTCGTGAAGCATAGGCTATTACATTCCCTTCCTGCATGAGCACACTACCCAGTCCTTTAGAGGACGCATCGCAAAATACAACGTATCTCTTATCGGGATCCGGTATCACTAGCACTGGAGCCTTAGATAATCTCTTTCTCAAGGTTCTGAAGCTCTTCTCACACTCCTCGTCCCACATGAAGGGCACCTCCTTCCTAGTGAGACGTGTCAGAGGCAAAGCAATTTGAGAAAATCTCATAATAAATCTTTGGTAGTAACCTGCTAAGCCCAAGAAACTCCTAACTTCAGCCACATTCATTGGTCTGGCCCAATTAAGGACAGGTTCAACTTTCGATGAGTCCACTGACACTCCTCCTTGAGAGATAACGTGACCCAAAAACTTAATCTTGGACAACCAAAATTCACACTTACTGAATTTGGCATATAACTGCTTTTCTCTGAATGTTCAATACAATCTCCAGATGTTGGGCATGTTCCTGAGGGTCCTTTGAATAAATCAAAATATCGTCAATGAAGATTACCACAAATTGATCCAAATAAGGCTGAAAAATCCTGTCCATAAACACTGCTGGGGCATTAGTCACTCCAAAAGGCATAACTAGGAATTCGTAATGTCCGTAACGTGTTCTGAACGCCGTCTTGGATACATTCGACGATTTGATACAAATCTGGTGGTATCCTGATCTAAGATCAATCTTAGAAAATACTGTTGCTCCCTTGAGCTGATCTAGAAGATCATCAATCCTTGGAAGAGGATACTTGTTCTTTATGGTTACCTTATTCAACTGGCGGTAGTCTATGCACAATCTCATACTACCATCCTTCTTCTCAACCAACAAAATCGGCGCACCCCAAGTTGACACACTAGGCCTGATAAAATGTTTCTGAATCAAGTCCTCTAACTGGGACTTCAATTCCTTAAGCTTCGATGGTGACATCCTATACGGTGCCACAAATACTGGCTCCGATCCTAGAATGAGGTCGATAGAAAACTCAACTTCACGTTCTGGGGGTAAACTGATTATCTCAGACGAAAAAACATCTAGATACTCATTAACAACTGGAATGTCACTGGGACTCAGTTCTGATTCTGATGTCACAGTAACCATCACATAAAAGCCCCTATCGTGAGCACAAATAAACTGGATTAACTGATGTGTACGATTAATCAATTCAGATAAAGTCACACCTTCAGTTGTATAACTTGTTGGCATAAAGATACTCTTTTCAGCACATCCGATATACACGTGATTAGCGGAGAGCCAATCCATTCCTAGAATCACATCAAGTTGTACAATGGGAAGACACACCAAATCTATGCAGTACGTCTTACTGGATACCATGATAGGGCAATTCTCACATACATAACTTGCTACGACTCCGCCTTCTGTAGCGGTGGTTACCGTCATAGGAGGAATCATTGGTGACATAGGTAATTATAGAGTTTCTACACACTTATAAGAAATAAAAGAACACGATGCACCATAATCAAAAAGAACTTTAACTGGATTCTGACCAAGATAACACATACCAGCAATTAAATCTTCGTTGGCCAGAGCTTTCCGTCCATCCAGGGAATACACCCTGCCCTTGCTTGTGGTAGTTCCCTCAGCTGGTCCCTTACCTCACATATTCGGGCATTCTCGTAAAAAGTGTCCAGGCTGCTTGCACCCGTAACACACATTAGTACCCTCCAAACATTCCCCTTTATGCGATTTCCCACACGTCTTACAATTAGGATTTGACCGTGGAGAGTATGATTGCTTTCCTCTCTGAGGGGAACCCTTTGGCTTCAACTTATCATGGTATTTAACTTGAAATTTATCTTTCTTTTTCTCAAAAGCTACAACTCTTTCTTTAGCGGTCTTAGCGAAACCCGCTTCGGCAATCAAACTATCATGAACCAGTTCATCATAACCAGTGTTCCTCTGGAGACTCACTGCGGTGTCAATTTCACCCCTTAAGCCTCACTTATATCGATTCATTTTCCAATTTTCATTTCCTGCGTACTCATTGTGAGTAGAATAATACGAGAACTCCTCGAATTTCTTAGTGAAATCCGTAACAGACATGTAACCCTGTTTCAATTCAAGAAATTCCTGTTCCTTTTTCACCTTGTAGGACAAAGGTAAATATTTCTCCAGCAGCACCTCCTTGAAGTTTATCCAGTTCACTTCTATATCACTTGCCAACATTCTGCACTGAGCAGATTCCCACCAATCTTCCACTGCGCCTCTAAAGTGATTCGTGGCATACACCACCTTATCAGCTTCCGAACACTCAGCCATCCGGAGATCTTTTCCATCTGTTTCAGCCATCTCTTGGCTTCCTGGGGATCACCTTCTCCATTGAACTCGGGAGGGTGATTTCTCTTAAATTCCCGGAAAACGGGATTACCAACCACTGGAGGTGGTGGAGGCTGCTGGTAGACTCCCTGTCCCTGATGCATCATTTCCATCCATTGATGCTAGGATTGGGCCTGCTGTTGAGCCCGCCGTTGCATCATAAGCATCATCTGCTGATGCTGTAATGCGGTCTGAGCCTGTTGCTCTTGATATTGTTGTTGCAACGCTTGCTGCTGTTGCATCATCTGAGCCCAGAAATTCATGTTAGGGTCTCCTCCTGCTTCCTCATTAGCCTGACTTGATCTAGGCCTTCCTGGTTCCCTTCTTCTCCCAAACACCTTATCCTTGCTATCATATACAAGTCAAAGTGATCAGTTTCAACCAGATATAACATTTAGAATAATGTCCTGGATCCAAGAGGTCCACATACTTAAATTGTATTTTAATGACCCAAGGCACGATCTGAATCGACCAGCTCTGATACCAAATTGTAACACCCATATAAAGGTTGCCTAGGATCTTATACAAGTATTAAAATTTCGTACTAGATGCATTAATTTACAATAGAGAAAGTTAACTCATAATATTACATCTCATAAGTAATAATACATCCAACTGTTTATACATATCATCTCTGATAAATATACATCAAAATACAACATCTGAATACAGGATTAGCTGAAACAACAAGAAAACCAGCACGCTCAGTCCAAAGCTTTCTCCTTACCCTTGCTGCGTGCAACCTGTTAACATGCATCAGAAGGAATGGGATGAGACATAATGTCTCAGTGAGTTCCACCCAACCTACTGTTGGCAACCTCAGGGAACCTAGGGTCGCCATGCCTACTTTTGGCAATTTAGAGGAATCCTATGATCGCCAAGCTTTAATCTTACCCATAAAGGGTTTATACCTACCTGAACCTGATAACTGTATAGTCATGAAAACTGGACTATATCCTGATAACTTAGTGATCGAGGGGATACCTAAGATCACCATCTAATACCTGCCTGAAAGGTACATACTGCCTGATAACATAATAAAGTATAAACTGACAATATTATGTTAGATGTTAGCGTGTAATAAACATTATTATCTGAGTTCATTTTATGGAATGCCCCCGAGTGGAGTAACCCCGAAGCACATTCCCCTAATAACCGGTGAAATTCCTATAGTAGGCTAATCACCGGACTCCTCTTGCCTGTGTGTGTGGTTATCCTCACGGAAAGTTCCTCCCATTCCAGACATATCCGGAACCCCCTGTGCTCTAACTAGCGAGAACACAGAAGACACACTATAAACTTGTGCGTGGTTATCCTCGCGGAAAGTTCCTCCCATTCCAGCAATACTGGAACCCCCTGCGCTCTCTAACTGCGAGAACCCAGAAGACACATAGTTTATCTTGATAATTAATTATTCCATATATATATAAATATATATACTTATCCTGATAACTTCTTGAACATATATATATATATATATATATATATATATATATATATGTGAGTCGTCATGTAGGTTCCCTAATGGGATGACCTATTCAGAATAAATCTGAAGCGTACCTGTGCCATGACTTATCAACATATATATATATATATATATATACACACACACACACTAGGTATAAATCCTAGTAATATCCTTGTACCACTATCTAGGGTACATCCTATTCTGAACTGATACGTGTACCCTCAGTGTCACTCTGACGTGAACAACTGAGGCACGCCCTGATGTACATATAAATGTACCTGCCTGGTTAAGGGTATCCTTAAACTAACCCTTAACTAATCTGAAATCCTATGGATATAAAACCCATCTCTCTATATGATACCTATTCCTATCCTAGATTAATCCTTGAAGGTTCATGAGTGTCTCTACCCAAAGCATATCAAGATAAGTGGCATGGTACAACTGTTTGCAATTAAAAAGTCATTCTGGGCAACTTCACTTTGCGACCCTGGACTTCGCTCTGCGATCGCCTGCGTCTGAACCTTCAGACTCTGAAACCAGCGTCTGTGTCAGAGTCTGAAGCCAGCTTCTTAAGTCAGCTTCTGAAGCTTCTCAGAGCCAAGTCTAGGCGATGGTTTGGCGAAGGTAGGCAGTAGCAAAACTATGCTACTTCGCAGAGCCAACTCTTGGTCGCTCTGCGACTGTAGCAGAACATAGAATTTTCTGAAAAATGTGTTTCAATCTTAAAAACCTTGGTACCCAACTGTCCAGTGATCTTTGTAAACATGCCAGGGACTCATTTTTTAACTTAAAAATATGTTGTAATTAAGGATTAAACAGGATCAACCATAGTATCATAAATAGGGAAAAACCATTTTTTCCTAAACCTTACAAATTTTGTTATGAAACTCACACAAAACAACCCACAAGGGATATTGCTACTCTAAGGAACTCACTTAGAATTGTGCTGTTCTTGACAGGCTTCCTTTACCAAAACCCTAGCTTGGTCTTACTTTTTCCTTAAGCTTCCACTTACTTCAACTTTCCCAAAACTTGCTTGCTTGCTTACAGTTTAAGAAATAAGGGAAGGCAACTTGTGGATCACAACTGCTGCTGATGCAAACCGATTTCTAGAGGGAGAGGGATAGAAAAATCTGTTTTAGTGAGAGAAGGAAATTTGAATAATGAAGAATATTTCAAGCTTATCCCTTTTGTTGAGTAATTAGAAGTTGGCTGCATATTTTGGTAAATTCAATGTGTTTAAGCAAAGCATCTCCATGTGTTGAGTATTTTGATGTTGGCTGCATTTTTTGGCAAAACCAAAGTATTGAATAGAAGCATCTCCTTATATTGAACATTTCTTCAGTTACAAGTTTTCTCATTTGAAGCCATTCAGAAGCTGAAATCTACATCAGAAGCTGAAATGCTCATCAGTAGCACTGTAGCACTTCAGAAGCAGTTTCAGGTTCTGAAGCCAGCGTTGACTTCTGTTGACCACATCAGAAGCTGGGTTTGCTGGACTGTTTTTGCGCGTATCTTGGGAGATTTAGCAAGGAATTATCTTTGTATAATTGCTTCTAGAAGGCTGGTTTAATTGGAAAAGATATCCTTGAAGATTTGGTTCAAAGTTATGAAAATTCGTATTTTCTGTTTAAATCTTTCAAAGATATAATGCAGTTTTATTTGTTACGTTATTGGAACAATCTTATTCCAGTAACAAATCAATTCAGAAGATTTGGAGCATAATTAAGAGGCTTGCTGAAGATTATAAAAGGAGGAGCTTTGCTATTGAAGACTTACGATTTTAGAGAGTTTTAATTCAGAAAAAGAGTCTGTGTTAGTTTTAAGCTTGTTAGCTTTGTTTTGTGCACCACTCATATGTTTTGAGTTGGTTTAGAGTTTTATAGAGTTGTAATTCATTCTAAGCCTTTAGGTACGAATGAAGTCTTTGTGTTTTTGAAGTTTTCTGAAAAACAAAGTGTTTTTGATTAAGGGTTTCAGTAACTGGGTTTAGTTACTTGAATAGGAAGATAGTGGATTCTATTACTCAGAGTTGGGTAGAAGTCTTACTAGGTGGAGGTTAATTGCTTGGGATAAGAACTGGGAGTCAGTGTCTAAGTCTTAAGGATTAAATCCAATAGTGGATTTCCTTCCTGGATTGGTATCCCCCAGAGTAGGAGGTGTTTACTCCGAACTGGGTTAACAAACTTCTGTGCCTTTTTACTTTCCTGCACTTTAATTTGCTGCCTGTGTGTGTTTTTGTTTGTGCTCTGTTTTGCAAACTGTTGTGCTAAGTTCTGTTCAGAACCTGTTGGTTCAGAACCTGTTAGTTTCTCTTAGGTATTGCCTGGCCAGAATTTCATCATGTGTTAGAGAAGTCTTCAGAAGTAAGAAAGTGGATTTGAAGTGGTTCAGAAGCTGTTTTGGCCTTCTGACGCACTTTGGACCTTCAGATGCTGAAAGTGCCTTCAGACGCACTACAGTGCTTCAGACGCTGAATGGACCTTCAGACGCACTACAGTGCTTCAGACGCACTATTCACAGTTGACCAGCGTTGACTTATTCAGAAGCTGGGTTTTTGTGCGTTCTTTCTGTGCGTATCTTTGTGAGATTTGTCAAGGATTAATTGAAGCATTTGGTTTCTAGAAGACTGAATTAAATTGATGAAGATCTTATGAAAATTGGCTTCGTATTTATGTTTGTATAATTGTGCTGAAGAATCTTTACAAGATACAATGCAGAATTATTTGTTTCCTAATTGAGCCATTCATATTTCAGAAACATATCAAATTCAGAAGATTGGCTACAGATTTAAGAGAGCTGCTGAAGTCTATAAAAGGAGATGTGCTGCTATTGTTGAAGACTTAC
Organism: Medicago ruthenica; assembly: GCA_018208015.1. NCBI lineage: Eukaryota > Viridiplantae > Streptophyta > Magnoliopsida > Fabales > Fabaceae > Medicago > Medicago ruthenica. The sequence continues at coordinate 76,965,744 of CM031377.1, read as the reverse complement.
GAAGATTAATTCAGAGATCAGAGAGATTAGAGTCTTTGTGTTTTTGAACTTAGGTTTATTTGTACACCACTCATCTGAGTTGGTTTAGAAATTTTATTGAGTTGTAATTCATTCTAAGCCTTTAGGTACGAATGAAGTCTTTGTAAGTTTGAAGTGTTTCTTCAAAACTGGGTTGTGTTTTCAGAAGTTGTTTAGTAACTAGGCTGTTACTTGGATAGGAAGTAAGAAGGGGGTTTCTTATACTCAAGGTGTTGGGTAGAAATCAGGACTATAGGAGATTAAGTCAGAAGACTAGGAACAGGGGGTCTGTGTCTTGAGTCTTAGGATTAATTCCAATAGTGGATTTCCTTCCTAGATTGGTATCCTCCAGACGTAGGTGGTATTTGCACTGAACTGGGTTAATAAATATCTGTGCCTTTTTACTTTTCTGCACCTTTATTACTGCTTCTGAACTGGTTTTTGTTTGTGCTCTGTTTTACGTATTTTGCACTCTGGGTTAAGTTCCTGATAAGTTCTAGACAGAATTTCAATTGGTATCAGAGCAGGCACCCTGCCTGTGATTGGGTGAGCTCCAGGGAAGAGTTTTCTGGCAAGCATGGACAGAGAGGGAGGTTATGTCAACAGACCACCATTACTGGATGGCACAAATTATGAGTACTGGAAATCTAGGATGTGTGCCTTTCTGAAATCCATAGACAGCAGGACTTGGAAAGCTGTGCTAAAAGGTTGGGATCATCCAGTTGTTTTAGACAAAGATGGGAACAAGACTGAGGTGCTGAAACCAGAAGAAGAGTGGACAAAGGCTGAAGATGATCTGTCTCTTTAAAACTCCAAAGCTTTGAATGCAATATTCAATGGTGTGGACATGAACATGTTCAGACTCATCAAGCAGTGTACTGTTGCAAAGGATGCTTGGGAAATACTGAAAACCACTCATGAAGAAACCTCTAAGGTCAAGATGTCCAGACTCCAATTACTGACCACTAAGTTTGAGAATTTGAAGATGATGGAGGATGAAAATATTCAAGATTTCTACATGAATGTCCTGGATATGGCAAATTCTTTTGAGTCTCTTGGGGAGAAGATGTCAGATGAGAAGATAGTGAGAAAAATTCTCAGGTCACTTCCCAAAAGGTTTGACATGAAGGTGACTGCTATAGAGGAAGCTCATGACATCATCACTATGAAGGTTGAGGAGCTGATTGGGTCTCTACTGAATTTTGAGACTGCTTTTTGTAAACAGCCTGAGAAGAAAGGGAAAGGAGTAGCTTTTGCAGTCAATTCTGAAGCTGATGATCAACAAGAGTCTGATGAGGATGATGGTGATTTATCAGAAGCTCTAGTGTTGCTGGGAAGACAGTTCAATAAAATTCTGAAGCATGTTGACAGGAAATCCAAAACCAAAGGTCAGAACTTCAGATTCAACAACAAGAAGCAACATAGTGATGTGAAGAAGACCAAGACTGAGGAGAAGAGTAATCAAGCTAAAGGTGTGCAGTGCTTTGAGTGTGAGGGTTATGGACATATCAAATCAGAATGTCCTACTTTTCTTAAGAAGCAGAAGAAGAGCCTAGCTGTTTCATGGTCTGATGATGATTCTAAAGAAGATGCTGCAAGTGAATCTGCTAAGTGTAATACAAGTCTGATGGTAAGGTCAGAAGCTATCTTAAAGAATGAAGCAGTTTTAGAGTCTGAGACATTTTCAGAGTCTGACTCAGAGTCTGAAGCTTCATCTGTGTCTGAAGCCAGAGTTGCAAAATCCTCATATGATGAACTGGCTGACAATTACAGAAAGCTATACACCAGAAGTACAGAAGTTTGCAAGCAAGTTCTGGATCAGAAGGAGACAATCTGTCAACTAGAGGCTGAGAAAGGTGAACTTTTAGTGCAGAATTCTGATCTCAAAGAAGAAGTGAGTCAACTAAATTCCCAACTTGAGAACATGAAAAAGCAGGTCAGGATGATGAATACTGCTACTGATGTGTTGGAGGAAATTTTAGAAAATCAGAAACAAGGAAAACAAACTGGGTTAGGATTTATTGATCAGACTCAGAACCTCAAACAGAAGAATCCAGTTAAAAAGTTTGTTCATGCCAGTAAAACTTATGACCCTATGATTGGGACATCCAAGATGAGACCTCAGAAGCAAGCTCAGAAGCAACCTCAGATGCAACATCAGATTCAACCTCAGAAGTTTATCAGAAACAAGAGAAGAAATCATCCCTGGATCTGTCATCATTGTGGAAAGAAGGGGCATATTAAACCTTTTTGCTTTAAGTTATATGGCTATCCTGAACATTTTCAGTATAGAAGAGTGGAACCAGCTGCAACCAGAAATAATGTTCAGAAGGTGTGGAAGCCCAAAGACAAAACTGTTGGCCTTATAGCTCATACCTCTTTGAGAGCCACATCTAAAGAAGACTGGTACTTTGATAATGGTTGTTCAAGACACATGACTGGTGTGAAGAAGTTGCTGAGTAATGTAAAACCTTATTCCAGAAGCTATGTGACATTTGGTGATGGAGCAAAAGGTGAGATTCTGGGTATTGGTGATTTAATCAGTGAAGGTTTACCAAGACTTAATGATGTGCTATTGGTGAAAGGATTAACTTCTAATCTGATCAGTATTAGCCAGCTTTGTAATCAAGACTTGAAGGTGAATTTCAACAAAGAAGAATGTTTGGTAACTGATCAAGAAAGTAAGGTTCTGATGAGAGGCTGCAGATCAAAAGATAACTGTTATTTATGGGTGTCTAAAGAAGAAAGAAGCCTGACTACCTGTCTCATGAGTTCAGAAGAAGAAGTCAGACTCTGGCACCAGAAACTGGGTCATCTGCATCTGAAAGACATGAAGAAAATCCTGAGTACTGAAGCTATCAGAGGTTTACCTAATCTGAAGATCAATGAGGACAGTGTTTGTGGTGATTGTCAAATTGGAAAACAAACAAGAAAGTCTCATCCCAGATTAGTACACCAGGTAACTACTAAAGTACTAGAACTGTTACATATGGATTTAATGGGGCCTATGCAAGTTGAGAGTATTGGAGGTAAAAGATACGCATTTGTAATGGTTGATGATTTTTCAAGATTTACTTGGGTCAACTTTGTGAGAGAAAAATCAGATACATTTGAAGTATTTAGAGACTTGTGCACTCAGTTACAAAGAGAGAAGGATTGTGGTATTATCCGAATCAGAAGTGATCATGGGAAAGAGTTTGAAAACAAGAGATTTTCTGAGTTCTGTGCATTTGAAGGAATAAAACATGAGTTTTCTGCACCAATAACACCTCAGCAAAATGGTGTAGTTGAGAGAAAGAACAGAACATTAGCAGAATCTGCAAGAGTCATGTTGCATGCAAAGAAGCTACCATACATGTTTTGGGCTGAAGCTATGAATACTTCCTGCTATATCCATAATAGAGTGACTTTGAAGAAGGGTACTACATCAACTTTATATGAACTATGGAAAGGAAGGAAGCCTACAGTCAAATATTTTCATGTGTTTGGCAGTAAATGTTATATTTTGGCTGATAGAGAAAATATAAGAAAGCTGGATCCTAAGTCTGATGAAGGTATATTTCTGGGTTATTCAGTGAACAGCAGAGCCTATAGGGTGTTTAATTCCAGAACCAAGGTTGTGATGGAGTCCATTAATGTTGTGATTGATGATCTGTCTGCTGAGAATGAAAGAAGTGAGTCTGAAGTGGTTCCAGAGTCTGAAGCATCAGAAGAACAACTGTCAGAAGCAGAAAATCAAGCAGAGTCTGAAGAAGCAGAAGTTCATCCAGATCATGTTTCTACTGGTAAAGGACCATCCATTAGAGTTCAGAAGGATCATCCTAAAGATTTAATCATTGGAAGCTTAGATCAAGGGGTCAGAACCAGAAGTTCAGATGCTGTTGCTACTGATTCATGTTTTGTGCCAAAATTTGAACCCAAAAATGTGAAAGAAGCTCTAACTGATGAATTTTGGATTAAAGCCATGCAAGATGAGTTGAATCAATTCAAAAGAAGTGAAGTGTGGGATCTTGTTCCAAGACCTGAAGGTTTAAATGTGATTGGCACTAAGTGGATTTACAAGAACAAAATAGATGAAAATGGAACTGTGGTCAGAAACAAGGCAAGGTTAGTTGCTCAAGGTTACACTCAAGTGGAGGTACTTGATTTTGATGAGACCTTTGCACCTGTGGCCAGATTAGAGTCCATAAGATTACTGTTGGGTGTAGCTTGCATTCTTAAGTTCAAATTGTTTCAGATGGATGTGAAGAGTGCATTTCTGAATGGTTATTTACAAGAAGAAGTCTATGTTGAACAGCCTAAGGGGTTTGTGGATCATAAATTTCCAGATCATGTTTACAAATTGAAGAAGGCTTTGTATGGATTGAAACAAGCACCTAGAGCATGGTATGAAAGACTTACTCAATTTCTTGTGACTCAAGGATACATAAAAGGTGGAACTGACAATACCTTGTTTGTAAAAGATGAAGATGAAAGTCTGATGATTGCTCAAATTTATGTCGATGATAATGTGTTTGGTGGGATGTCAAACAAATGGACTGCAAGTCAAGCAAATGGAAGATACAATTTTCATTTGTACCCTTGGTGAACTTACATATTTTCAGTTGTTTGTTCAGCAGATGCAATCTGAGTTTGAAATGAGTCTAGTTGGTGAACTTACATATTTTCTTGGACTGCAAGTCAAGCAAATGGAAAATACAATTTTCATTTCTCAGAGTAAATATGCCAAGAATATTGTGAAGAAATTTGGAATGGAGACTGTCAGCCATAAGAGAACACCTGCTGCTACTCATCTGAAATTAACTAAAGATGAACAAGGAGTTTCAGTTGATCAAAGCCAGTACAAAAGTATGATTGGAAGTTTACTGTACTTAACTGCAAGCAGGCCAGATATTACTTTTGCTGTAGGAGTATGTGCAAGATATCAAGCTGATCCTAAGATGAGTCATTTGACACAAGTAAAGAGGATTCTGAAGTATGTGAACAGAACAAGTGATTATGGAATCATGTACTCACACAGTTCAAGTTCTGAATTGATGGGATATTGTGATGCTGACTGGGTTGGAAGTGCAGATGACAGGAAGAGCACTTATGGAGGATGTTTCTTTCTAGGTAACAACTTAATTTCATGGTTCAGCAAGAAACAAAATTGTGTGTCATTGTCTACAGCTGAAGCTGAATATATAGCAGCTGGGAGTAGTTGTTCACAGTTGGTATGGATGAAGCAGATGCTGGAGGAATACAACATAGAACAAGGTGTTATGATATTATTTTGTGATAATTTGAGTGCTATAAACATTTCTAAGAACCCCATACAGCACAGCAGAACCAAACACATTGATATAAGACATCATTTTATCAGAAATCTTATGGAGGAAAAGATTGTTCAACTTGAACATGTGGATACTGAGAACCAGATTGCTGATATTTTCACAAAAGCCTTGGATGCCAAACAGTTTGAGAATCTGAGAAGCAAGTTGGGTGTGTGTCTGCATGAGGATTTATAGCAATTACAGCAAGCTGGATGTGAGGAAGATAGAGTACCTGCCAGATTTGCTAATGCTGAGTTTGATCCTGAGTCAGAGTCTGATACTGGGACTGATTTTGAAGATTTTTGTGCAGTTTTTATTCCCCATATGAAGATTATGGTTTGTCAAAATTTTGTGGCTAAAAAGGGGGAGAAAATCTTGTGTTTGAGCTGTTCAGAATCAGAAGTTGTGTTGCTCAGAATTTGTTCAGAATTCAGAAGTTCAGATTTCAGTATTGTTCAGAAATTAATTGTTTTTGTTCAGAGTTCAGAACCAATGCAAGAAGTGCTGTGAAGATGTGACTGAGGGGGAGTTTGTAACTCAGGGGGAGTACATGAGTATGAAGTGCCTGAGTTGTGAGCTGTGTGTTTTTAGTGTTCATGAAGAATTATGTGCTGAAGAGTGTTTCACTTTAGTGTTTCATTTTCAAAAGCCTATGTCTCAGAATTTTCTGCAGTTCAGAATTAAGGGGGAGTTTGTATGTGTGCTGAGTTGCAGGGGGAGAGTAGTTTGGAAGCTGTGTATGTTGCTTACATGTGATCATCAGAGTCTTAGAACTATCAGAAGATGATCAGTTGTTTTCTGTGTTCTTCAGATTATCAGAAGGTGATATGTTGTGTTTTTGAAGAACTGAAGCTGTTGTGCATGGTTTAACATAGCAAACATAGCATTTGTCTGCTGCTTATCTCTGTGTTATGGATAATTTTGTGGAGTTCTTCATTGCTGAGTTTGGTTTTGTTGAAATGAAGAACTTGTTATTTGTGAAACATTGATTTTAGCCAAAAATTTGCCAAAGGGGGAGATTGTTGAGTATTTAGAAGTTGGCTGCATGTTTTGGTAAATTCAATGTGTTCAAGCAAAGCATCTCCATGTGTTAGAGAAGTCTTCAGAAGCAAGAAAGTGGATTTGAAGTGGTTCAGAAGCTATTTTGGCCTTCAGACGCACTTTGGACCTTCAGACGCTGAAAGTGCCTTCAGATGCACTACAGTGCTTCAGACGCTGAATGGACCTTCAGACGCACTACAGTGCTTCAGACGCACTATTCAGAGTTGACCAGCGTTGACTTCTTCAGAAGCTGGGTTTTTGTGCGTTCTTTCTGTGCGTATCTTTGTGAGATTTGTCAAGGATTAATTCAAGCATTTGGTTTCTAGAAGACTGAATTAAATTGATGAAGATCTTATGAAAATTGGCTTCGTATTTATGTTTGTATAATTGTGCTGAAGAATCTTTACAAGAAACAATGCAGAATTATTTGTTTCCTAATTGAGCCATTCATATTTCAGAAACATATCAAATTCAGAAGATTGGCTACAGATTTAAGAGAGCTGCTGAAGTCTATAAAAGGAGATGTGCTGCTATTGTTGAAGACTTACGAAGATTAATTCAGAGATCAGAGAGATTAGAGTCTTTGTGTTTTTGAACTTAGGTTTATTTGTACACCACTCATCTGAGTTGGTTTAGAAGTTTTATTGAATTGTAATTCATTCTAAGCCTTTAGGTACGAATGAAGTCTTTGTAAGTTTGAAGTGTTTCTTCAAAACTGGGCCGTGTTTTCAGAAGTTGTTTAGTAACTAGGCTGTTACTTGGATAGGAAGTAAGAAGGGGGTTTCTTATACTCAAGGTGTTGGGTAGAAATCAGGACTATAGGAGATTAAGTCAGAAGACTAGGAACAGGGGGTCTGTGTCTTGAGTCTTAGGATTAATTCCAATAGTGGATTTCCTTCCTGGATTGGTATCCTCCAGACGTAGGTGGTATTTGCACCGAACTGGGTTAACAAATATATGTGCCTTTTTACTTTTCTGCACCTTTATTACTGCTTATGAACTGGTTTTTGTTTGTGCTCTGTTTTACATATTTTGCACTCTGTGTTAAGTTCCTGATAAGTTCTAGCCAGAATTTCACCTTTTATGCCTCTTCTCTCAAAATTACCATTTTGTCCCTACTCACTCATAATTCCTCTGTTACTGATAAAAGTTGCGCCTACGCGGGATATTATAGAGTCAGAGTAATTTACCTCGTTTTTTCTTTGCTTTGTGTGGCCCATGAAACACAAATTGGCGATCTCATCATTATTGGTATCACTTGTCAAGGAGGTTGTAATATCCCGCTTAGAAGTATCAGTTATAAGCATTAGAAACTTCGTATGCAAGCAATGGCAAAGTGGTAATTGAGAAGTGGCATAGTTGTAAATAAGGGGAAAAGGCTTAATGGATAAATATGAATAATTGATAAGTTTTCTACTCATTTTTCTTTCTCTCAAAAATTCAGAAAATTGCTCTTTCTTCTTCTCTCATTTTCGCCCCATCTCCTCTTAATCTTCATCATCAAATCATCATCCCTTAAGCTAGCAAACTTCTCCCTAAACCTTGTATGGTAAGCAAGCTTATGTTGGTGGTTTTTGGAGCAAGAAGAAGCCAAGAATAGAAGTTCTCTTGAGTAGAGATTTTGGGACTTAAAGCTAGGGTTTGGAATTATCAACTTAGCAAGCATCTTTTGGGATTAAGGTGAGCTCCTAGTGGGTTTTAGAACCCTCCTTGCTTAAACTTTGAGGTTTATAGTCATTTGATCATTTTGTGATTCATAGTACCCTAATTCCCTTTGATGGTTTTTCCTTGAATAAACATGTTATAGGTTGTTAATATGTCTTAGAAATATGCCTTAAGCTGTATGATGATTGGGTGTATTGGATTGTGCCAAAAATGGTGAAAATTATGCTTTGAAATTGCCCTATGCTGTCCAACTGCAGGTAAAATCGTGTCACGATTTTACAACCGTGTCACGATTTTATAGGCAGTGCAAAACACGAATTCTGGGCATGGAATCGTGACACGATTCCAAAATCGTGTCACAATTTTGAAGGGGACAGAATGTGAAAAATTTTCAACTTCTCTTGTACCATTTCAGCCATCCAATGCTATCCCAAACTCATTAAGCGATGTGCAATGGCTATGTATCTCTTTTAAACATTAAAGGACCTATCCCTTAGAGCATGATTAGATCATTAGGGAAGGCTTATAGCTTGATAGTTTGAGAGCCTAAAGAGGTGAACAAAGTTATAGAAGTGTTCCTTTGGAATACATAGGCATGGAATGTTCAGCAATCATAGTTAAAGATATGTTCATAGTGTTGGTTCTCCAACAATCATAGGTGACTCATGAGAACGATGAGCCAAGATTCATAGGTTATATGTTATATGTCATAGGAATGTTATACGATCATAGTACTGATTATACGATTATATGTCAAAGTTAAAGAAATATTCAAAGATATTGGCGTGCTTGCACGTTTCACAGTCATAGGGCGTGTTCATCAGACTCCGGGATTCGCCGGATGGGACTTCTCCGAGAGGGTTGTCCACACGTTTCATAGGGAGTCCGGTGTTAGCCTGATATGATAGGAATTTCACCGGTTTATAGGGAGACGTATCTCGGGGTTGCTCCACCCGGGGTGCCCCCCGTAAAATGAACTCAGATAATTGTTTGTTCAACGCTAACAGCTAACATAAAACACTTTATTCGTTTTATGATTCATAGTTATAGTTACAGTCACAGAAAGTTTATAGATACAGGCAGGTTATAGTTAAAGTCATAGGCTGGTTTATAAGACTTGGCGATTCTAGAATTCCCCTAAATTGCCAAGGTAGGCATGGCGACCCTAGGTTCCCTGTGGTTGCCAAACAGTAGGTTGGGTAGAGCTCACTGAGACATTATGTCTCATCCCATTCCTTCTGGTGCAGGTTCACAGGCAGGATCGCAATCAGCACGCAACAAGGGTAAGGAGAAGGCTACGGACTGATCGTGCTGTTATTATATGTTATGGATAATTGTATTATATGATTGTACTTATGCTGTACATGTATCAGAGATGTTGTTTAACTTTGGAATGTAATATTACAATGTGATGTAATATTTGTATGAACTTTTTATATTGTAAATTAATGTATCCAGTACAAAATTTTAATACTCGTATAAGATCCTAGGCAATCTTATTATGGGTGTTACAATTTGGTATCAGAGCAGGTCGATTCAGACCGTGCCTTGGGTCATTAAAATACAATTCAAGTTTGTGGATCTCTTGGATCCGGGACCTTATTCTAAATGTTATATCTGGTTAAAACTGATCACTTTGACTTGTGTATGACAGTTAGGATAAGATGTCTGGGAGGAGAAGAGGTCCTGGCAGGCCTAGATCGAATCAGGCTAATGCTGAGGAAGCCGGAGGTGACCCTAATATGCAATTTTGGGCTCAAATGATGCAACAGCAGCAGGCGTTGCAGCAACAATACCAAGAGCAGCAAGCTCAGGCTGCGTTACAGCATCAGCAGATGATGCTTATGATGCAGCAGCAAGCCCAACAACAGGCTCAAACTCAGCATGAATGGATGGAAATGATGCACCATGGACAAGGTGCTCAACAGCAAACACCACCACCAGCAGTGGCGAATCCGTCCTACCGGGAATTTAACAGAAATCACCCTCCTGAGTTTAATGGGGAAGGTGAACCTCCAGAGGCCAAGAGGTGGCTGAAACAGATTGAGAAAGTGTTCCGGATGGTGGATTGCCCTGAGGAAAGTAAAGTATTGTTGGCTACTAACCAGTTCAGAGGCGCAGCAGAAGATTGGTGGGAATCTGCTCAACGCCGAATGATAGCAAATGACACGGAGATTAACTGGGATAACTTCAAGGAAGCAATGATAGAGAAGTATATCCCGATGTCTTATAAAGTGAAGAAAGAACAGGAGTTTCTTGAGTTGAAGCAAGGTGGCATGTCAGTCACCGAGTTTACAAAGAAGTTTGAAGAGTTGTCGTATTACTCCTCTCACAACGAGTATGCCGCTAATGAGAATTGGAAGATGAATCAGTATAGGCGTGGGTTGAGAGGTGAGATTGATACAGCAGTGAGCCTTCAAAGGAACACCAGCTATGATGAGATGGTTCACGATAGTTTGGTGGCGGAAGCGGGTTTTGCCATGACCGCTAAAGAGAAAGCTGCAGCATATGAAAAGAGAAAGGGAAAGTTTCCAGATAGATATCATGAGAATAAGCCCAAGGGCTCTCCTAAGAGGGGAAAGCAGTCGTTTCCACATCAGGCGAGTGCTGCTTGTAAATACTGTGGGAAAATGCATTATGGTGAATGCATGAGGCAAACAGGTGTGTGTTTCGGGTGTAGGCAGCCGGGGCACATTTTAGCTAATTGTCCAGAAAGAAGAGGTAAAAGTGGAGCTGAAGGTACTACAACAAGTAAGGGCAGAGTGTACTCCCTTGATGGCCAGAAGGCTTTGGCAAATGAAGATTTAATTGCCGGTATGTGTTACTTAGGCCAAACTCCAGTTAAAGTGCTTTTTGATTGTGGTGCAACATGTTCCTTTATTTCTTACAAGTGTGTAGAAGCATTACAATTGTCTATGTCACCGTTGATACCTCCTATGACGGTATCTACCGCTACTGAGGGCGCAGTTATAGCTAGTTTTATATGTGAAAATTGCCCGATCACTGTATCTAGTAAGACATACTACATAGATTTGGTGTGTCTTCCCATGATACAACTTGATGTGATCCTAGGAATGGATTGGTTGTCTGCTAATCATGTGTATATTGGTTGTGCGGAAAAGTGTATTTTTATGCCTACAGATGATACGACCGAAGGTGTGGCTTTATCAGAGTTAATCAACCGCACTCATCAGCTCACTCAGCTTATGTGTGCTCAGGATAATGGTTTTTATGTGATGGTTACTGTGACTTCAGAATCAGAACTGAGTCCCAGTGACATTCCTGTTGTCAGCGATTATCTAGATGTCTTTCCTTCTGAGATAAGCAATTTACCCCCAGAACGGGAAGTTGAGTTTTCCATTGATCTCATCCCCGGATCAGAGCCAGTATCAGTGGCGCCTTATAGAATGTCACCGTCAGAGTTAAAGGAATTGAAGTCTCAGTTGGAAGACTTAATTCAGAAACATTTCATCAGGCCTAGTGTGTCACCTTGGGGTGCACCAGTGTTGTTGGTTAAGAAAAAGGATGGTAGTATGAGATTATGTATCGACTACCGTCGGCTGAATAAAGTAACAATTAAGAATAAGTATCCGTTACCAAGGATTGATGATCTTTTGGATCAACTCAAAGGAGCCGCAGTGTTTTCAAAGATTGATCTCAGATCAGGATACCACCAGATTCGTATCAAATCGTCAGATGTGTCCAAGACGGCGTTCAGAACACGTTACGGACATTATGAATTTCTGGTTATGCCGTTTGGAGTGACAAATGCTCCAGCTGTGTTTATGGACTACATGAATAGAATTTTCCAGCCTTACCTGGATCAGTTTGTTGTAATCTTCATAGATGATATCTTGATTTATTCAAAGGACTCACAGGAACATGCTCAACATCTGAGGATTGTTTTGGACATTCTCATAGAAAATCAGTTATATGCAAAATTCAGCAAATGTGAATTTTGGTTGTCGGAAATTCAGTTTTTAGGCCATGTCATTTCTAAAGGAGGAGTGTCAGTCGACTCATCAAAAGTTGAAGCTGTCCTTAATTGGGCCAGACCAGCAAATGTAACAGAAGTTCGGAGTTTCCTCGGTTTAGCAGGTTACTACCGAAGATTTATTATGAGATTTTCACAGATTGCTTTGCCATTGACACGCCTCACGAGGAAAGATGTGCCTTTCGTCTGGGACGAAGATTGTGAGAAAAGTTTCCGGACTTTGAGAAAGAAATTATCCAAGGCTCCAGTATTAGCAATACCAGACCCTGAAAAGAAATATGTGGTTTATTGTGATGCATCCTCTAAAGGACTGGGCAGTGTGCTCATGCAAGAAGGTAATGTGATAGCTTATGCTTCTCGACAGCTTAAATCTCACGAGGAAAATTACCCTACTCATGACCTCGAGTTGGCGGCAATAGTTTTTGCTTTGAAAGTATGGAGGCACCATTTATATGGAGCACAATTCGACTTGTTCAGTGACCACAAAAGTTTAAAGTATTTGTTCGATCAACGGGAACTGAACATGAGACAGAGAAGATGGATGGAGTACTTAAAGGATTTTGATTTTGAGTTAAAGTATCACCCTGGAAAGGCGAATGTAGTTGCTGACGCCTTGAGCAGGAAGTCTTTGATTAGAGCAGAAGTACTGATGCATACCTGTGGTTTATATGAGAAATTTAGGGATCTTAATCTCAGCGTTACAGAGATGGGTGATGGCGTCTTGTTACAAAGATTAGAGGTTACTTGTGATTTGCGGTCCCGAATCGCACAAGTTCAAGGATCGGATGTGAATCTTCAGAGGAGGATTGGTCAGTCATAGTTTTCAAGGGCTTCGGATGGTACTCTGCTGTTTGAAGGTAGAGTTTTTGTTCCAAATGATGCTAGTTTAAAAAGGTTGATTTTGGAAGAGGCACACAAGAGCAGTTTCAGTATTCACCCAGGTACCACTAAGATGTACCAAGATTTAAAGAAAGATTATTGGTGGCCAGGGATAAAGACCGATATTGCAGAATTTGTATCACGTTGTATTGTGTGTCAACAAGTGAAGATTGAACATCAGAGGCCGGCAGGGATGCTTGTACCATTGGAGATCCCTCAGTGGAAATGGGAAGAAATCTCTATGGATTTTGTGACAGGGTTACCTCGGACTCAACGGGGACATGATTCAATTTGGGTAGTTGTCGATCGGTTAACTAAGTCTGCTCACTTTTTACCGGTTAGGACTACTTACAGGGCTGCTCAGTATGCTGAATTGTTCATAGCAGAGATTGTGAAACTTCATGGTGTTCCAACCAGCATTGTGTCAGATAGAGATCCTATCTTCACTTCTCATTTTTGGAAAGCTTTTCAGAAGGCTTTGGGAACAAGGTTAAAGTTGAGTACGTCTCATCATCCTCAAACTGATGGACAATCGGAGAGAACTATACAGACGTTAGAGGATATGCTACGGGCATGCATTTTAGAGGATGGAGAAAGTTGGAATAATCATCTGCCTTTGATCGAATTTTCGTATAATAATAGTTACCATTCTAGCATCGGAATGGCACCATATGAGGCACTGTATGGCAGGAGGTGTAGAACACCGCTTTGTTGGTCAGAGGTTGGAGATAAAAGTATTTTGGGACCTGAGATTATTCAAGAGACCACTTTGAAGATTAAATCCATTCAGGATAAGATCAAAACTGCTCAAAGTCGACAGAAGAGTTATGCGGACAAGAGGCGAAGACCTCTAGAGTTTGAAGTGGGAGATCATGTTTTCCTGAAAGTTACCCCTAAGCTGGGACTACGAGGTGTTTTTAGGACAAAGAAATTGAGTCCAAGATTTATTGGGCCATTTGAGATACTTAAACGTGTCGGACCAGCAGCTTATCAATTGGCTCTGCCACCGGCGATGTCAGGATTGCATGATGTTTTCCATGTTTCACAGTTAAGGAAGTTCATTCCTGATCCTCACCAACCAGTAGAGTTGGAAACTATCGACTTGAGATCGGATTTGACTTTTCGACCTGAACCGGAACGGATTATTGAACGTGATGTCAAAGCATTGAGGAACAAAGAGATTCCAATTGTCAAAGTTATATGGAAAGGTTCTCCCTATGGTGAAGCTACATGGGAATTGGAATCGGAAATGCAGGAGAGTTATCCACATCTTTTTACAGGTAATTTCTAAATTTCGAGGACGAAATTTCTTTAAGGGGGGTAGAGTGTAATATCCCGCTTAGAAGTATCAGTTATAAGCATTAGAAACTTCGTATGCAAGCAATGGCAAAGTGGTAATTGAGAAGTGGCATAGTTGTAAATAAGGGGAAAAGGCTTAATGGATAAATATGAATAATTGATAAGTTTTCTACTCATTTTTCTTTCTCTCAAAAATTCAGAAAATTGCTCTTTCTTCTTCTCTCATTTTCGCCCCATCTCCTCTTAATCTTCATCATCAAATCATCATCCCTTAAGCTAGCAAACTTCTCCCTAAACCTTGTATGGTAAGCAAGCTTATGTTGGTGGTTTTTGGAGCAAGAAGAAGCCAAGAATAGAAGTTCTCTTGAGTAGAGATTTTGGGACTTGAAGCTAGGGTTTGGAATTATCAACTTAGCAAGCATCTTTTGGGATTAAGGTGAGCTCCTAGTGGGTTTTAGAACCCTCCTTGCTTAAACTTTGAGGTTTATAGTCATTTGATCATTTTGTGATTCATAGTACCCTAATTCCCTTTGATGGTTTTTCCTTGAATAAACATGTTATAGGTTGTTAATATGTCTTAGAAATATGCCTTAAGCTGTATGATGATTGGGTGTATTGGATTGTGCCAAAAATGGTGAAAATTATGCTTTGAAATTGCCCTATGCTGTCCAACTGCAGGTAAAATCGTGTCACGATTTTACAACCGTGTCACGATTTTATAGGCAGTGCAAAACACGAATTCTGGGCATGGAATCGTGACACGATTCCAAAATCGTGTCACGATTTTGAAGGGGACAGAATGTGAAAAATTTTCAACTTCTCTTGTACCATTTCAGCCATCCAATGCTATCCCAAACTCATTAAGCGATGTGCAATGGCTATGTATCTCTTTTAAACGTTAAAGGACCTATCCCTTAGAGCATGATTAGATCATTAGGGAAGGCTTATAGCTTGATAGTTTGAGAGCCTAAAGAGGTGAACAAAGTTATAGAAGTGTTCCTTTGGAATACATAGGCATGGAATGTTCAGAAATCATAGTTAAAGATATGTTCATAGTGTTGGTTCTCCAACAATCATAGGTGACTCATGAGAACGATGAGCCAAGATTCATAGGTTATATGTTATATGTCATAGGAATATTATACGATCATAGTACTGATTATACGATTATATGTCAAAGTTAAAGAAATATTCAAAGATATTGGCGTGCTTGCACGTTTCACAGTCATAGGGCGTGTTCATCAGACTCCGGGATTCGCCGGATGGGACTTCTCCGAGAGGGTTGTCCACACGTTTCATAGGGAGTCCGGTGTTAGCCTGATATGATAGGAATTTCACCGGTTTATAGGGAGACGTATCTCGGGGTTGCTCCACCCGGGGTGCCCTCCGTAAAATGAACTCAGATAATTGTTTGTTCAACGCTAACAGCTAACATAAAACACTTTATTCGTTTTATGATTCATAGTTATAGTTACAGTCACAGAAAGTTTATAGATACAGGCAGGTTATAGTTAAAGTCATAGGCTGGTTTATAAGACTTGGCGATTCTAGAATTCCCCTAAATTGCCAAGGTAGGCATGGCGACCCTAGGTTCCCTGTGGTTGCCAAACAGTAGGTTGGGTAGAGCTCACTGAGACATTATGTCTCATCCCATTCCTTCTGGTGCAGGTTCACAGGCAGGATCGCAATCAGCACGCAACAAGGGTAAGGAGAAGGCTACGGACTGATCGTGCTGTTATTATATGTTATGGATAATTGTATTATATGATTGTACTTATGCTGTACATGTATCAGAGATGTTGTTTAACTTTGGAATGTAATATTACAATGTGATGTAATATTTGTATGAACTTTTTATATTGTAAATTAATGTATCCAGTACGAAATTTTAATACTCGTATAAGATCCTAGGCAATCTTATTATGGGTGTTACAGAGGTGGTATCATCTTCTTCTTCCCAAGCTATATAAGCTCTTCATCCTCTTGACCTTCTATTTGAATTTGATCTTCCTTTGCCCTTTGTTAGTTCTGGGCATTCATTCTTGTAGTGACCAATCTTCCCACATCCAAAGCAACTTACACTTTACCGTTTCTTTTCCCTTAAGTGAAGACTTCCTAAAGTTGAATAGGTTCTAAAGGTGAGAAAAACACAAGAGGGGGGGGGGGGGGGGGGGGGGGGTTGAATTGTGTTAGCTTTTTCTTCTTTTTAACTAAGATCAATGTTCAGCTTCTGATAGAGTTCAGAATCTGAAACAATGTTCAGAGTCAAATGTAGCGGATATAAAAGAGATAGAGAGAGAAGAGAAAGACATAAAGCAATTATCCTGGTTCCTTCCACAATCCGGAAGTAGTCCAGTCCCATTGTCACTTACAAGAGATTTTCACTATAATCACACATATTACAATTGCTCAAGCACACAAGCAAGAGACTTCCAATGCTCAAGCACACAAGCAAGAGACTTCTTACAAACAAAGAATACAATGAAAAATTGTTTAGATTGGACATTTAATATACAATCAGAGGTGTTCACAAAATACAACACAATTTAGACTATAAGACTTAAGAATTTTCTAAGATATAAAAGTTGATAAGAAATTCTAAGTGTTTGATGCGTAATTCAATTTGATAGAGTTTTAGCACTTTCAAAATGTTGTAGAGTCTTGTTATTTCTTCAAGTGTTCAATCCTTTATATAGAGGTTGAAAAGAGACGATGAAGAGAGTGCCAACACATCAAAGAGTCGTTAGAGAAGCTTGATAAATCACTAACGATTTGTGCTTGATTTGGTTAATGTCCTATGCAGGAATAAATTTGAATCCTTTCCTTGATATGGAATGAACCGTTCTTTTCCTAGGAGAAACAGCTTGCAGCAACGTACACATGCACATGGGAACGTTGGAGGTACAGTTTGTACTATTGTCCTTTTCTAAAAGTGAAATCCATCAACTTCTGAAACTTCAGAGCCATCACGTCTGAACTTGCAGATGCTTCAGTACCAAATGTCTTCAGCTTTCCTGTGTCTGGCTTCCAAATAATATGACTATCAGAGTCTGGGTCATTAGCTTCTGGGGTTGCATTCAGAGTCTGGGTATCCTTCAGAGTCTAACCATCAGAGTCTGAGTCTTCAGCTTCTGATCTTCAGATTCTGGCCTTCAGATTCTGACTTGGAACTAAGCTTCTCTTGAAAATTCTTTGCTCCTTATTTGTTCTTTCAGAACAAATACATGATTGAATCAATATAAACTTTTGTCTGTGGTCCTGCACACTTGAACAAATATTAGCATATACAATTTATCTTTTAATACCTTGTTATCATCAAAACTCAAGAGGCATTGTTTAAACTTATTTTGTTCCAACAATCTCCCCTTTTTGATGATGACAAACACACATATTAATAAACAATTGTTGTTAATCTAATTAACATGTTGACTTTAGGGTCTGAGCCCTAAGTCTAATAGTCCAGAAGGTGAGGTTTGTAAGCTCCCCCTAAGTTCTATCCAAGTTAATTAAATTCATTTTAAGCGCAAAGATATTAAGATCTTAAAATAACGTCACTCAGAAGCATTTTCACATTAAATCCAAAGGCTAAGAGATGAGAAGAAGATTCTCCTAAGTCAATTTCAATTAACTTATTATTGGACTCATAGCCTAAATACTTATGTCTTACTCCTCCTTTCGTCATCAACAAAAATGAAAAAAATATGAGTAGGAAAAGATATGGATAAAAACATGAATGCTACATAAAACATATCAGACGCGTAAACATATCAGAAGCAAAATTGTCAGTAGCAGAACATCAGAAGAAAACATATCAGAAACATAAACATCAGAAGCACAAAATATTCAGAAACAAAAGCAAAATTTAGGAAAAATGGTGTGATCTAGGGCTTCTGCTTTTTCTGCATCATCTCCACAAGAGCATTGATGCCAAAATTCATCTGACGTTGTTGTTTGGCCATATCTGCCTGAGTCTTGGCCATTTCAGTTTGCTCCTTAGCCATTTCTGTTTGCTTTAACACTGATTCTAATTGCTACTTGACCAAATCATCTTACTTCTTTGCTAGCTCTTCTTGCTTTTTGACCAACTCAGCTTGGCTTGCACTCAGATTCTTCTGCTCCTTCATAACTTCTAGAAGTTAAGCTTCCAGAGCTGCTTGCTTTGCCTTCTGTTCTAGCAAGTCAGCTTCTATTTTGTCAGTGGATCTGATTACCTTTGGATCTTCCAAATCCAGTCTCTTCACAATTACTTTGTCAAGTTTGACAAAGAACTTGGAAATCCAGGAAGCTTTAAGTCCAAACTTCAGAACCTCGGGCACTTCTTTAGGAATGTCCTCATAGATGGCAGAGTCTGAAATCTGTCTTGATATATCCTTCTTGAGTTCCACAACTTCCATACTTTTGTTAATCTCCTTAAACCAGTTCTAGAGTGTTTCTTGCTGAGAAGCCACTGCTATAACTTGAAGATTATACAGGGTTGAGTTCACCAATTTTCTAAGATTATCCCATTTATCAGCATAGTTGACCAGCTGAATAAGTAAATGTCTTGATTCCAAGAGTTCTTCTAGACTATCAAAGATAATCTTGCACGCCTCTTGGAGGTCTAGGTTAGAGGTAAGAATGGGAGGAGGGTTAATGGTTGCAGGTTGGATAGATGAAGATGGGATGTTTGTGATAACTTGTACTACAACATCAGAAAGTGGTTCTGATACTACCAGTGATACAGAGTTATCATCAGAGGCTAGGAAGGGTATAAGATTGGAGATTTCAGGTTGGTCTTCACCTTTTGATGTTCCAGTCATGATAACATCAGAGGTTGCAGGGATTTCCCACAACAAGCAGATGCTAAGAAGATTATGCTTAAGCCTTTCAACAAGCATTACATCCTTGATTGTAGTTGTGGATGGATTTCCCACAACACCCTTACCTATAATCTTACCTTGATTATTGTCACCATAAGAGACAAACTTGCGTTCTTTTCTTTTAAAGTCGATGAACATGTATAAGTCTCCCGTTATGTGCCTTGAACAACCACTGTCTAGATACCATTTTCTTCTAGTGGTTGCAAAGCACTCCTACAACATATAGGTAATACTTAGGTCCCCAACATATGTTGGGTCCTTGGGATTAGTGAAAAGAGTAGATTGTTTAGGCACCCACATCATAAGCCCTTTTGGAACTAAAACTTTCATAACATGGCAATGAGGTATGGTGTGCCCAACTTCTCTACAATAATGACACCTAATCTTGTGTCCATGATCTTTGTTATAAGGATGTTTGTTTTGAAACTTCCTTTTTGGGGAACTTTTGAAGTGTGAGTTAAAACCTTTTGATCTTTTAGCAAAGGCCATGGGAGCACTTGAGGCTTGTTCTATTTTACTTTTTAAAGAGGTGATCTCTTCATGTAACCTAGGACAAGCTTCACATGTACCAATATTCTTAGATTGGGGAGTTTTTGGTACATCAACATTAGGTGACTCTTTAATCGGAATTGAAAATTGCTCATTTTTTAGAGATGCATGCTCCTTTTTGAAAAGTTCAAAATCTTCCCTTATTTTTAGAATTTAGGTTTCCAATTCGAGAATAGTTCTCTTTTGGGTACCAATCTTTTTAGCAGCATTCATAGCATCTCCATGCATTTCTATAAGAGTATTTGGCAATTCATTGTAGGAAGGTTTAAAGTTGGAGTAGGAGTCACTTACCTCAAGTTGCTTTTTCTTTTGTCCCATGTAGCATAAGTCTGCAACTTCATCGTTGTCAGAATCACTTCGAGTAGAGGATGTTTCCTCGTCTTCCAATGCTATGTAGGTTCTTCTTCCTTTAGATTTCTCGGATGAGTTGGACTTGTCTCTTGACTTGAATCGATCGGGACATTCACTCTTCAAGTGACCAATTTTACCGCATCCGAAGCAACTTAGACCTTTTTCCTCTTTAGCAACCTCTCCTTTAAGTTAAGTCTTCCTAGAGTTCATTGTATTCTTGTCACCACGTCTTAATCCATTTTTTGAATGTTGCAAAAACGTCTTACAAACAACTTCATATCTTCTTCACTAGGTGAGTCTTCTCTAGAATCACTATTCCCATTGTTTAACAAGTTTGCCTTGGACGAGGAGGCTTTCAACGTGACTAGTTTCATTTCCCTCTTCTTGAGATCCTCCTCACTAGACATCAGTCGTAGTATCTGGTGTTCATGCTCCTTGAGTTTACCAGAGAGAGTGGTGATGCCAAGAGTGTTAAGGTTTTGTGATTCCTTTATTGCGGTGACCTTCGGCTGCTAATCTCTTGTCATACATCTCAACACTTTGTTAGTACAATCTTGGTTTGAGATGTCTTTTCCTAAGTTTTGCAATTTGTTAACAATATGGGTGAACCTCATTTGCATGGAGGAGATGGATTCACCATCCTCCATGTGAAAGAATTCATATTGTTGAATAAGAGTATTGATCTTTGATTGCTTAACGTCGTCGGTTCCCTCTTGAAAGGTTTCCAACATGTCCCACATTGCCGTAGCGGTTTTACAATGTGAAATCGAGTGATACTCATTCACTCCAAGAGAGGAAATAAGTATGTTTCTCGCCTTCAAATAATATTGAACCTTCTTTTTGTCATCATCACTCCAATCGGCTTTTGATTTGTCTTGTGCGACACCGTTAGCAACAGTTTGTGGTTGATACCGCCCGTTGGTTATGGTGTCCCAAACATCCATATTAACCAATTGGATATGAACACTCATGCATTCTTTCCAATAGTCAAAGTTTCCGCTATAAAAAATTGGTGCTCTATTGTACGCCCCCTTGGGATCTTTACTTGCCATATCGACTCTTCTGGAGTTAACCGTTAGTGAAGAGACCAGACTCTTAGCGCCACTTGTTGGTCTATATGGCAAGATAGAATACGCGTTTGAGGGGGGGGGGTGAATAGCGTTTATAAAAAATATCGAGTTTTTAGCGAAAGCGTGTTTGAAAACAATTTGACTTATTGGATTTGTGCACGAAACAATAACAATGACAAAGAGATTAAGACAATGAAATACACAATAAAATTTACTACTGAATTGAGAGATTCAATTGCTAAATCTTAATACAATCAACTACCAATAATTCTCAACACAATTTACAAAACAAGACAACTCTCAAACCAAACCTAAAAGCAATAAATCAAGCTATTACTAATGAACACAAGGTATATGAACTTGATGAATTGGAACTTAATTGAATTCAATTGTGATCAATGTTGAGTTAAAAAGGAAATTTAATTCAAATCAAATAACAGGTTTACAATTGAAAGTATTGATCACATTCACGTCAATTAGCAACAATAATCATGAATTCATATACACTAATTTGCACAAAGTAAAAGAGGAAATGGAAGAGAAACGACGTCGAGATTTATAGTGGTTCCCCCCTTTCGTCCTCGCTTTGGGGTACCTCCACACTTCTTGATAGAAAACGTCTCTATCAAGGACTTCCACTAAAATTGAAATTTGATTACAATGTTGTGATTACAAGAATTCCTTCAATTACCCTAATTTTCAATTCCTATGCAACCGCATCCCCCAATCTTCAAGTAACCCTTGAAATTGGTAATTCTCCAAGTCTTCGAATCCTAAATCACCCATGCAATCCTTGAAGCTCTTCACCTCGAACTATTCTTTGCTATGTCCGGTGCTTGGATCCCTTTGAGCTTGAAAAGCTTAGAAAGAACCCCCAATACCCTTGGAGGTGGAATGAAATTACTTACATCACTTTGGAACCTTGATTCCCAACCAAGACCCTTGAAAGAAATCAACTTACAATCCCTATAACACTCTAGCAATCTATGACTCAAAGACCACAATGATTCTTAGAAAAAGTGTTTAATCTGAAGAACAAGTTGAGAGAGAGGTTTGGTGACTCTAGAGAGAATAGATGCAAATGATTCAATAGTTTTGGAGTTGTGAGGATATGCTATATATATATATATAAATGAGTGGCAAGTGCAAAATTTTAGCTAAAAACAACGTGTTGAATCGAATCACACATATTCTGAATCGATTCAACCCTGCTCATATGAAGATTGATACGATTCAAAGGTTTGTGAATCGTATCAACACCTTGAAAAACAAGTCCAGAAAGAATTCACGATACGATTCAAGGAAATATGATTCATTTCACCTGTGATACGATTCAAGAAATCATGATCGAATCAAACTGCATGAAACACACCCAGAAGAGGCAAAAACAAAGCTTGATATGAATCAAAGAATTTTGAATCGAATCAAACACTTAGAAAAAAGTTTTGCCATTTTAAGAAAGATTTTAATGCATGTAAAAACATTTGACATCTAAGAATCACATGACACAAAGAGACAAAGAGTGCTAGGTGCTTTAACATGTGTCTAGGCTAGCTAAGATTCTATAAACACCATCAATGTAACTTATGGCTAATCATTGTATACAAAAACATCATCAAAACAAACCTAAAACCTATAAGCAACTTCATTTATGACCTGTCTTGATTTTTGAGAGTAGGACATTACCATGTGATGCACCGGTGGAAAGTTCGAGTATTTAAAAATTAAGTAACTATTAAAAGTTAAAAATAGAAATATTAATTTATTCCTTTAAAAAATTAAATATAATTTACTTGCAAGGGTATTTTTTCATTTATATATAATATATATATCATACTTTTATTTAGAGAATCTAAAATTTATAATACAATTATTTAGTTACTCATTTTTTTTTTGTGGTCCTAAATTCAAACTCAGACGAAAAAGTAAATAATAATCTAACAATTAACAAGTAATATTTGCCATTAAAAAAAAGAAGTTCAGTATAAAAACATAATATGAAAGAATAATGTTATCATGCGCTAATCAAATATACAATATGGTATATGGTTAGCATGTCTATACCATGCCTTATCTTTATATTGTTGATGATGCAACCTTGTTCTGATCATGTCTTATCTTTATGTTGCCGATCATGTCTTATTTTTAACATTTTACAGGTGTTACATGCTGATGATGCAACTTTGTTTTGTTGTATTTTGTGGAGTATCCAGAAGAAAAGGAATAATAAAATATGGAACGAGATGACAGATGCACAATCTTTTGTCCTTGAACGTGCAATGATTATGTTGTAGAATTGGATGGCAGCCAAGGCTGCTCAGGCAGCTCCATCAAATCGGCATAAGCAAAATGAAAATAAAAATAGAGGAAGCTGAGTGAAGGAGGATCCAAATGCAACATTGATGCATCATGAAGGTGAGAAAAACACAAGAAGGGGGTTGAATTGTGTTGACTTTTTTTTCTTTCAAAAATGACTAAGAACAAGATTCAGGTTCTTATAGAGTTCAGAATCTGAGCCAGAGGTTCAGAGTCAGAAGCAGAGTTTCAAAATCTAAGTGAAAGTTCAGATTCTGATGCAGCAGATAAAATATTAAAGAGATAGAGAAGAGAAAGACACATAACAATTATCCTAGTTCCTTCCACAATCTGGAAATAGTCTAGTCCCCTTGTTACTTACAAGAGATTTTCACTATAATCACCAAGATTACAAATGCTCAAGCACAAAGCAAGAGACTTCCTATGCTCAAACACAAAGTAAGAGACTTCTAATGCTCAAGCACAAAGCAAGTGACTTCTATACAAACAAAGATACAAAGTAAAATGTTTGGTTTGAACACTTGATATACTATCAGTGGTGTTCGAAAAATACAACGCAGTTCAGACTCTTCTAACTTTATAATTTCTAGGATAAGAAAGTTTGTAAGAAATTCTAAGTGTATGATGAATATTCAAATTGGCAGAGTTTTGGCACTTGTTAAATATTGCAGAGTCTTGTTTAATCTTCAAGTCTTCAAGCCTTTATATTGGGAATGAAAGAGACGTTGAAGGATGCCAAATCATCATAAAGTCCGTTAGAGAAGCTTTGATCATTCACTGTTGATTTGATGCTTGATTTGGTTCACGTACTATGAAGGAAGAAATTTGAAATCTTTCCTTGATGTGGAATGAACCGTTTGCCAGAGGAGACAACTTTGCAGAGTACGAATAGAGCATGTGAGAATGTTGGAGAACGTGGTTGTACTCTTGTCCTTGCTTGACAGTGACATCCATTGGCCTTTTGACATTCTCAACAGCCATAGCAGATGTATCAGATGCTTCAGTATCACGTCCAAATCCGAGTCTTCAACTTCTGAGTCTGGAGTCTTCAGAGTATGGAGCATCTTCAGAGTCTGACTTCTTCAGATTCTGGCTTTAAGCTTAGCTTCTCAACTAAAATCTTTTGCTCTTCATTTGTTCTTTCAGAACCCATGTATAACTAAGTCCTTGTAAATTTTTATCTATGGTCCTACAGTCTTGAACAAATATTAACATATCAAATGGATCTTTTAATGCCTTGTTATCATCAAAACTTAAGAGGTATTGTTTAAACTTATTTTGTTCCAACACATCATTCTAAGAAAAATCTAATAAGGTTAGAATAGGTATGTCTATTAGAGATAAATATGGTACCTTTGTCCTTGCTAAAACTGAATGGTCCAGTCCTATATGCGAGCTACGAGATGGAGAAGCTCTTGGTCTTCTATCTTCCTTGGATTGGGTTCATGAACTTAAATGACCCGTTGATTTTGAGTTGGATGTGAAGAGAGTGGTAGCTAATTTCTTATCCCAGAAATAGGATGTTATATAATTTCAGACCATTATTCAAAATTGTAAATCTCTCTTTAGGCAATATTATGATAACTCACGTGTTGAGTTTGTGTGGAGACAAACAAATGAGGTTGCTCATAGTTTAACAAATGCGGTCACATTATCAGTACTGGTTCAAATACCAAATTGTATTGAACACATTTTGATTAATGAAATGCTATAAGTCTTTTACTCCTTTTGAAAAATTAAACTTATTAAAATTATAATATTTAAAAATAAAATAACTATTAAAAGTTAAAAATAGAAATATTAATTTATTCTTTTATCAAATTAAATATATGGTTAATATATGTTTATCCCCTTTAATATTAGCAGTTTCTGGTTTACCCCCTGTAAAAATTTTTGTTTAGATTCCAACCCTGTAATTTGAAGATTCTTTGGTTTTGGACCTTCATGGCATCAAATTTCAAATTTTAATGTACTTTTGCCTCTGTAACTTGAGCGAATTTCGGTTTACCCCCTGTCATATCATCAATTTTGTATAGTCAAAATTCATTAAGGTCCAAAACAAAAAAGTCTTCAAATTACAAGATTGAAATCTAAACAATTTTTTTTTTACAGGGGGTAAACCAGAAACCGCTAATATTACAGGGGAGTAAACATATATTAACCCTTAAATATAACTTACTTGTAAGGGTATTTTTGTCATTTATGAAAAATGTTTTCAAGGGCAAATCACTTCTGAACATGCCAACAATGTGTAGTTTATTTTGAGAGCGAGACAAATAGAAAGAAACTGGGGTTATATACGTGTGTATTTATATACGCGAGATTACGAACATGTTATAGATTAGGTTGTATCAGACATGTATAAAGGAAACAGCTGTATAACATCAGATATGCTATAAAGTATGTTCAGAAACATAATAATAATATGAACTCAGAATCTTTCAGACTATATATTCAGATAATATATTCAGACTATATCTTCAGATTATAATAAGATAAGTTGTGGCTCAAATAAGCTCTAGATTATGTCTGGATGAGAGTACGTTCCAAATGGATGGTCCACTTCTGTCAGTTGAAGTGTGAGTATGTTCCGAGTGGATGACCCACACGAAGACAAGAGGATTCCGGATCTAGCTCTCAGATAGGGAATTTAGCTGGTTATCAGAGCGAATGTATTCGGGGTTACTCCACTCGGATCCATTCCGTAAAATGAACTCAGATAATAATTGCTTGCTCAACGCTAACATTCTAGCCTAATTATGAATATGTTTATGACAAAAATTATGATAGTATACAATTAGCGATCCTAGTTTTCCCCCGATCACTAAGTTATGCAAAACAGAACAATATATCCTAAAATTAGGTACATGTACAGACAAATGGCGATCATAGGTTCCCCAAAATTGCCTACAACCTAGGATAGGTGGAACTCACTGAGATATCATGTCTCACCCCAATCCCTTTATTTTATTTCAGATAAGCAGGTTGATCGTGGCAAGAGGAGGCATACATGAAGTTGAATGATTTACCATCATATACACGTATCGTACCAGCTTTAGATAATTCCTTATGTATTCAAATATGTATTAGATATATGTATTTGACATATGTTATTTTATCAGATGTGCGATATTGTAATGATGCACGTATTCATTTGAATAAATTCTGCTGTAATTTTAATGTATCCAGTATTAAGTTTAATGCACATGCTAAAGATTATAGACTGTTTAGTATGAGTGTTACACAAAACCGTACGCGTGGAGTTATTTCTCTATACATACAACGAAAGAGTAATTAACAATACTCCCTCTTTCATTTTGTCAAAAAAAAAGTAATTAACAACCCAAGAAAAAATACAACAATAGTTAATGAGAATGATTAATATCTGGTCAATAATGGTTAATAATGTATTTAGTCCAAATTTGGATCAAATGCATAAATTTATGTATCTAAAAAGAATACTCCCTCTAATTAGTCCAAATAATGGTTAATAATGTATGGTCAATAATGGCTAATAATGTATTTAGTCCAAATTAACAATACTCCCTCTAATTAATATATTTAAAAAAGAAAATAAATTTATGCATTTGATCCAAATTTGGACTAAATACATTATTTTTTCATCTTTTGCTTATATATATATATATATTTCCAATCAAAAGAATTATAATTTTAAACTTAAAAAAAGAACTATAAATTTTTAAATTTA
The DNA here is from genome assembly GCA_018208015.1 of Medicago ruthenica. NCBI lineage: Eukaryota > Viridiplantae > Streptophyta > Magnoliopsida > Fabales > Fabaceae > Medicago > Medicago ruthenica. Next base: position 76,938,682 of record CM031377.1, on the reverse strand, counting down.
TAAACTTTTCCTTTTGTCGAAAAAAAATTATAAACTTTTTCCATTCAATTTTTATAATATATGAAAAATACCTTTTTGTCATAAAAAAGTGTAAAGAAAAAAACCTTAAAATGACAATCATATATAAAAATGGAGAGCTCAATTCATTCAGGGGTTCACTGAAAGGTTTTTAGGTTGTTAGATGCTAATATGTGACCATAGATGTCATCACAGATGACCACATGATTCAGGAACATAGATGGACGAACAAGGTAACTTTGACCTGACTTTTTTTTTTACTTCTCTACAATTTTAAGAGGAAGGTAGACCAAACACAATATCTATTAAGTACTTACTAAAAAAATATTTTAAACATTTTTTCCCTTCAAAAAATATTTTAACATTTTTTTATTTATTAATACTATATTTTGCCAAACAACTTTTAACTTAAAAATTGCTTTAAAACTAAAAAAATAATAAAGTAACAAAACAACTTTAACTTCTTTCTTAAACCCTTAATTTTAACTTTGTTTTAAAGTAGCTTTTGGACGGTAAAAAAACCAGGCCAAACGATGCCTAAGAAGTTAATAACGAACCTTCCCATAACATTAGGACTAAATTAAATGATTTCTAAATTGATACGTATAAAAAATAAATAAATAAATTAGAGATTAAAACTTAAATTTACTAGTAATTTTTTAGGATGAGAAACTGAGAATATATCTGGCCTTAATTCAATTAAAATATTCTGTTACTAATTGATGAAAGTATAATTGAGAACTTTTAGGAGCACATTACATTTTATAGAAATAGAAACTCGTGTTTATGCAATTGACACAAAAACAACTGGCCAATATCAATTATAATTAATTGCAATGAATGTTACAGCAATATCTCACAAGAAAGTAAACACAAAATCATCAAATCAAATGCAGAAAGCGTAAGAAATTAAAAAGTGTGATTGTATCACAGCTCATCATTTCCATTCTTTCCATTTCTGAATTTTGTATAGAGGTTTTAGGTTTTCAGATGCAGCATAAAAGGTTGATGTTTCACCACTTTTGATCAAATAGTTTCATATGATACTAATTACTTTATAGGAAGAGCCAAATTTCTGAAGAACATACACAATGGAGTACTCTTCTGCTGAAATGGTAAAAGTAAAATACATATTATTCAATTTTTTTTTATCATTTTTTCTACCAAATTTATAATGTATGCCTTATGTTTTTTTTTTTTTTTTGGTTTTTTTTTTCCAGATCTGTGTTCTAAAAGTAGATACAGATTGTGCAGGATGTAAAGAAAAGGTGATGAAGGTCTTGAAAAAAATTCATGGTATTTTTCTTTTCCAAATAACTTGTTTGAAATGTGAATTAAAACTTGTGTTTTTCTTTTCAAAGTCACTTGTTTGATGAGTACTCATATTCTTTGTACGATTGTGTTCTGGTATTTTTTTCTGTTATTGTGTTCTGGTATTTTAATTTCAATATATCATATATATATTTTCCATTCAATAAATAAATAAATAAATAAAGCATTTGATTATGACTTTTTTACCATACACTTAATTTCAGGGGTTTACAGTATAACTATGGATGGAGATGAAGAGACTGTGAAAGTTAGTGGGAGAGTAAACCCAAATACATTATTGAGTGTTCTTGAAAATAATGGAAAACATGCCAAAGTTAAGTATGTGAAGTTTGAAGGTGAAGTTGTTGAAAGAAATCCAAATTATTACGGTGAATATGAATATTATCCCTATAATTATGGCATGGAATATTACTCATATCCACCACCATTGCCATTTCCTCAACCTCAAGTCTATCATCCTTCTCAACCACATTCTTTTCCACCGCCACCGGTGCCATACCCTAATCCACCACCTCCTCCATTGGGATCATTCTGGGCGCAGCCTCAACATCAGCAGCCACCACCACCTCCTATGTTTGGTTATGGACCGCCTCCTCCCGCATCATTTTTCCCACCTCAACGTCAGCCGCCACCACCACCGCCACCACCTCATATGAATGGGAATGGAACTCCTGCTTCCACGTCATTTAGCCCACCTCAACATCTTCCTAAAGAAGAGACATCGTCTAAGCAAAAAAAATCATGCAAATTATGTGTAATAATGTAGGTAGTAGAAATTGTTGCATGCCTTGTACATTGCAATGCCACAACATTTCCATTGTTTCCCACATTTTAATTTTCTTTAATTTTATCTAATCTATTAGATTTGTTTTGGTTCCAACCAATATCAAATAATCGAAAATAAACTTTTATTCTTTTCATTTGAATTTTTAAATTTCACATTTTTTTTTTATAATTCCGGTAAAATGTTGGCAAAACATTAACTACTATGATGTTTTATATAGTAATCTGAAATGTTGGTTTGAAATCAAATGATGTTCAGCTGGAGGACATAAAATTATAGTGTCAAAATTCATGTCATTGTGTTAAGTGCACCACAATTTTCTTATACTAGGATTTCCTATAAAGCACGGGCACGATTTTTTACTATTTTTTTATATAAAAATTAATCAATTTTTAAAGTAATTATTTTTTTCTTAAATGGATCAAGGTCATGTATCGTCCCCGTGTTTTTTTTTATCAAATTATTGTATATTAACATTAACACAACTATATTTATTTGGATTTTTGTTTTGTGGGACACAAAATAAATTAGACGATTTAAAATTATTAATCTTTATTAATATATAATGATGAAAAAGTTTACTTGGATGACTAATGTTAACAAAATAATTTCACTATTTAGATGATTATTAATCAATTGATTGTAAAATAGATTAAACCAATTCAACGTTTATATAGACGAGCTAGCGTTAACCGCTTTTGTGAAATTCGGCGACGGATGCAGGAGTTTGTTAAGAATTTATAAATTTGTATTCCCTATTGATGTATTGGTCATGAAGATTAGCGACATGGAAGATTGTTCACTAATTCTAGGAAGATCAATCCTTGAAATTTCTAAAGAATTGATTAATGTGGAGCAAAGAGAAGTAATATTAAAGTCAAATAATGATTATCTATCCTACAAGGTTACTTCTGTGGAAGAAGAAGAATTGTCTAAGAATGAAGAATGGACAGATGAAAAGTATTCTGATGAAGGAGAATGGATTGAAGATAATGAGCCTGAGGTGAAGGGCTCCATGTCATAATGTATACTCAACTGTCAAACTATTGACGTTAAAGGAGCGCTAATTTGGAGTCAACTCGTTGGTTTTTAACTTTGCAGTAGGTTTTACTTTCATTTCTTTTTAATTTCTAGCTAATTGTAGTTGCTTCTTTAATTTCTTAATTTAGGTTTTGATGATGTTGGTTAGGTTGATGTTTTTTGTTGATTTGTTCATAATAAATTGCTTAGTTATAATTTTGAAGCACCCTAGTTAGTCTCCATCTCAAAGTTGTCTATGATGGTGTCTTATGAACCTATGCATTGGTATCAAGTTAGTTGTCATTTTTATCCAAGTTTTTTCACAAATTTACTTGTCTGTGACTTTGATTTGATTCAAATGTTTTCTTTGCAACCCTTGAATCGAGTCACTCATGGTCTCAGATGTTTTGGTCAGAGTTGTTGATTCGATTCAAATTCCTGCCTTGTAGAATTTGAATTGATTCACTCATCCTCTCGGGATTCTGATATTTGTTGATTGAATCATATCAAAGTTCTTCGAATAATATCACATCACTTCTGGAAACCTTGAATCGATTTAAACCTTTTCCTTTATGGTTTTAATTCGATTCATTCTTCATCCTGAAATGCTATGAATCGAATCAAAGTTTTTGCCTTTTAACTCAATCTTCATGTTAACCCATATTTCAGTTTCTACACTATTGTATCGATTCATGAATAGTTTGATGTGATTCAAACTCGCATTTCCAGTGTTATTTTGAGCTCAACTTGTTCTTTTCTCTGACACCTATATATACGTTCCTCTACTCATTTTTGCATTCATAGAATCAATTTGCAAAAACACTCTAAATTCTTTCCACTCTTTCTTTCTATAAACTTCTTCAGGTTAAACATTATTGCTAAGAACACTTGTAGAAGTTGAGATCTAGATTGTTAGGGTGCTATAGAATAATTGTATGTTTTGTTTCTTTCAAGGATCTTGGTGGAGCAACAGAGATTAAAAGCAAAAGGAGGTACTTCTCACCTCCAAAGGTAAATGTGGGGGTTGTTTCTCAAACAATCAAGGTTCAAGGGGATCGAAGGAGAGGCATAGCAAAGATGATTTATGGCTAAGAAGATTGAAGGATTACATGTAAGTTTGATTTTCGAATACCTTGGGATTTTCTGATCTCAAGAAATCTGTAAGATTGGATTCTTTATGTGATTGATTAACATATATAGAAAATTCAGAATCAATTGGATTAGGGATTGAAGTAATCTTTGTAATCATACTATTGTAAACATTTTCAACATTTTAGTGGAAGAGACGTTTTCTTCTACGAAGAGAGGATGTACCCTTAGCAAGGACGAAAAAGGGGAACCTCTATAAATATCTTGAGTCCTATTCTCCTTTACTCTTTAATTTCAGCAAATTAACTTTGATGTATAATGTTTATTGATTAGCTTAATAACCATATGATTGTGATTAAATATTTTCCAAAAACCTAATTTCCATTGATTATTGTTGTGATGAATACATCATCAATTCAATCACTTTTCATATTAGAGATTAATTTGTTGATAATCTTTTCTCATATATCAAAGTAGTTTATTTCTTGTGATAGTTATTTCTTGTTTGTGGTTAGGTTTGGTTTAACATAGTTATTGATTTTGTGGATTATGTTGTGTATTGATAATTGATTGTTATATCACAATTTAAGTGTGAATCTCTCTTTCTAATTAAATTTCTCTTTACACATTCTATATCTTATTATCATTTGTATACGGTGCACAATTTCGAATAGTAATTCGTTTTTCAAAAGATTTTCAAAACCACGCTTTTGAAAAGTTTTTAAAATGGGAGAAGCTCCCATCTTAAAGGATCTTAAAGGGGCGTAAAATAAAGCTCCCACCATTGATGGTGAAAATTATGACTATTGAAAAGACTACATGAGTGTGCGCACATTAAAGTTGTCGTTAATGAGCAGTTTCAACCGCACATTAAAGTGGCGAAGAGGGTGTTTTCCTAGACAAACTTAAAGTCGATTGCACTGACGATTATAAAAAGAAAGCCAAGTGTGATTTGAAAGCAACGAATATACCTATCTCCTCGGTTTCATATTGTAAAACGGCCAAAGCAATGTGGGAAGCTTTTGAAACTCTCTTCGACGGTACCGAAGATGTCTAACAATCAAAGATTAATACACTTACTCAACAATAGAGTTGTTTCATATGGAATAAAAAATAAATTGGTTATGAAAATAATTAAAGAATATGCTTCCATGATACTTTCGTAAAGAAAAGAAAATTTTTAAATGCAAGATTTGTAATGAAATCATAATGGTCGAACCACACCTAAAAGAAAATTGCTTTTCACACTTCATAGAAAGCTAAGAAACATCAGTATTTTACGTTTTTAACCCCAAGGAAACCAGCGGCAATTAGCTGACGTTGCCATGTCTTGCCTATATTTTTCAAAACTTAACATTTTTTCATCTTAATGAGAACAAAACAATAAAATGAGTGAACAAAAACGATAAAATGACATGCGATTAAAGTGAAAAAACTAACAAAAAAAGACAGCTAATTTTTTAACTTAAAAACTGTTTTTAATTTTTTTAAAAAACAAATTTAATTTTAACAAAAACTAATTCTAACAATTTTTAAAAACTGATTTTTTAAAATCAGTTTTTTTTAAATTGTTAGAATTAGTTTTTTTTTTAAAATTAAATCTGTTTTTAAAAAACTGATTTTTTTAAAATAAATATTTTTTTAAAATTAAAACTATGTTAGAATTAGTTTTTGTTAAAATTAAATATGTTTTTAAAAAAATTAAAAACAGTTTTTAAGTTAAAAAATTAGCTGTCTTTTTTTTTTAGCTTTTTCACTTTAATCGCATGTCATTTTATCATTTTTGTTCACTCATTTTATCGTTTTTGTTCACATTAAGATGAAAAAATGTGAAGTTTTGGAAAATATAGGCAAAACATGACAACAACAGCTAATTGCCGCTGGTTTCCTTCCCATCGGCAGTGCCGATGGGAAGGATCCGGTGGCAGTTAACTATCGATAGGGTTAAAAACGTAAAATACTGGTGTTTCTTAGCTTTCTATGAAGTGAGAAAAGCAATGGACCACCTAAAATAAGAAACTTGGAGATAAACTTTTCAAAAGTATTCCAATTGTTTATGTTTTTTTTAAGAGAATTCCAATTGTTTATGTTGTTTTGATAAAAAGTATTCCAAGTGTTTTGTGTCTTGTGGTAATTAGGAAAAGCAAATTGAAAGACTTTTTTGAAAAATCTTGTACAAGCAGAAGAAACTCTCGTAAAATTTCTTAAAAATAACTTATAGAAAATTTCGGTTGATTTCATTTAAACCAGAAATATGATGTGAAATTTCTGGCTTAGCAATAATGAGAGTTAACTGGTTCTGATTGCACTGGTTCTGAACTAATTGTAACAGATTCATAACAGAAACTTAGCACAATTAAATCACAGTTTACAAGCAGGAAATAAAGTGCAGAAAATAAAAAGAACACAAGGTTTGTTAACCCAGTTCGGAGTAAACACCTCCTACTCTGGGGGATACCAATCCAGGAAGGAAATCCACTATTGGAATTAATCCTTAAGACTCAGACACTGACCCCCAGTTCCTATCCCAAGCAATCAATCTCCACCTAGTCAGACTTCTACCCACGCATGAGTATTAGAATCCACTAACTTCCTATTCAAGTAACAGCCCAGTTACTTGAACAACCCTTGAGCAACTGGTAGGAGTTAACTGGTTCTTATAAACTGGTTCTGAGTTAACAGGTTCAGAACTTATACTTAGCACAATATAAAAGCAAATAACCAACAGAAAATAAAAGTGCAGGAAAGCTAAAAACACAAGGTTTGTTAACCCAGTTCGGAGTAAACACCTCCTACTATGGGGGATACCAATCCAGGAAGGAAATCCACTATTGGAATTAATCCTTAAGACTCAGACACTGACCCCCAGTTCCTATCCCAAGCAATCAATCTCCACCTAGTCAGACTTCTACCCACGTATGAGTATTAGAATCCACTAACTTCCTATTCAAGTAACAGCCCAGTTACTTGAACAACCCTTGAACTAAACCCAGTTCTGAAAACTACCCTGTTTCTGAAGAACACACTTCAAAACAAAAACTTCATTCTTGCTTAAAAGCTTGGAATGAATTACAACTCAATAAAACCTAAACCAACTCAAAACATATAAGTGGTGCACAAAACAAAGCTAAAAAGCTTACACACACTAAGACTCTATTTCTGAATTTTCTCTCTAATTCCTCGTATCTTGAATAGCAGCAAAGCACTCCTTATATAGTCTTCAGCAAGCAACATTAATCTGAATTAAATCTTCTCAAATAGATATGTTTCTGAATTATGAATGATCCAAATAAGGAAACAAATAAACATGCAATGTATCTTTATAAAGATTCTGCAGAAAAATACGAACTTCATAAAACTGAACCAAATCTTCATAAAATCTACTCCAAATCAACCAGCATTCTAGAAACAATATGCGAGGATAAATCCTTGATAAATCTCGCCAAGATTCATGCAGAAATATCTTGAAAAAATGCAGCTTCTGAAGAAGTCAACAAAAGTCAACTCTACTACAGTGCGTCTGATGCTTCAGACTCAGGATTCAGCTTCTGAAGGAATTTTCAGCTTCTGAACAGCTTCATATCAAAAACCTTGCAACTGAAGACTTGTTCTAAACATGGAGATGCTTCTATTCAACACATTGGATTTGCCAAAATATGCAGCCAACACCAAAATACTCAACAATCTCCCCCTTTGGCAAATTTTTGGCTAAAACCAATGTTCAAACACCCAAGTTCTTCAATCCTCCCATAAAATTATCTCAGCAATGAAGAACTCCACAAATATATAACATAGAGCTAAGCAGCGGACAAACATAATCTGTTTGCTATGATAAACCATTAGCTTCAGCTTCTGAGCAACTGAAGCACACAACTAAGCTACTGATCAACTCCTGATCATCACAAAAACTCCCCCTGAAGCTTTACATACACAAACAAACACTCACATACTCCAGCTCCCCCTGCAACTCAGCATACATCAAACTCCCCCTTACTTCTGAACTGCAGTAACTTGTGAAACAAGTAACTTCTGAAAAATTCTGGAAAGCTTGGAACACTTCAGGACCACAAACACTCAGGAATATAATACCCTTGTACTCCCCCTGAGACAAACACTCCCCCTCAATAACATCTTGACAACTTTTGTTGCATTGGTTCTGAACTCTGAGCTTCTCAAATAACTTCTGAATAGTACTGAAAGCTGAACATCTGAAATCTGAACTAATTCTGAGCAGCAACACATCTTCTAATTCTGAACAGCTCAAACATAAGATTTTGATCTCCCCCTTTTTAGCCACAAAATTATGACAAACCACAGGTTTAACATAGGGTTTAAAAACTGCACATACATCATCTGAATCAGTCCCAGCATTAACTTCAGACCCAGGATCAGACACACATTCATCATTAGCAAAACTGGCAGGTACTCTATCTTCCTCACATCCAGTTTGCAATAATTGCTATAAATCCTTATGCTGACTAACATTTGAAGAACCACAACCAAAACCATTCCTCCCAGCAATTTGTTTCTCAAAATCAGCCACTCTTTTCTGATCACAAGTCCTAGCAACTTCAGACTTACAAGAAAATAATACCTTCTGAGCAGGAACATGAACTTTGCTCCAGACTTTGGATGGTCCAGCACCAGAATTCTTCTGTGCTATAGGAATTGGCTTGCTGTCACCAGCAACAGCCTTTCCCTTTCCTTTGTTCACATTCTGAGCAATACCTTCATTCTTAGGTTTCCAAACTTTCTTGATTTTGCTCTTGTTCACAGCTGGTTCAACTTTTCTGTGTTGCAAATGTTTGGGATAACCAAGCAATTTGTAACAAAAAGGTTTAATGTGACCCTTTTTACCACAATGATGACAGACCCAAGGTTGATTCTTTCTTTTGTTTCTGTTAAACTTCTGGGAATGCATCTGAGCATGCTTCTGAGGCAGCATCTTTGATGTTCCAACCATAGAATCATGAGTTTGAGTAGCAGGAACAAACTGACTAACAGGATTTTTCTCCTTGAGCTTCAGACTCTGATCAACATAACCTAACCTAGTTTTTCCTTGCTTCTGGACATCTAGAATCTCCTCCAACTTATCAGTAGCAGAGTTCATCATCCTAACTTGCTTTTTCATCTGATCAAGTTGGGAATTCAAAAGTGTTGCTTCTTCATTAAGATCAGCAATCTGTCCTATATGAGCACATCTTTCAGACTGCAGCTGGCACACAGTTTCCTTCTCAGTCTCTAATAACTTGATCAAATCTTGATTTCTGAGATACAATTCTTCATAAGAAATAGCTGGTTCCTCAAAAATCAATTCTTCATCACAGGCTTCAGATTCTGATGAAGTTTCAATTTCTGATGAAGTTTCAGACTCTGAATAGACTACAGGCACAGACTTTGAGCAAGTTATAAGAGCAGCAACATGTTTGGCAGACTTACTCTCAACCTCTCCTTCTGAGCTATCCTCATCAGACCAAGATACAACAAGGCTTTTCTTCTGCTTCTTGAGAAAATTAGGACATTCAGTCTTGATATGTCCAAAGCCTTCACACTCATAGCACTGCACAACCTTTGATTGTTTGCTATTTTCTTCAGATTGTTGCTTGTTATTGTTGAGTCTGAGATTCTGACCTTTGGTTCTGGACTTTCTGTCAATATTCTTCAGAATCTTATTGAACTGTTTTCCCATTAACACTACAACTTCTGATAACTCATCTTCATCTTCATCAAGCTCTTGTTGATCATCAGCTTCAGACTTATCAGCAAAAGCTATTTCTTTCCCTTTCTTATCTGGCTGTTTACAAAAGGCAGTTTCAAAATTGAGCAATGACCCAATCAGCTCCTCAAGCTTCATAGTGGTAATATCATGAGCCTCCTCTATGGCTGTAACCTTCATATCAAATCTTCTGGTCAGGGACCTGAGGATTTTTCTCACTAACTTCTCATCTGACATCTTCTCCCCAAGAGAATCAAATGAATTTGCCATATCCAGCACATTCATGTAAAAATCCTGAATGGATTCATCTTCCATCATCTTCAAATTTTCAAATTTTGTTGTGAGCAACTGAAGTCTGGATAGTTTAACCTTAGAGGTTCCTTCATGGGTGGTTTTCAGAATTTCCCAAGCATCCTTTGCCACAGTACATTGCTTGATGAGTCTGAACATGTTTCTATCCACACCATTGAAAATAGCATTCAAAGCCTTTGAGTTTCCATGTGACAGATCATCCTCAGCTTTGGTCCATTCTTCTTCAGGTTTCAAAACTCCAGTTTTATTACCATCTTTGTCTATAACCACTGGATGATCCCAGCCTTTAATCACAGCCTTCCAAGTTCTGCTGTCAATGGATTTCAGGAATGCACACATCCTGGATTTCCAGTACTCATAATTGGTGCCATCAAGTAGGGGTGGTCTGTTGACAGGGCCTCCTTCTCTCTCCATAAAGCCAGACATTCTTACCTCTGGATCTCACCCAAAACACAGGCAGGGTGCCTGCTCTGATGCCAATTGAAATTTCTGGCTTCGCAATAATGAGAGTTAACTGGTTCTGATTGAACTGGTTCTGAACTAATTGTAACAGATTCATAACAGAAACTTAGCACAATTAAATCACAGTTTACAAGCAGGAAATAAAGTGCAGAAATAAAAAGAACACAAGGTTTGTTAACCCAGTTCGGAGTAAACACCTCCTACTCTGGGGGATACCAATCCAGGAAGGAAATCCACTATTGGAATTAATCCTTAAGACTCAGACACTGACCCCCAGTTCCTATCCCAAGCAATCAATCTCCACCTAGTCAGACTTCTACCCACGCATGAGTATTAGAATCCACTAACTTCCTATTCAAGTAACAGCCCAGTTACTTGAACAACCCTTGAGCAACTGGTAGGAGTTAAGTGGTTCTTATAAACTGGTTCTGAGTTAACAGGTTCAGAACTTATACTTAGCACAATATAAAAGCAAATAACCAGCAGAAAATAAAAGTGCAGGAAAGCTAAAAACACAAGGTTTGTTAACCCAGTTCGGAGTAAACACCTCCTACTCTGGGGGATACCAATCCAGGAAGGAAATCCACTATTGGAATTAATCCTTAAGACTCAGACACTGACCCCCAGTTCCTATCCCAAGCAATCAATCTCCACCTAGTCAGACTTCTACCCACGTATGAGTATTAGAATCCACTAACTTCCTATTCAAGTAACAGCCCAGTTACTTGAACAACCCTTGAACTAAACCCAGTTCTGAAAACTACCCTGTTTTTGAAGAACACGCTTCAAAACAAAAACTTCATTCTTGCTTAAAAGCTTGGAATGAATTACAACTCAATAAAACCTAAACCAACTCAAAACATATGAGTGGTGCACAAAACAAAGCTAAAAAGCTTACACACACTAAGACTCTATTTCTGAATTTTCTCTCTAATTCCTCGTATCTTGAATAGCAGCAAAGCACTCCTTATATAGTCTTCAGCAAGCAACATTAATCTGAATTAAATCTTCTCAAATAGATATGTTTCTGAATTATGAATGATCCAAATAAGGAAACAAATAAACCTGCAATGTATCTTTATAAAGATTCTGCAGAAAAATACGAACTTCATAAAACTGAACCAAATCTTCATAAAATCTACTCCAAATCAACCAGCATTCTAGAAACAATATGCGAGGATAAATCCTTGATAAATCTCGCCAAGATTCATGCAGAAATATCTTGAAAAAATGCAGCTTCTGAAGAAGTCAACAAAAGTCAACTCTGCTACAGTGCGTCTGATGCTTCAGACTCAGGATTCAGCTTCTGAAGAAACTTTCAGCTTCTGAAGGAATTTTCAGCTTCTGAACAGCTTCATATCAAAAACCTTGCAACTGAAGACTTGTTCTAAACATGGAGATGCTTCTATTCAACACATTGGATTTGCCAAAATATGCAGCCAACACCAAAATACTCAACATGATGAAAACGATATTTTTCACATGCATCTTAAGTTAGTATGTGTAAGACTATGAACTTTTATGAATGAAGTGCTAAGGAAAATATGGTAAAGCCAATTAGGACTTAAGTTAAAAACTAAATTAATTAGATCCTAATTAGTCTTTTCTTTTATTAAAGGTGAGGGACGACCTAGGATCGATTCATTGAATTTAGTGAGGAACCTTGCTGAGGTAAGGACACTCTCCAATAAAATTATACTTACTTAGATGACTTGGTTGGTTTATGTGCTTATGTTGAAATACATGCCCTAAGGGGATTATGTGAGTGATGTGATTTTAATTAATATGAATAACTATGTTAAATGTCTGTGAATGTGAAAATGCCAATACATATGATTTTATTAAAATATATGTATGAAAAGGCATGTTATTATATCTGCATGTGTCATGTGATATGTATGTTTTTGCTTTATCATATATCGGGAATCATATGCTCATGCATCATCTCCATTGAAGGATGGAGGTCTGGCCGAGTCATTGTTTTTATCAGAAGTGGAAGCATTATAATCATGACCTACAATATGATTATCATTGTTGGTATTTGAAGTACCAGCTGTTTACCCTGATTTTTTATAACACCAACATCAGATGACATGTTTTTCTCATGATCTTTAATTGTTACACGGTTAAGTAGTACCTATGGAAAAAGAGTACACATAATAAATTCAAAGCAAAATAGCTAGCCCACCGTCAAACATGAATTATGAAACATCAACCTCGTTTCTATACTAATAAAACCACAATATATTTATATAGATTATTGAGGTATATTTAAACCTGTTAAGAAGCAAAAAATAATATGACTTCAAATGATTATATCTTGACATGGTCGTAACATATAAGTGCCATGACAAGTCAAACATCAATAACAACAAGACAAAAAAAAAAGAACATGATCCCTTCCAAACATAACAAATCACCTAACCTAGATAAAAACTTGATAATCAATTAGAGAAGAGACGTGATTAACAAATCAATTTACCTGGCTGCTCTAAGATGAAGAGACGTAATCACTGATCAATAGCCTTGGGAGAAAGACGGCAGCCAGCAGCAATTCTTTAGGTTTTAGGTTTAGGTTTAGACACTTCTAAAAAAATGTTTTGGTTTAAATACTTGTAAAAATCTTACAATTAATTAATTAATTTTTGTGGTATATATATATATATATATATATATATATATATATATATATATATATATATATATATGTGGCGCGGGCTGTGGGGTGGGTTGGGCATTAGAGTGTCCGTACCCGCACCAATGTCCGTTCAAGTTTGCAGGTAATTACCCGAGCCCGTCCCCGTACCCATAAGTGCGGGTATTTACACGCCTATTGCGGGTGTCCGGCCGACTTGGGTCAAATTGCCATCCCTAATATAATTAATACATATTAGTTTAATTTTTTTTGTCAAGTAGCCTAGTGGCTGAAGCTCACACGTTTTAAATATGGAGTGTCCGGGATTTGAACTCCTGCTGTTGCATATATTATACAATGTTCCTACCAATTGAGCTAAACTCATACGAACAATTTATTCTATTTTATTACTATTTCATATAAGTCATATATATTGATCAATATCGTTCACCAATATTAATTTTTAATATGTTATATTTCACATCAAAGTCGTTACTTTATTGTTCGTTATATTACTAATATTAATTATAAGATTTTTTTCTTTTATAAAATTGTTATTTGGATATCCAAAAAACTGATCGAAATTAAACTGCGTTAAATTAGGTCGGATTGGTTCAGATTTTTAAAGAAGTCATCTAAACCGAACTGAGTTAATTTTATCATTAAATCAAATGATTTTTTACCTCAAAATCAATACAAACCGCATACCCCATTCTTCATGATAGCAAATCGAGATAATTGAATATTATAAAAAAAATTTAATTTAGTGAGGTAATTGGAGAGAGAAACAAATTACTTCAACTGAGATTGGTTACGAACAATGGATCTTTTCTTAACGCAAGGCAAAAAAGAGGATTCAGTTGTCATCATTGCATATCTGTCTTTCACATTGCATTAGGTACAGAGCTGATTTGGGGAAGCAGGATTGTCTTCATTTCTCTTTAATGCTCTCATTAAGTATCAAATCAAAATTGCATGGAAATACCTTGAGTTCTCTTTAATGAGTAGAACGCGCGTTTGGTTGTTTTCACCGCGTAACCAAACACAGACTTAGAGTTCTATAAATTAAGATTGATATAAGGCTTCTTAGTATTCGACATCCACCTTTCAACAAAGCTGTTCGGCATCTAGTTATGGCAAATTCAAAACCAATTACCTTAATATTTTCTATTCTTATAGTTTTAATACTTGTATTTGGGGTCACATATGTAGAGCCAAATATGATGTGTCTTCATGGTCCGGTAGAAGTTACAATTATCAATGATATAGCGACACAATCAACTCCCACAAATCTCACGTTACATTGCAAATCTAAAGATGACGATCTTGGATTTCACACACTCACAATTGGAGAAAAGTACACATTTTCATTCAAACCATCATATGTATTTTGGAAAAAACACGTTATTCTTCTGCAGCTTTACATGGCCAGGAAATCCCAAACGTCATTATATTGAAATTTACAAGCAAACCCGAGATGCTTGTGAAAACCGCGAGTGGAAAATAACTAAAACGGGTGGATATTTATGGGGGAAGTTTTATCCTTGGAATAGAGTTCAAATAGTGGATGCAAATAGTATATCCAAGATGTAACTTTCTCATATTTCTTTGAGTATAAATAATACAAGGGTTTGTCTAACATGTGCAACATTGCACATGTTAAAGCAACTAAAAGTAGAAATTTTTTATTAAAAAACAACAATTATTTATTAAAAAGATATACATTTAATATTAAATGCACAAGTTTCAATGCAAATTTACCTTTTTGAGCTTTTTAACATGTGCAAATTTGCACATAATAGAAAAACCCATATAATACAAATACCAACTATCTCTCTCTCTCTCTCTCTCTCTCTCTCTCTCTATATATATATATATATAACTTTTACTTTGAAAATGAAATTTCTAAATGTCAATCTATATAACTTTTAGTGTAAATTTAAAGAGACATACAATTGTTCATGAGCGATAAGGTTTAAAAATCATATAAGATATTTGTAGACTGACAATTAGTGCCACATTTACGAATTATTAGGTATATAACCCGTGCGTTGCACAGGTTGGATTAAAATGTTTTTAATAAAAAATATTATTGAAAATTAAAATTTTGGTAGGTGTGTTAAGTTATTCTTTGATTTTTAAAAAATAATTCAATATTTTTTCTATTTTTTCGCATCGAGTGAGTATATAATAGAAATAAATAGGTAAAAAAATTGCTCTTGACATTCAGCTATATATAGAAATTAATAGATGTGATAAATTTAGGAGATATGCTATTTAGAATAATCTTCCCGAAGAATTTTCAAATGTTCTTCATAGTGGATTTTTCATAATAGATTCTTCTATGGTGCTTGATATTAGTTATTGAATATCCTTTGAGGTAGAAGATATGTTATATGATATAATCTTCATCATTTAGATGTAAGAACAAAAAAATGATGATTTTTTGTTTAAAGATAATGAAAAGTAATGCTATAAATAAAAACTTGTAATTTTAAAAGAGATATTATATATCTTAGTCTTCCAATGGAGGATTCTTATTTCCAGGGATGAATAAATTGACCTCTTTCATTCTCCTCCATATCTTCTTATATTATATATTTAAAGTGAACATTCATATGTCTTTGCAATGGCTAATATAGTAGCAATTTATTATTTAGTTATTTAAATAAGGGCAATGTAATTCTGAAACTGATTAATTAAGGAATTTTAATATAGGATTTTAAGATATTTTTTTGACTTAATTAGGATTTTAAGAAATGAATACTCGAATGGTAAAAAAGTAAACAAATAATAATACTTAAGTAAACAAAGTAATCCTTTAATTAAAAGTCAACTAAGTATATGAGAGGTGCAATTTATGATCTTTATGAAAAATCTAATGAACGTAAACACAACAAATATAGTTCAGCTTCTTCTATAAAGATAGTCAAGAGAAACCCAACTTTAGAATATAGTAATAAATTTAAATAAGAAAAGTAGTATAACAAACTTTATATCAATAAAAAAGGGAATTAAATATTTGGTAAATCTATATAATAGAGCAACTAAAGTCTTTACTCTGCCATAAAATTCATCGAATGGTCAAGACATATATGAAGAGTAAGAAAGCAAAAACTACCATATAAAATCGAGGAGTACCACTCAATAGTTGTTTCGAGATATTGAGGACGACCAAAAACCAAAATTTATAATACAACGTTTTCTTTTTGTGTACCTATAATACAACGTTTAGGAATAAGAAAAAAATAGTAGTTCAAAATTTGGTGTGATTAAAGTTATTTAAAAAAAGTTAGGACAATAACAATGAATTAGCGAATGGTCATAATTAAGGAAGTAGGAAAAAGAAATAGAAGTTTATAAAGGTTGATGTGATAAAATTATTTTTACAAAAAATAATATATGAAAATAGTAATTAATAAAAACTGTAAAAGTCATCCTTTCATTTTTTTTTTGTAAAAACTAAATAGAAATTGTGTAGTTTTTTTTTCTAAGAGGTATTAATTCTGTAGTTATAATTATAGTGTATAGTAGTGGGTACCTAAGGGTTAGGCGTATTGCTTTTGTTTTTATGCATTACAATAGCACTTTGATTTTACATAGGTTGTTTTACAAAATCTTGATTTTTGTTCCCTTTCTCTCTATCTTTAACTTGTAATCAAACACAATGCATAACATGAACCGATAACACACAAAGAGATCAACTTTTCAATGTTTCTTATATATGTTACTTGATCCCCTTGCAATTAATAATTTTCATTGTTGATTTATTCAATTTTTTGCACCGGCAAAACTCTTTAAGTGCCTTAATTGGTATTTCTAACGTATTTGCCAAAAAGTAAAACTCATTAACTAAAAGGATTCAACTTTTTTTTTTTCATGTGTGAAGGTTTCCACTTATGTTAGATTAAATTACGCACAAGTAACAGACTTGTTACTATAAACTTTTATTAAAAAAAACTCACGTGTTAAATCTTTGATTTAGCAGGAATGATAGATAACGTGTGTGTATGTGTATACAAACACCTCTGAGACAACCTTAGCATACAAATAGATAGATTGATTCATTAACAAAATTAATAAATAATGGTAAGTTTTGTAACTTATCTATGTTATTATTATTAAATAGAATAAGAAAGGTTAGAAAGTTATAAAAAGAGTATAAGATGTTATTTTAGAGGTGACACTTGCATAATACTAACTTAAGAGTGACTTAAAATAGTATGAGATAAGATGTGTTTTTAGAGACCCCACATAGGTATAATTCAAGCATAAGAATGACTCAAGCTTAGAATAAACTATAGTCTAG
Organism: Medicago ruthenica; assembly: GCA_018208015.1. Classification (NCBI taxonomy): domain Eukaryota; kingdom Viridiplantae; phylum Streptophyta; class Magnoliopsida; order Fabales; family Fabaceae; genus Medicago; species Medicago ruthenica. Next base: position 76,921,005 of record CM031377.1, on the reverse strand, counting down.
ATAGATACTCCCTCCATAACAAAATATAAGCAAAATTCAACCATTTCAGTTGTAACTAATTATAAGCAAAATTGACTTTTTTTGTCATATTTAAGGATAATATACCTGAAATACCCTTACTTTAATTTTTTAAATGCACACACGTTTAACAACAATACCTTGAAAATATACTACTGTACACCACAATTAATGAGGGCAAAATAGGTTATTTAACTTAAATTAAATAACACAAACCACATTCCTTAAAAAATGTGAATTGGTCAAATTTGCTTATAAAAAGTTATGGAGTAGTAGATAGATAGATAGAAATAGATATAGATGACAATCAATAGAGAAAAAAATTACAATTATACAAATTCTCTATGTGATACAATTAAATTTTATAAATATAGGAATGTACTATACCTCTTCAATTGTCTAAAATATACGTTGGAGACGTAAGAATAAACTATATGTTGGAATCTTTACGATTGTGGTCTCCAAGTAAGCCATAGAGTATTATATTTGATTAGGTCTTTTGGCACTTTTTTGGATTTTCCTAGGCTTCTCGAGCAATAAGGATGCAACAAAAGGAAAAATAGAAGTTCATTTATCCTCTTCTCATCATTCACACGAAAAAAAATAGACATACACATTAAGCAAGAAAGAAAAGTTGAAAATTAGACTATCAAACGTTGTATCAAGTAAAAAAAGTAGGGCTAAAATATTTGGTAAATCTCTATATTATAGTAACATGAGTCCTTATCATACCATAAAAACCAATGAATATAGTCGAGCCTTATGTCAAAAGTGAGAAAATGAAATAAAAATTATAATACAAAATTGAAGAGTATCATCCAAGAGTTTGATGAAAAAAACAGTGATCATCCAAAACTAAAATTTATACTACTGAAATTTATACACACAATGATTATAGACAGGACAACATCCCCAAATAAAAAGTATAACCCACCAATTCATTAACAAACGTGTAGAAAAGTATCTTTTGAGAAATCGATATCAATAGAAGACATGGTGAAAACATTTGGAGATTGAGTGAAATTGTATGATTGAGTGGAAAAAGAATGTGAGATAGGTTGTGGTAATAAATAGTGGGATGAATTTGAAAAACTACTCTTTAAATTTTTCTATTTTGTAGGTTATATTTGGAGGAATGTTAAGAGATGTATCCAATGATGATGGTGTAGTAAATTTGGTAGGTGTTTTAATAGTTTGTTGGGTGCATGAACCTTTACTATTTGATTATTAAAATATGGCTATTATAAAACAATAATGCTTGTATTCAATTATTTAATTTTGTAAAAGAAAATCATTTATTTATTTATATAACGTGGTTGTTCATCTTTATCTACTTTGGATTCATAAATAAAACATTGTGGGTTATGAATAAGAGAGGATTCAAAATAATGATTAATAAAAAATGCGAGGAGTTTTTGTAACTTAAATTTAACTATATCATTATTTTTACTTTATTATTACTATTACATTATTATTATTATTATTATTATTATTATTAGTATTATTATTATTAGATAGATTAGATTAGATTAGATTCGATAAAATAAGAGAGGAGAAATTAAGTTTTTTTTAGAGGGGGCACAATCCTAACATTAGAATGATTTAAGTTTAGTTTACAAAGAGAAAATATAGATAGATATAGATAGATAGATAGATCGAGACATTTGTCCAAAAAAAAAATACCATATGTTACCATACAATCAAATAACCACACCTTTTCAACTATACTTTTAAATATAAATTATTATTAATGTTGTTTTTATTATTATTATTATTATTATTATTATTATTATTATTATTATTATTATTATTATTATTATTATTATTATTATATTCCTTTAATTAATGGACAATGGAGTTACAAACTCCACTCAATTATGAGTTACATATTTAGGAATTATAAGAATGAACATATGTAAATATATTTAATATTAAATAAATGGAAAAGAAAGAAAAAGAAAAGAGAGAGCCACATGATGAATGTTTAGAAAATTGATTAGAAAATGGGGCATTAATGAGGTGACATGTAAGCAAAGTGTAGTTTAAAATACATGTATAATATAGAGATAATTTCTCGTTCCCAATTTTTTTTTTTTTAAATAAAAAGAGAGTTAAGAATTAATAATTAGTAAAACAAAACATTAAATATATATATATATTTCATTTTAACATTATTATGAATGATGATTACAATATGTGATATATTGTAATTTGTCTATTGAAATTAGCTGTTGTCTTGACTAGTATAACTCTAGCTATTTAATTCTATTACATAAATATATTTCTAACATAAATATAATTTTTTTTTAATCCTATAAATTATTATGATTCAAAAGATAGATAGGTGGCATCCCATGAAGGTTGGCACTTTTATCCCTTACCGCCTAAAGAAACACCTCCAAAAGTAAAATAATATTAAAAATCGCAATAAAGAACCAACGTCTTATGGGGACAAGACCAAACCCATTGGAAGGAATAAATACAAGCACTTGCCTCCTTAAAAACCTCATAAAAAAACTAAATGAGACAAAATCTGATGAATGAAAAAGAGATTAATGTATACAAAGAAAAAAAAAAACTTAATGAAATATGAAAGAAGGTAATCCACATATGTTCATAAATATATTTTGTCCAATAAAAGTAGGTAAACTATCCCAGCAAATAAAAGTATCATTAACACTAATAAGAATTAGAAAAGTTATCAGCATAAGCATTTTGTTATCTCTCTCACTATATGAGAGATTTTAAGATGAAAATTTGTAAAATAGTTAAAGAATTATGTCATATTATTTGAAGATTCCAAAGCAAAGTCTCTTGTGTAAGTGCATTTTTTGTAGGGGTGTTCAAAACCGAACCAAACCAATAGAAAAACCGCAAACCGAACCAACTCAAACCGAAACCGTAAAAAACCGCATTTGGATCATTTTTTTACTCAACCGCATGGTTTGGTTCGGTTTGCGGTTTTTATTTTATCAACCGAACCAATCCAAACCAAACCGCAACATAAAAAAACACTAATTAAATCTATTTCACTTAGACCAACACTCATAAAAACTCAATGAAACTTTTATAAAATGGCATTTTTTTTTCTCTTGTTTAGTTCCTTCTTTGTTTTTATTGTAAAAATGTATTTATGTGCTACTTGAACTTTTAAAGAATGAAAAGATCTTAGTCTTTTGCATTTCTTAAAAAATAGGATTACTCTTTGTCCATATTCGATGAAAATGATATTATAACGTTGGATGTAATTTAAAACATTGTTAGAAACATTGCCCGAAAATTGTCGTGTTTTTAGCTTTTTAACTTGATTTTGATGTTGAAAACAAAAAATTGTATTGTCTCAAAAAAACCGCACCAACCGATCCAACCCAAACCGCATTGGTTTGGTTTGGTTTGGTTCGGATTTTATTTTATAAATCAACCGAACCAAACCAAACCACATGGTTTTTCATCTTGCGGTTCGGATGACTTTTAGCCTTAAAACCGAACCAAACCGCACCGCGAACACCCCTAATTTTTTGTAACATGGCAACTCAAGAGTGGATATAAAATTAATTAGCATTTCATGTATGTGTTAACAAAGAAAATTAGAGATTAAATGAGATTTATAAAAGTAAAGGGAACATTAGTCATTTTTCCACTTAATTATAGGGTATTTTGATAAAAACCTTTTAGTACTTGTTGACACGTAAAAATAATGATTGTTTTGGCCGATCTTGATAAATAGGCGATTAGACTATCAGGCAATGAAGCTATCAAGCCGAGGGAAAGTAACTTGATGTTAGATCTTTTGAGCGAGGAGTTGATTCTTTCTCAAATCCATATTCCTTGATCTAATTAGCGCCACTAACCTCTTTGAGAAGTGAGAGTGAAGACATGGTCTATAGTAGAGCTGCGCACATAGGACCTTGTCAATGGGTCATGCCAAGAAGAGGATATTGAAGTCTAACATGGGGCGCTATGATCCCACTAGCCAAGGCTCAACATTGTATGCCACATCGAATCAATAAAAATAGCGTTATTCACATTTTTATCTAATTACCTTTCGATCTTTAATTATTTAATGTATTTCTTATGGTAGCTTAAAAATTCAAAAATAATTGTACATATAACAATATATGGGAGACATTAAGGAACCCTCAGCTAAGCGACATAGTCCCCTTCTTAGCGTCAATTGATTGAAACAAAGAAAATTACAGTTGTAGAAATTCAGCTTGAAGGTGAGAAAAACACAAGAAGGATGAGTTGAATTGTGTTGGCTTTTTCTAGTTTCCTTTTCTTGGTGTCACTACAAGAAAAAAAGCATTTTGCGACACTTACTATGCGACCCCTACCTCTGAACTGCCGCATAATAGACATTTGCGACAGTTACTTTAACATCTCGTTTCAGACTCAATATTTATCAGTGTCGGGACGACGTATCAGAGATATTTTTAAGGAAGGGCAATTTGGTAATTGCCGTGCCAGGATTTTTATAAAAAGGGGCAAAACCCATTTTTCCCTCATAATTTCTATTCTCTCCTCTCTCTAAAACATTTTCCTCTCCCTTCTCTCCTCCCCCTCTCTCACGCCATCCTCCATCCCTTCATAATCTTCAATCTCTACCTCAACCTCTCATTTCTCATGCAAGCAAGCAAAGTTTGTGACTTTGGGCTAAGGAAGGCAAGGAAGAAAGGAAAGAAAAGAGACTAAAGCTAGGGTTTTGAGAAGAGACCAAGCTAAGATTTTGAAGAGGAAAGCCTGTCAAGGATCATCATCAGTTTTAGGTGAGCTCCCTAGGGTTTTAGAACCCACTTTGAGTAAGGTTGAGTATGTATTTCATTTTATGCTAAAATATGTTTTTTGTACCCTAATCCTGTTTGTTGCCAATTCCTTGCTAATCCATGTTTTAATCAGTCAATTTGTAATAGAAAATCATTCCTAACCTTGTTGGGATGCTTGGGTAAGTTGGATTGAGCTAAAATGGTGAAAAATACAATTTTGAGCAATTTCTGAACTGTCAAGCTCGCTACAGCGAGCTGGAGCTCGCTGCAGCGAGCAGGCTTTTTCTGCTACGGCATAGGGTCGCTATAGCGAGCTCACCAAAAACAGCCTGGTCAGCTGAGCTATTTCGGGTGATCCGGCGCGTGTAAGCGGGGTTTTTCACATCCGTTTTCTCCAGAAACTTTATAGAATCAATGGACACCATTTTAACTCATCCTAAGGGCCTTTAACGGGCAAAAATCATAAGGAGCAAGGAATAGGTAACGTGAAGGAAGTACAAAAACAAAGATCCGAGGAACAGGAAAGTTAATACAAGTGAGGTAGTAACCTCTTAAGGATGACATATGACAACGATATGTCAAGAACCTATGTTAGGTAAGCAGGATTAGAGATGTATTCGGTTTAGAATACAAGCATAATAGGAATGTGTCAGTACATTCAAGGCCTCAGATAGGCCTAAGGGGGTTCAGATACCCAACATGATTAGGTGGCTTATGAGAACGATAAGCTTGAACCTTAGTATAGGTTAAGAACCTCATGTTAAGTACTTGGGGAATGCATTAGATACGCATAAGAATAGTTTGATGTATCAGATTCTAAGATTATGTTAACGTGTTCATCAGACTCCGGGATACGCCGGATGGGATTTCTCCGAAAGGGCTATCCACACGTAAGTTTTTAAGACTATGTTAGCATGTTCAGCAGACTCCGTATTATGCCGGATGAGACTTCTCCGAGAGGGTTGTCGACATGCAAGTTAAGTTGTGTTCAGCAGACTCCGAATCAGGCCGGATGAGACTTCTTCGAGAGAGTTGTCCACACAACGATAAGAGGAGTCCGGTGATTAGCCTCAGATAGGAATTTTCACCGGTTATCAGTGGAATGTGCTTCGGGGTTACTCCACTCGGGGGCATTCCATAAAATGAACTCAGATAATTATTGTATGTTCAATGCTAACTTTCTAACTTTATGTTAAAGCAATATGTATATGTATATGTTTTTATTACATAAGTTTATGACAAGTACTGTTCAGATAACAGTTACCAGAAAGTGATCATAAGATGTCCCCAGATCACTAGGTACGAGTTTACCTATCAGGCAGGTATCAGGTGGTGATCTTAGGTATCCCCTCGATCACCAAGTTATCAGGATATAGTCTAGTTCTTATGACTATTCAGTTATCAGGTACATGCAGTGATCCTAGGTTTCCCCTTGACCACTAGTTTAGCAGGATGTAGTTTAGTTATTATGACTACACAGGATAACAGGAACATGCAGGTATTCCCTATATGGGAAAGGTTAAAGCTGGGCGATTATAGGAACCCCGAGGTCGCCAAAAGTAGGCATGGCAACCCTAGGTTCCCCGAGGTTGCCAACAGTAGGTTGGGTGGAGCTCACTGAGACATTATGTCTCATCCCAATCTTTATGGTGCAGGTTTACAGGTTAGTCCGAGGATCGTGTTGAGGATCATCAGAGAGATGCTGGATGGAGTGCAGTTGCTCGTCATGTACCAGCTCAGGAGCTTTTGGACTTTTGTTTATGTTTTTATTATGGTACTTGAAAGGTTGTATAAATGAGCAAAATTGTATTCATTCAGTTGTGTTTTATTATTATTATTGAAAACCTTGATGTATCCAGTATCAGTTTTAATGCACATGCTAATATTCTAGATATAATTAGTATGGGTGTTACAGTTACTTGCGACTGGTAGGCCCAAGGGTCGCATGTTTTTTAGCTTTTTTTCAAGCGCGCTTTCACTTAAACTTTTTGCCAAAATTATTTCACTCCCGCTTTCTTACTTTCAGTCTCCCTCTCACAACTTCAAAACCCTAAAACCAATTTTATTCTTCATTCTAACTTTCCCCTAATCTGAAACCCAATCACTAACCCTCAAAGCTTTGCTCTCACCATCACTAACCCTCTCACAAGAAGCTTTGCTCAATTGAAGCTTTGCTTTCACCATCACCTAACCCAATCTGAAACCCAATCTTACTCATTGTTTCCCTCAAACCCTCTCCCACCTCAATCGGTTTACTCAATCCCCTCTTCCACCTCAATTGAAGCTTTGCTCTCACCATCACCTAACCCAATCTGAAACCCTTTTCCTTTTTCCAATCTCAATCGGTTCACTCAATCACCTTTTTCACCTCAATCGGTTTCCTTTTTCCAGGATTCAATCTCAGTCGAAGCTTTGTTCTGCTCCTCACTGTTCCTTTCTCCACCTCTTCCTTTTTCCAGGTTATAATTTCACTCCCAGTTCACCACTTAATCCTTTTCGGTTATAATTTTTTTTGTTTATTTAAGAATTTTATTTTTAAAATTTTATGCTTTTCTATTGATTTAAGTGTTTTTTGTTAATTTCTTGATCTTTTAATCCTGTGTGATTCCTTGATTTGAGATTTTCTTGCGTTATTTCAGTTAGCACATTTGGGTTTCGGGGTGTCACCGTCTTCAACACTTCAGCTCTCTTATTGCACCTACTTAAGGTAAGCACTTCTCTTGAGACTTAGTTGTTATTTTGATGAATTTTGAATTGAGTACTTGTAATGTTAGGTTTTAGAATTGAAATGTTAGTGTGTTTGTTAATGAAGATTCTGAGATGTTGTTGTTGTTTGATACTTTGACTTTGTTAATCATTTTTTTATGGATTTAGTTTTGGGTTCTGAAATGTTAGTGTGTTTGGTACTAAGTTGTTTCGATTTAGTTTTGGTTTGGGTTCTAAGTTGCTTCAATTTGAGTGTTGCAATTATTACTAGTAATTTTAGTGGATTTAGATTCACTGTAGTCGCTATTTCACACAAATGCCGCAGTCAGAAATATAAACTTTTAGATTAATCGAGCGCTTTTTATTTGACCACATCATTTGCTCTCCCTCTCCGTAATTCGCTTTTCTATGACTCTAAAAAGAAATAAAATTGAAGGCAAATGAGGGAGCTTTTGAGAATTTACATGCAACCTTCCTATAATTGTAACAAACGGAAAATCTTCAGTCTTTGTTTCAGATTTTGAATTTACAGTTTTATTTGCACTGCTTTTGAATTATTACCTTTTTTTTCACTGTTATGACGCCTCTAACTATTTAATAATTTCTCATTTTAATATGCAGTGGAACGAAGTAAGCTGCACATAGATTGAGGATTATATTTTGATTAGCTGGATTGAAAGTTGCTGAGCTTCAAGGAAATCTTACTCAGGCTTAACGTCTAGAAGTATGTTTGTTATTTTGATGTGTGTATTTTAGCTCTTTGTTTTGCTCTGTAGTTAATAATTATGTTACTTATACATTTTTTGAGTGAGGACGATGCTGAAGAAGTGATTTGGGCTAAAGATGTTTGGACTTTGGAACCTGTTGATTCCGTTGAGAATGTCGGCATTGGTTTGAAGGCTTTTCCAAAATAGATTACCAACCAAGGAAAACCTTAGCCATAGAGGGGTGCAATTGAACTCCTCTTTACTTTGTGTTGGTGGCTGTAGATATGCTGAAACTAAGAATCATGTATTTTTTAATTGTCTCATTCTTGCCGCGATTTGGTGTGAAACATTAAAGTGGTTCGGGGTCTCGGCTGTAGTAGCTTCTCATGTTTATCATTGTTTGACTTGTCTTCTGGTTGTTGGTGGTGTACTCTTTTATTCTGAAGAGCTCTGTGATATCTCTTATTCGGAGTATTTTCACAGTGATGCAGGTGTTGTTGCAAAGGTAGGGCAGAGAAGTTGAATTGAAGGATTGGTTTTGGTTTTTTTCTGATTTGATAGTGAGTAGTTTGTATCTTGGCATTTGCAGCATGGTTTTGTTCTGCTGTGAGGGTGGAGGAGACTATGTTGTGCTGTCAGTGTGCTTTCCTACTAGATGTATTGATTTTCTCTTGGTTCTGCTAATGATTTTTAGTTTCTAGAGAGGTGTTTTGGTTGTACTTTTTAGTTGAGGAATTGTGGTTTTTGGGCATTTGTTCATTTCAGGTGCTCTTGTTAGCGTGTTTGTTCATTCATGCTTGCTGCCATAGGTGTCTCATGTTTCACTTGTTTTGATGTATTGTGTTGTTTTGCTACATTTGTATTTTACACTTGCATCTTTCTATCATTATATTTTACCGTTCCAAAAAAAAAAAAATCTTATAAATCAAGTAGCGGAGTTTCTTCTGCCTTTCTTATTCATGTTTTGAACCACAAAAAATTAGTCCGCCGTGTAAAAATGTACAAAATGCATATTATTCAGAAAAAAACAATCTCGTTCTACCTTTTCCATTTTGAGTGTCCAAATATTATATCCAAAGCTTTGTGACTACATAAGATTTTTTCGTGTAAAAATCCTTCTTTTACTTTAGGCGCTTGTCTTCCACAAGAATTTAGGTTAATGGTTCAATTAAGAAGTTAAAATAACAACAAATGGATTTTTTTTGAGGTTATTAACAATATGCATAATGATCTTCTCTTTTGTTGTTATCTTGATCAAGTTAACATTGTTTATGCCAAGGTGGGCTTTGTGTGACTCACTTGTTGGATTTGTGGAAAGGTGTGGCATATGCTTGTCATAATATAGATGCCATTATGATGAATAAAAAAAATAGTTATATAAAGCTTATTGATTCCTCTATGCTACCTTGTCAACTAATTTAAGTGTGCATGGGTCTGATTGTTTTGGTTTTGTGTTTTACTGCTCAGTTTGGAGACTACTCATCATGTTTCAATAATCACATTTACCGAAAGATCTAAGTGCATCCTTCACAAGGTAATAACTTTTATGTTATTGTATGACATATGTATCTAAGTTATGCTGCTAGTTGCTTTATCTTTTAATAGGCTTAACTATTTTTAAGGCAAACTACTTGATCATTAGTTAAAGATTTTGCCGAGTTGTACTTAGTAATACATGTTTTCTCCATTAGTACTATAAGGTCAGTCTTGGTGACATTCTATTGGTTTCATTATGTTTATATCTATGAAGCATTATTGGCTGGTTGGTTTTAACTTGTATGTATAATTTATGAGATGGAAGAAAGAATCTTCTTCTAACAATTATATATGTCCACATAATGTAGCTTCTTTTTGGTCAAGCAACCGGAAACATTTTAGCGATACTAAGCATATTTGTCATGGAAAAACGATTATACAGTATCTAATATTCACTCATCACGTCTGTCATACCTCATTTTTGACCCATTTTCATTTCATTTTTTCTCTTCCTTTTAAGCCGAGGTTTTTTCGGAAGCTGAACCTTCAGAACCTACTTCAGAAGTACTTTCAGAAACATTGGAGCTGTTTATTTTCTCACCTGATCTTTTGAAGATTTAATTGAAGAATTCATTCATGTTACTTATTCTCCAAGCTGCGTGTGTTTCCAGAAGGAAGATATTTTCGAAAGATATATTTTTCAGATTGGATATTTTTATTTGTGTAAATATACTTTCAAAAGAGATCTTTGGAAAATATATTTCTGAAAAATATTTGCTTCAATATATTTCTGAAAAGAATAATTGATGCAAATATGTGTTCTAGCCTGAAGAAAGATTTTATGGTGAAATATATTTCTAAAGAAGAATTTTGGAAATATATTTTCAAAAGAGATCTTTGGAAAATATATTTCTGAAAAAATATTTGCTTCAATATATTTCTGAAAAGAATAATTGATGCAAATATGTGTTTTAACCTGAAGAAAGATTGTATGGTGAAATATATTTCTAAAGAAGAATGTTGAAAATATATCTTTGAAGAATATTTGGTTCAAATATTTGTTGCTGCTGAAGGCTATATAAAGAAGGCACCTCTCTTGAAGGAAGATCAGTCAGAAACCCTAATTGTCACTACCAAGCCGCGGGGCGGCCACATACCAAAATCCACATCTTTTCTTCCCTTTTTCCTTTGATTCTAGCAAAACCGAAACCCCACTCACACACGGCTTCACTAACCACCACAAACCCAGCAAATCAAAACCATAAACCACCACCTCAAATCCACTAACAAGAACAATCCGAACCAGAACACCCATAACCGAAAACAAAAATCAAAATCAAAGGTAGGTTGTTTTTTTTGAAACTTCATCTAGTGTTTTTCACTAGGATTTTCAGAAAAAATAATTTTATTTCCTTTCTTTTTTATCATTCCTCATTTTTCTTATTTTTAATTTCTATTCATTCCCATGCATTTTATATTTACATCCTTTATATTTCAGTACTTCATGCATTTTTATTATTATTCCCATTTTTTTATTTATCTCATGCATTTTTATTTATTTCTTGTACGTAACATATTTACTTATTGTTTTTTGCATTTCATGCATTTTTATCCCTTTATCTATTGTTAGCATATTTATTTTAGTGCACTTGCAATTTTATTCTATTTAATATTTTGTCTTTATTTTTATTAGAATGTACTTAGGAACAATGTAAAATATAAATGAGAATATGCACCGACACTCGCATTTACTTATTCTGCCATTTACTTATTCCGCCATTTGCTTATTCCGCTTTATGTCAGAAACAAAAAATGCAAAAAATATTTTCTTAAACAAACCTTGATTTTCAATCAAGTGCCCTCTTTTCCTCTTTTATTTTCTTAAATAACCATTAATCTACTTTAATAACACTTAAATCATTTTCAAAAAATAAAAAACACAAACCAATCTCATTTTTGCCACTTGACTTTATTTTTATCTTTTAAACCTTTTCAAAAAACCTAAAAAATACAAAACAAATCAATCGGCATTTTTACCCCGAACTACGAGGTTTTGATACGTAGGCAAAGGACTTTGTCCTTCCAAATCATAAAAAACAAAAAACAATTTTTCTTTTTTCTCACTACTCATTATTTCTTTTAAAAAATATAAGCAAGTTATAGCCAAAATAAATAAATAAAATCGAGAGGTTCCTATAGAGTACTATAGACGTTTAGGGTGTTAATACCATTTAGAACTTTTTCCCACTTTTCTTTTAAAAATTAAAAGTTCAGTCGTAAAATAAAATTAGCGAGTCAACGCTAATCAATAACTTGATCTCCGAAAATCACCGCGACAACGTCATATGGTTCGGTATGAAAAATATTGAAGTTTGTCTCAAATGCTAAAGAGTGAGGGTGCATCAATTTTGATTGTGGGTCTGAACCAAAGGTATGATTATGCATTATGTGCAAGTATGTTCGGTTAGGTATTTCTGCAGTTTCCATTATATTTGATTATGTTTTGCAAATGCAATGGCAGCATCTAAAGAAAAGATTCTTTGTTGAACCAGTCATCATAAGTCATAACTGATGTGACTACTTCCATGCAAATTTGGAAAGAAGTATTTGTCCATGCAAATTTAGCACTGAGGAAGAAGCTATTGATATAGCAAATGACACTATGTGAGTAAATTTTCTCCAAACTATTATTAACTTCATTTGTATACAGTTTTTCCTTCATTTGTATACATTTTCAATTATATTTGATCGTAACTTCTTAATATCCAAAAGAAACCCAGAATTATAAGGTGAAGTCTATGGGTTGTTAAATACATTCCATCAGATCTTGTACTACTAAATTCAATCTAACTGTCAATAAAGTTATGAACAGATCATGGCGCTGAAGCATTTTTATGCAAATGTGCATTCTTTGACAAATATATTAGAAAGTATTATAGCTTAATTGTGTGTTATGTTAGAATCCATGACTTTAGTGAATTAATTGCTTATTTTTGTCATTAGTGTTTCTTATATAATTTTTGATTTATTTTTAGGTTGAAGACTAAGAATCATCAAAAAGAGTATGTCATTCTTTGGAGTCTAGTCCCCTCAAATTGATCAAAAACAACTTTCTCACCAAGGACCATCTTCATAATTGATTAAATTTTCATGTTAGGAACTCAAGAAACCTTGTATCACTAGTTTATGTTTTAATGAATCATTTTATACGAATGTAAAATTTATATTTTAGTTTATGGATTAGTTTATATTTATTATTAATTTATTTATGGCTTAAATGCATTTTTGACCCCCTATGTTTGAAAAAGTTGCGATTTTGGCCCCCTTTTAAAAAAAATGGATTATTAAACCCCTAACTTTTGCCCCTTTTGCGAAAGGCTAATTTTGACCAAGTCAACGCATACGTGGCAGACACTTGTGTAATTATGAATTAAAAAATAATAAAAAAAGCCACGCGTGTAATTATGAATTAAAAAAAACAAAACTGCAACTTTTTTGCTTCAAAGAAAGAAAATCCAAAAGGGTCATCGATTTTGCAATTCAATTCTAAATCAGTGTTGAGAGATGAAGCGTTCACTTTCATCAGCAGCTAGTGAAGACAGAAAAATGAAAAGGGTGAAGGAAGAAGAAAGCGATGAAAATAGTGAAAAAATTGATGGGGTTTGTGAAAAGAATCGTGGGCTAGCGAGTTTTGATGAGAATATGTTGTTTGAAGTTCTGAAACACGTTGATGCAAAGACTTTAGCTATGTCTAGTTGCGTGAACAAACAATGGCACAAAACATCACAAGATGAGAGACTTTGGGAGCTGATCTGTACAAAACAGTGGGCTAACACTTTCATCTTCTCTCACTTTCACTTCTCTCTATTCGATATTACGAGAAGATGAATTTCAACAACAGAAACCTATGAAATTTTTATGAATTCAATCTTCTATTCCTTTGTGTTGGTTTGGTTATAAATCTAATAGTAATTGTTTGTGTGCTACAGATCTGGTTGTTGCTGCGGCGAAATTGGTGGAGGAAGGAAGAGAAGAAGATGGGTTTTTTTGTTTAATTCATAATTACACACGTGGCTTTTTTTATTATTTTTTAATTCATAATTACACAAGTGTCTGCCACGTATGCGTTGACTTGGTCAAAATTAGCCTTTCGCAAAAGGGGCAAAAGTTAGGGGTCTAATAATCCATTTTTTTTAAAAGGGGGCCAAAATCGCAACTTTTTCAAACATAGGGGGCCAAAAGTGCATTTAAGCCTTTATTTATTTGTCATAAATATATGTTTACTCAGTAGTTTTATTAAAAATTCCTAGGAAGGCAAAAACTCCACATGGGGGGTGGAGAAGACCATGAGTACATCGCGGGGGCCGTTAGTTGCCAAATCCCGGATGTTACAATATCCTCTGCGACAGTTGTAACGACTGTTCCCTTAACCGTCACAATATGGTGTAGCGTCACCAATTTCTCTGTCAGTTGGGGAACCGTCGCAAATGAGCATCTGCGACCCTTTGAACAGTCGCAATCCATCATTTTAAGGGTCGCAAAATGCCTTTTTTCTTGTAGTGTGTTCAAAAGCTGTTCAAAATCTGTGGTATACAAATTTTGATACAGAGTCTGAATGCAGCGGATGTAGTACAGAACACAAAGAAAAGATAAAGACAAAGAGTGAGAGAGAGAGAGAGAGAGAGAGAGAGAGAGAGAGAGAGAGAGAGAGAGAGACACAAAAGAGAGAGAGAGAGAGAGAGAGAGAGAGAGAAAGAGACACAAAACAATTTTATACTAGTTCCTCCTACAAACCAGTAGTCCAGTCCCCTTGCACTTCCAAGGGATTTCACTATAATCACACTAGATTACAAATTGCATAAGGACAACTCCAAGAGACTTTCCCTATGCTCAAACACACATGCTCAAGACTTCCTACCCTAGGACTCTACCTAAAGACTTCCTTGCTTAAGCACACCTGCCTAAGATGTAACATCCCGCTTAAATGTAACTTTTATCAGTAACAGAGGAATTATGAGTGAGTAGGGACAAGATGGTAATTTTGAGAGAAGAGGCATAAAAAGGGATAAGTATGAAATATTCTTCATTATTCAAGTTCCTTCTCTAACTAAAATAGATTTTCCTCTCCCTCTCCCTCTAGGAATCGGTCTGCATCAGCAACAGCTTAATTTCCCAGTTGCCTTTCCCTGATTTCTTAAACAGTAGGCAAGCAAACAAGTTTTGGGAAAGTTGAAGAAAGTGGAGGCTTAAAGAGAAAGTAAGACCAAGCTAGGGTTTGGAAAAAGGAAGCTTATCAAGACCAGCAACTTTATGGTGAGTTCCTTAGAGTAGCTTATCCCCTTTGGGTTATAATTGTGTGAGAATCACATCAGATTTCTAAAGTTATAAGGAAAAGGAAAGTTTTCCCCCTTTTTGATACATATGCTTGATCCTTGCTTAATCCTGGTTCACAGTAAGTTTTTATAGTTCAAATGAGTCCTTGGCATGTTTTCAAAGATCACGGGACAGTTGGGCACCAAGGTTTTCAAGATTAAAACATGTTTTTTCAGAAAAATTCTATGATCTGCTACGGTCGCAGAGCGACCAAGAGTTTGCTCTGCGAAGTAGCAGAGTTTTGCTACTGTCTACCATCGCCTAGCCATCACCCAGACTTTGCTTTGCGAAGTGATCAGAAGCTGAGTCGCAGAGCGAAGTTTTGGACGCTCTGCGAAAGCTTCAGACTCTGAACCTTCAGAAGCTGACTTCAGAGTCTGAAGGTTCAGACGCAGGGATCGCAGAGCGACACTCAGGGTCGCAAAGCGAACTTACCCAGATTGGCATTTTTATTATAAACAACAGTACCTTGCCGTTTGATCTTTGATATGCTTTGGGGTAGTGATATACTAGAACCTTCAAGGATTAATCTAGGTTAAAGATATGTATCATATCAGAGTGATGGGTATTTTATCCGCAGAAGTTCAAGTAAGAACAAGAGTTGTTATAGATGGGTTTACAAGCCCTAAGCATGACACATGATAACGATCTGTCTAGATCATGTGATTGGATAGCAAGTTGAATGTACTCAATTAAGTGTACGAAAGTACAAGGAATGTTTCAACATTCAAAGCTTCAGATAAGCTTAAGGGGTCCAGTTTCCCAACATGTTTAAGTGGCTTATGAGAACGATAAGCTTAGAACTTTATATTATAGGTTAAGTATCACATGATTAATTATGTGATGAATGCATTAGATATGCATAGGTTCAGAATGATGTATCAGATATACACATGAATTAAGATAAGTATTATGCTAAGATTATACATGTTCAGCAGACTCCGGATTATGCCGGATGGGATTTCTCCGAAAGGGCTATCCACACGTAAGAATTATAAGATTATGTTTGACGTGTCTAGCAGACTCCGGATTATGCCGGATGGGACTTCACCGAGAGGGTTGTCCACACGTGAGGTTATAAGTTATATTTATATACGTAAAGAATATGCTAATATGTTAAGTCGTGACTCTATGACTCCCCGCTAGTAGTGGAGGTAAGGTACCCCGTTAGTAGTGGTTAGGCGTTCTTCGGATGTAAGTCCTACACGGCAAAGATTAAGTTAAGTCGTGATTCTCAGGCTCCCCGTTAGTAGTGGAGTCGAGGTTCCCCGTTAGTAGTGGACAGGCGTTGTTTCTATGTAAGTCCTGCACGACGATAAGAGGAGTCCGGTGTTAGCCTCAGATAGGAATTTCACCGGTATGAGGGGAGATGTACTTCGGGGTTACTCCACCCGGATGCAGTCCATAAAATGAACCAAGATAAGTAAATTTATGTTCAACCCTAACTTACTAACTTTATGTTGAGCAAGATGTATATGTATTTATTACATAAGTTTATGGCAAGTACTGTTCAGATAACAGTTATCAGAAAGTGATCATATGATGTCCCCAAATCACTAGGTATGAAATTAAGTTATGATTATGAAAGAGATATGCAGTGATCCTAGTTTTTCCCTCGATCACTAAGTTATCAGGTTATAGTCTAGTTCTTATGACTATACAGTTATCAGTTTCAGGCAGGTGTAATCCCTTATGGGAAAAGTTAAGACTTGGCGATCATAGGAATCCCCGAGATTGCCGAGAGTTAGTGCATGGCGAACCTAGGTGTCCCCGAGGTTGCCAACAGTGGGTTGGGTGGAACTCACTGAGACATTATGTCTCATCCCATTCCTTCTGATGCAGGTTCACAGGTTGCACGCATCAAGGGTAAGGAGAAAGCTTTGGACTGATCGTGCTGGCTTTCTAGTTTTTAGTTATCTTATATTCAGATGTTGTATTATGATGTATAATACCAGAGATGTTTTGTATTATCTGTTGGATGTATCAATACATTATGTTATGTATATTATTCAGTCAAACTTTATGTATTGTAAATTAATGCATCCAGTATGAAATTTAATACTCGTAAAAGATCCTAGGAAATCTTTATATGGGTGTTACATAAGACTTCCTTGCTTAAGCGCACCTGCCTAAGACTTCCTGCTATAGGACCCTCCTAACGACTTCCTTGCTCAAGGACTACTCCAAGAGACTTACAAGTGCTCAAACACACAGGCAAGAGACTTTCAATGCTCTAAGGACACACCTAAGAGACTTCTAATTGCTCAAGGTTTTACCAAGAGATATATACGTTTTAGCTTTGCAACTAAAGACTTCTAATTTGTTCAACACATGATTTAACAATATTTGGTGTATTTTAACAAATGAACAGACTCTCTACAACTCTAGGATTTCAAGTTATAAACTAGAAAGCAAAAATCCTAAGTGCTTTGCGCTATTGAATTTGGCAGAGTATAGGCACTTTGAAGTAGTAGAGTTTGTTAATCTTCTTCGTGGTTTTCAGCTCCTTTTATAGGCATGGATTTAAGAGACGTTGGAGAAGAGTGCCAGCGCAAATAGAGTCATTGAGAAGCTTTGATCAAGAACTTTGGTCCTTTGCCTGATATGGATAATCCCATCGAAATGAACTTTGAATTCTCGTTTGTTGAAAGAGGAATTATCCGTTGCTTGCTTTGTTCTTGATGTCCTGTGTCTGATTGTGCATGTAGACAGAAGACGACAAAAGAACTGCACCTATCAGAACCTTGATACTGACAGTTCACAGAGTTGGACAGAGCCTACATGGATTCTGGGTCCCTCATAACTTACTCAAGTTTGAGGGTGATCCACGTCTGCAGTGTCTGCCTCTAAGTCTGATGACCAACACAGAATCTGTTGAGTTCCCTCTTCAGAATCTGTGTGGTGCCCGTCTTCTAAGGACGTTGACTTCTGGTTGACCTGCCTTTGGTCTTCTACCATAGTCTTCTTAGCTTCTCTTGTTCATTCTGATGCTCTTCATATGTTCTTCCTTGATAGATAGATCTTTCTATAATTCTGTACATTGAACATATGTTGGTAATCCAATTGCTCTTCAATACTTTATTATCATCAAAACCTTAGAGGAATTGTTTCAATACTTTCTCGATTATTTTCAGCTTGCATCAAAATGTAATATATAAACAAGTTTTGGATTAAAAAGAAAAGGGAAAGAATCATTTTCTTCTTATCTCTCTCTTGCTTGTTAAAATAGTTGGAAGTTATGTGGAGTTAGTTAAGGTAGTTAAACTAGAGTTAGTAGGTTGGTTAGTTAGTTAGTTAGTTAGGGAGATAGTTACTCCAAGTTACTCTATAAATAAGCTACCACATTGTACCATTCAATCATCTTTTATCAATCTATTCATTCAACTATGAATTTCTATGAGTATTCTTCTCATGAATAAACATATGCTTGTTATCTTGCTTACATTTATGATCTTCATCCCTATGATTCTACGATTTTCTACATGGTATCTGAGCGATACCCGAGGGATGTAGATGAAGATTGTGCTTCCGCTTCCGATTCAGAAATATGCGAAGAAGTTGCATCCGATGATGATGATGATGATGAAGTTCTCAGCGTTTCTTCTCAAAATCTGGAATCTTCAACTTTGCAGAGTTCAATTATTTTGGCAGCTTCGAAAGTCCAATTATTTCGGTTTCTACCTCTTCAATTGCTCCAGTTTTTGATGGATTTTCCATCAAGATTGGGGAGATATCTTGTGTTTTTTATGATGCTTGCAGCAGCGATGGTGTTTTTGCAATCACTGCCTCATAAGAGGAAACAAAGGATGAAGAAACTCAGATTGTGATTTCTGAAGCTAGCAAGAAATCAATGAATCGATCTAGCGTTCAAGCCTTTTCTTCAATGATTAAGCGTCAACACGACAACAACGTTGATCGATTTTCGGATGATCATAACCGCAAGATAGGTGAGAAGCCTTCTGATTCGCTACTGCGTTCGTCGGAAAGCACTTCTGATTTTTCTGCAACATGCTTAAGCTGTTCAGATTTTGTATTTGATCCCGGCGATGTGTTTTTTATTCCGGTGTGTGTTGTTCTCAAAGTTATTCGCCACACACGTTCACATTTATGATGGATACCTTGGGATCGAGCGAGGCATATAGAGAGGTTGTTTCGATCAGAATCATACGAGGAAAGGTGTGTTTTGGAATCGAGTATTCCACAGTCATTCTTCGTTGAAGTCTTAGGCAAGTTTCTGGTTGTTTTAGAGTTGCATTTGTTTAAGATCCGTGTTTGGCAGCGTAAAGTGATTTTGAATGAAACTGCTTTTGTGACTATTTTCATCCCATGTTTGGAATCACTTTCTCAGCATTACGTTTGCAGAATCACGTCTCAGATTCGCATTTACAGTTTTCAGAATCGTATTTGGAAGTGTTTTTGGGTTCGCAAAATCGCTTTTTTGACTCATGTCACAGAAGTACGTTTTTGGAAAATATCTTTTTGTGTTTGCATCAAATTATCTTGTCACAAAAGTTGTTTTGGAAAAGCATGTTTTGCAAATGAGTGTTTTGGACGAGCATTCTTCTGTTCATGGATTAATTCTCGTTTCGATGGTTTGTTGCAAAATCACGATGCAAAAACTCGTCTTTAGAAAAGCTGATTTCGAAAAGCGCTTATTTGAAAAATTCCTTTAGATAAAGCCCTTTTGGTTGCAATGTGTTCTGGACCGGTCAGAGGGCCAACCAGACAGCGACACATGGATATTAACGCCAACGCCATCACTCCAAGGCACGTCGCCTGAAGGTGCACACCAACGTCAATGCACATCACCGCACCATAGCGCGCCTCCGTACGTCAAATACCGTACACGTGTCCTCTAACCGTTCCCTAATCACACGCCTCATATTCCGGAGGCAGTTATTATCGCTCGTGCCTATATAAGGGTGAGTTAGCTTCACCCCCAAGGTACAATTCACTTTACACACACTTTTCACGCACTCTTTCTCAGTTTCATTACTTACTTGAGAGTTGGAGTGCTAACGTGCCAGCAGGCACCTTTCGTTCCACCGCGAAGACTCGTCGCCACCATACCGGAGTACCTTCCGCCACCGTTGTTTCCATTAGTTCCTCACCAGACATTTCACCATGCAAAAACGCGTTACAAAATAAGTCAATCTTGATGTTTAGATTTTTTGGCTTTCCAAGCATGTGGGAAGGGTCGATATAGGAAGAACAACTTATAACTTAAGCTTTCTTCACGTTCTGCGTTCTACTCGTTTTCTGAAGGTGTTGTTGAACTTCTCATTTGGGCTTGGGCTTCTTCAAACTGCTAGATTCTTCCTTGGGCTTCTTTTCTTTTCATATTAGTCTTTTTGATTTTACTAGTTTACACCTCTTGTTTCCCTTAGTCCTTATAGTATAAATTAAATTTCAATTGTACTTACATTGTATTCCAAACTCAAATCGGTGAATTTCCCCATTTTGAGTTTGAGGGAGGTTGTTAAAATAGTTGGAAGTTATGTGGAGTTAGTTAAGGTAGTTAAACTAGAGTTAGTAGGTTGGTTAGTTAGTTAGGGAGTTAGTTACTCCAAGTTACTCTATAAATAAGCTACCACATTGTACCATTCAATCATCTTTTATCAATCTTTAATTCATTCAACTATGAACTATGAATTTCTATGAGTATTCTTCTCATGAATACACATATGCTTGCTATCTTGCTTACATCTATGATCTTCATCCCTATGATTCTACGATTTTCTACATTGCTCAATCGAGTGGCCCTTTCTTCCTAACTCAAACCTCAAAATCCTCCATTTTAACAACAATCACACTTGCATGTGTTACTTTCTACTAGACATCTCTTGTTAAAATTATAAAGAAGTTAAGGTAAGGAAAAGAAAATCAATTCATCTCCTATTATTCACTTCTTTTTCACCAAATCCTTACCCCCAATTTTGAGCCCATGCTTCAATTTCTACTTTTTTTTGCCTGTTTAAACAATTGTATATAGAATTTTTTTTTTCTTAATAATATATAATTGAATTTTTAGGGGTTGCAATTGCAAATGAAGCAAGGGACAAGGAAATATTGGAAGAAAATTAGAAGAATTGGATCTCTTTTCTATCAATTTGTAGTTTACTCTCAAATTTGACATTGTGAGTTCCCTACTAGGCTTGAATTTACTTTGTTAGTTGTCGTACTTTGAGTTATGAATATTGGGTATTGGATAAGTTGAATATTATATGATGATTAATTGATTATTAGAATGTTAGTTTTACCCTTCTATTTACATAATGGGCTGAAGTAGTATTGTGTTGTTTATGCCCACAAATGAGAAAATAGGTGGTTTTAATGGTAAATTATATTACCGGAAAATTATTGTAGAAATAGGAATTGTAGACTAGGATAGGGAAGGTTTTACAGTATCTTAATGTGTGGGTTATGTGAATTCCACGTGGGTCATTGCTCATCTCATTTTTTAGATTGCTCTTTTCTACAACAATCGTTGGTTCAGCGGCAGTTAAATGTCATTTAGTTTTTCAACGACAATTAATTAACCTTGGAAACTTCTTAGAGTGGTTAAGCTGATTTAAAAAATGATCAAACCACTCTAAAAGGTGTCCAAAGACACTTAACTTCCGCTGGAAAAGTCAAACCGAAGTTAAATATAGCTGGGGTAGTTTATGAGAAATTTTAGTAGCGGGAAAAGTAACATCGTCCCACATGAGGCAATTCTTTTTAGAGAAGGTTGATATTAAGAAACTTGATTGAGAATTCTACAGATAAATATAGAGAGAATTGTGTAACTGAATTTCTATTTCTCAATTAATTATTACAATGAAGATGAACTATATTCATAGAGAGCCTAGAGATCACCATCGATAATTGTGTTCATCTATACAATAGTCTAACTTAACTAACTTTATTGTAACAACTTATAAGTGTTTTCAACTATCATAACAATCACTATTGAGCTGTTGCCAACTGTTAGTGATGATCTGGCAAGTTAGTTGACCATAGGTGAGTTACTTATTCCTCAAGTAGTATATCTTCTTCCTTCAAACTTAACAGTCTCACACAAGTTGGTGTTTGGTATATGTCTACCATGCGATGCTTAGATAGTAAAGAAAGGAATGGCTTAGAATGAAGTGGCTTAGTGAAGAAGTATGTTGATAGTTTTGGACTTGAAACACGTAGTATCTTCATGGCTCCATCTTGAACTTTATCTCGTAAAAAATGAAAATCTATTTCAGGATTATTTGTTCTTGCACTTTGCTTATCACAGTATAGGACAGAGGCTTCCGTAGACTTCATTTTCAAATCATTCAACCAATAGATCAGCCATTGCATTTTACATGCAATTCACTAGATGATCTTGACACAGTGCTTTGGTTATTAGTGTGTTGTAATATTAAAAAAGTGCAAAGAAAGAAACACAGACCAATGATAGATCTTCTTGTGTCCACACAACTTTCCCAATTTGCATCCGTGAACCCTAGAATTTATTTGGATGATGATTTAGGGAGGAATATACCCTCTCAAAGACCACTTTTCAAGTATTTTAGAACTCTACATGCAACATTATAGTGAACTTTTATTTTTTTAGATGAACTAAAAGGGAGGACAGGCATCAAGGGGATACCAAGACATCCTTAACACCTCCTAGAGACCACCATCCCATGCCACCTCACTCATAAATATATCATTAAAAAAAGAGGGAAAAATATATGAAAGAGGGGGACCAAACCAAAACCCTAAAAAATTTAAAAGAGAACAACAAAATCCGGGATTGAATCCCACAAGATTGTACCCTGTCATTACATGTTTTTATCAGTTGTTTTGATGTTTTTATTGAGTCTGTAGCATTATTAGACAGCCTGTAGGTGCAAAAAGCAAGAAAACATTAAGATTTTGAATTAATTGCATTGTGTCACGATTTTCTTACCAGAATTGGAAGATTGTCCCTGCCTATAATATCGTGTTACGATGGCATAATCGTGACACGATTGTGAAGCCGATTTTGGAGAATCTTGGGACTTTAATGCACAATCGTGTCACGATTTCATCAAATCGTGTCACGATTTGAGGTGCAGTTGTTGCCTATTTAAGCTGAATTGTATTCAGATATAGGGGAGCAGGATTTTGAAGATTGGAGACACGATTTTGAGAGCACAAAACTGAAGAGGGGGCCATTCCATCCAACTCATAGTCAGTTTATGTATGTTTTTATGCTTCAATTGATTATGTTATTTGTAATTCATATTATGAGTAGCTAAATCTCTTAGATATTAGGTCTGGAGATGAATCTGATCTACTCTGTTTGAACACATGTGGCTGTGAAACTCTATGGCTTATGAATATTAATCTAGTTTTATTCAATTCAATTGTTCTTAATGCTTTTTATATACTGACAATATATATCATGAATTCGTAAGAATGAATGACTACTGACCCTAGTTTTCAACTTAAACCTAATTGAATTGTTCAAATAAATAGGGTTAGTCTAGGAATGGATAATCGTTTATTTGTGATAATAGGTTAATGTTTGTAAAACCTTCGAGGAATATTAGATCGCCTAAGGAATTAGGGGCTGTAATCCGAGAAGAGGGCTCTAACTCAAGGGATTGATTATAACTATTTTTGTTAACTATCGTAAAACTAGAGAAGTATTCATAGAAATAGGTGCAGTTTACCAAACAGAATTAATCAGAGGATTCGAAAGACTTGATCTCATCTCTCCTTATATCTTCAAAACAAATTTTATCAGCTTATTTACTTTTTATACAACCAAATCCAACTGCCTAGGGCAACCCCCATTTAATACATCCTTAATAATAACGACATTGCGGAGAAGAAGATGAAACAGTACATGTGGATACGAACTTATAAATTTTATTACTTCGATGCATTTTTAGTACACTTGCTAAAAGTCTATCAAGTTTTTGGCGCCGTTGCCGGGGACTATTGAATCATTTCAACTGTGAAATTTTGTTATTATTTAGGATTTCTGTCATTTACAATTTTGTTTGTTTATTGAAAAAAAATTAATTAAAAAATTATGATTTATGCTCTTCATGTCTATTTCTTTGTGCTTTACTACTGAAAGGTTTCTTTGAGTTTTGTAGCAATGTGGGATAGTCGATCGCTGATTGATTCAAAAGAGATCAATATCCTTTGTTATGAAAAATGGATGATCTCTCTACATATAAAGGATTTAGAAGCAAGATTGAGTATGAGCTGCGATTTTTGTGGAGGCTATCATAATAGTTACTATTGTGAGAAGCAATTCATAGAAAAAGATGAAGAGTAAGAGGTGATCAACATCGATTACAATACTCAACTACAAAATATTTCACTACAAGAAATCTGGGAATTTGCCAAGGGCAAAATCCCTGTGAAAACGCGAAAAGCCCTGTCAAAAAGCAATTTGCCAGGGCCTTTGCGAGGAGCAGAATCCCTCGTTAAACAGGGCCTCGCAATTGGGAAAGCCAGGTCTTTAGCTCCTGGCAAATTTGCGAGGGGCTACCCCTGACAAATTCCCTGATACAATTCCTGGCTTTTCTCCTGGCATAACCCCTGACAAATGTCTGACTCAACTGTCCCCTTTTCCTGCCACGCTGCAAAGCACTGTCAAATGTCACATCGTCTGACCCGAACAGTGACAGGAGCTTTGCGAGGGGCATGCCCTGGCAAATTTGCCAGGGGCTACCCCTGGTAAAGTACATGACGAAAAATTTTAAAAAAACGTTTTTTAATTGTTTTTTTTAAATTTAAATTATTTTAAAAATAAAAACAATTAATTATAATTGTTAAAATTATTTTTAAAAACCTTTTTAATTAGTTTATTTCACTATTTTTAAAATAAAAATCATTTAAAATTATTTTAAAAAACGTTTTTTAGTTGTTTTTTAATTTAAATTATTTTAAAAGTAAAAATAATTATTAAAATTATTTTAAAAAACGTTTTTAAATTGTTTTAAATTAAAAAAATTATTTAAAAATTAAAAATTATTTTAAATTATTTTAAAAAATGTTTTTAAATTGTTTTATAATTAATTGTTTTAAAAAAATATTTAAAAATACAAATTAAAGTAATAGCACACATAAAATATTAGGTCTCGCAGGAAGAAATTAAAATTGTACGGAATAATAGTACTGACCATAAGTAGAAATTGGACTAGGAAGCATAAGAAACTTCCCCAAATATTACAAACCACAAAAATAAATAAAAACACAATAAATAAAAGCACATCAACATGGTCCAACTTCAATCATCATCCTCAGTCTCCACCTCCTCATCTTCACCATAAATTGGATACGGGTCGTCATCGTCATTCAGAATCGGCGTTCTTGTGTGGGCGGGGTCTTCCACTTGCAATTGCAATTGCTCATTCAGAATCATCATTCTCACTCTATTTTTGAGAGAAAACAGTTTTTTATTATTTTCACTAAAAAATAAAAACAGAATACACTAACAATTTTCCCTATTTAAACTTAAAAAAATACGGTTATTATAAAACAGAATTGATAAGTTGAGCCATTAATTAATTAATCAAAATCAACATACATAATACATACACTAACAGAATACACATACACTAAAAAAATACGGTTTTATAAAAATACAGTTTTACATTTCTAATTAAATTAAAAAAAAAACAGAATACACTAACAAAAAATCAAAGTCAGCCATTAATTTAGAAATACACATACACTAAAAAAAAATTCAAAATTTATATATATATCTATAACCTAAAAAAATTTCGAAAAATTCAGCCCTTATTTTACATGCTTATCAATAACACAACATGTATAAACAACAATATATGTATAACATATCAACAATTTAAAGTAAAGAAAGTACTAACTTGTTGAAACTTCACAAAAAATAGATCCAAAAGCCAAGCTAAGCAAAGGACACAGGAGGCAGGAGTTAGATTCACTTTGACATGCAAATGACATAAAAAAAAATTAAATATCAATATAAGAAATAAAAATGGAATCAGAAAAGTATAAGTGAAGAGATTTACCAAATTCAAAAAAATTAAGGATGTTGAAGTATTGAATGGCTGTGTTGAAGAAAGGTAAGGAGAAAATTTTAAATGCTGTGGAAGAAATGAAGGGAGAAAAATTTCTAAGTGTGAGAGACCAAGTCAAGGAACCGGTGCAATTGTGTTTATATAGGGCAAACCAAGCCAAGGAAAAACCCAGGGGTTAGCCCCTCGCAAATCACTTCACGTCCTGGCCCAGCTTGAAGTCAGAACCTTTTCAGAACGGTCAAAAGTTGTCATAATAACCTAGGGATTTTAAGCATTTTCCCAGAAGTTTGCTCCTGGCAGGCTCAGCTTTTCAGTTTGTGCCAGGCCTTGGAATTGTAAACACACGGCTTCAGATGTGTCAGGGTCAACCCCTCGTTGAACCCCTCGCAAAATGTTGACAAGTCTGCATTCTTGTCCCCCATTTTGAATTTCAAACGCGCGCCCAATCCATGCTAGGGAATTCTCCCATTTTGCGAGGGGCTTGCCCCTTGTAGAAGGAAACCAGTGGGCGCCATGTGCATTGGCATTTTGCCAGGAGCTTCCCTGGCATAACCCCTCAGTTTTTTGCCAGGAGTGCATGCTCCTGGCTTAAATCCCTGGCAAAATGCACCTTTTCTTGTAGTGTTTTAGATGAATTCTTGAGGTTAAATCAAGTTTTATTTGAGAAATTTGAAGTTCAGTGTGGTGATCTTGTTGAGAAAGCATATGAGTCTCAGAAGAATTTGGTTGAGATGGAGACTGAGTGTCAGGCTATTGTGGTTGAAGAAAATCCACAAGTGTGGAATGTTGGTCTCTACCTGAAGTCTCAACAAATGGGGTTTAAAGAAACCACTCATGTGCAAATGGATACATGTCCTTCTCTAAGGTGGGAGAGCTCAAATTACAAAGGTTTAACAGTGGGTGCATGGAAGTATCTGATTCTTTGTGCCAAATTCATGGAATTCCTACCAAACAAGAGGAAGAAGAAGGATGATATATTTTTTCTGTCACTTTTGCCACCCTTACAGTGGTTGAAGCGTCAAGCTCAATGATGTAAAAGAAAGTGCTTGATGGGAGGCAACCCATCCTTTTTTCTAATGTTTTTTTTATATTTTGTTTGTTTCCATTGTTGAGTTGAATAATTGTCAGCATGTTGGAATAATTTCGAGTATGCCCCTATTTTGTAATGAATTTTCACTTGTTTATTATTGATGAATTTGTTTGTTTAATTGACTTATTCCAGTTTAGTAACAATTGTTTGATCAAGTGGTACTCAAAAAGTTCATGAGGAGGTAGAGGCTTGGAATTCAAAGGCGAAGTGTAGATATTGTGCGGATCAGTAGTCACAACTCCCAGAAATCATAACTCGTAAGGTCATTGCCAAAATGTTTATTTTCCAATTTACTTATAAAGAGTGTTCCATGCAACTACATTTCTAGAACTTGTGATTTTTCTCTATTGTTGATTGGTCTTGTCATACACACACTAAGGCAAAGTGCTTGGTACCATGAGCATTTTTGAAGCCTACCTGGAGTATTTTTGTTTGAATCTTATCCATTTGAAAAGCCAATTTGAGCCAGTAGGTGTAGATCCTTTTGTTCGGTGACAAACTACATATTAAGCCTATAGACTTTAAAGTTATATGTCCCAAATATTGGTTTGGAGTTAGGCTGTAGGATGTTGCTAAAACATAAGTTTGGGGTTGCTTTTGGAATTTGCAACCAACTAAGTTTGGGGTAGGGGTACTAGAGAACTAAAGAGAGTCAAATACCTCTCTGAGATTGAAAATAGGAAAAAAAAATGCACAAAAGGTGCAAGAAAAAAAAAAGAGAAGAGACAAATAAATGAATTAATGAAAATATTATTGTCTCAAAGATGAAAGAGTTATCTAGTACTAATGTTTATTTTATGGGGTGAATGAGATAAATGTTCAAATTTTCCAATATAGTAGGAAAACTTAACTCCAATATTTGTTTAACCTACTTTTCCAAAAATTATCTCACCTTCACCTAAGCCCCGTTATAACCCTTAAAGACTTTTACGGTGTGTGTTGACATATACTTTGATTGATGTTTAGAAATTTTTCAAGCATATGGTAATATGTAGACCTGCATGTCGACTGTGGGAAAACCCTTATCAAACTGTTGTGTGGAGTTATGAATTGTGGATGTAGTTAAGCCAGCTGGCCCATCAAATGGCTAGCAAAGAGATGAACTTTTGGTACTATCAGTTGGTTAGGTAAATTGTTATTTTACTGTCATTTGTCAATTCTACAAGTAAATTCCTTGAGGACAAGGAATGATTCAAGTTTGGGGTTGTGATGACATGATGTCATTACATGTTTTTATCAGTTTTTTTGATGTTTTTATTGAGTCTGTAGCATTATTAAACAGCCTGGAGGTGCAAAAAGCAGGAAAACATTAAGATTTTGAAATAATTGCATCGTGTCACGATTTGGGTATCGTGTCACGATTTTCTTACCATAATTGGAAGATTGTCCCTGCCTATAATATCGTGTTACGATGGCATAATCGTGACACGATTGTGAAGCCGATTTTGGAGAATCTTGGGACTTTAATGCACAATCGTGTCACGATTTGAGGTGCAGTTGTTGCCTATTTAAGCTGAATTGTTTTCAGAAATAGGGGAGCAGGATTTTGAAGATTGGAGGCACGATTTTGAGAGCACAAAACTGAAGAGGGGGCCATTCCATCCAACTCATAGTCAGTTTATGTATGTTTTTATGCTTCAATTGATTATGTTATTTGTAATTCATATTATGAGTAGCTAAATCTCTTAGATATTAGGTCTGGAGATGAATCTGATGTACTCTGTTTGAACACATGTGGCTGTGAAACTCTATGGCTTATGAATATTAATCTAGTTTTATTCAATTCAATTGTTCTTAATGCTTTTTATATACTGACAATATATAACATGAATTCGTAAGAATGAATGACTACGGACCCTAGCTTTCAACTTAGACCTAATTGAATTGTTCAAATAAACAGGGTTAATCTAGGAATGGATAATCGTTTATTTGTGATAATAGGTTAATGTTTGTAAAACCTTCGAGGAATATTAGACCGCCTAAGGAATTAAGGGCTGTAATCCGAGAAGATGGCTCCAACTCAAGGGATTGATAGGACTATTTTTGTTAACTATCGTAAAACTAGAGGAGTATTCATAGAAATATGTGCAGTTTACCAAACAGAATTAATCAGAGGATTCGAAAGACTTGATCTCATCTCTCCTTATATCTTCAAAACAATTTTTATCAGCTTATTTACTTTTTATACAACCAAATCCAACTGCCTAGGGCAACCCCCCATTTAATACATCCTTAATAATAACGACATTACGGAGTAGAAGTTGAAACAGTCCATGTGGATACGAACTTGTAATTTTTATTACTTCGATGCATTTTTAGTACACTTGCTAAAAGTCTATCACTTAGCACTAACTTAGTAAGTTGTACGGTCTAGAGTTAACAACAATCAGTCTAGAGACTAGTGTAATCTAGGATTAATTAGTCTAGGAGATATCTAAATCTAACACTCTTCCTCAAGCTGTAGTATACATGTTATATGCACCAAGCTTGTTACAAATATATTCAACCCGAAGACCTCTAAGAGATTCTGTAAATATGTCAGCCAGCTGACCATTTCAGCCAACAAAATCTGTAATGATTTCTCCTGAAAGAACATTATCTCTTTCCAAGTGATAGTCGATCTCTATGTGCTTGGTTATTTCATGAAAAACTGGGTTGGAAGCGATATGTGTAACATCCCAGACTGCTTTCAGGGTTGTCGACAGACCCCACAAACCAACACGAGTCTTTTTCAGCGTGTTTTGTCCTCACTCGCACACTTTTCGGGAAACTTCTCAGAATGTCACCCATCCCAAAATTGATCCAAGTCAATCATGCTTAATTGTGGAGTTCTTCTGGAATAAGCTACCAAAATGAAAATTCATCTTGTTGATATAGGTAGTACCAAACTAAAATTCTGGCCAGGCAATACTTAAGAGATTTCAGGTTCTGAACCAAAACAGGTTCTGAACAATGACTTAGCACAATTTAAAGCAGATAAATAGCTGAAATAAAAAGTGCAGGAAAGCTAAAGAACACACAAGGTTTGTTAACCCAGTTCGGAGTAAACACCTCCTACTCTGGGGGATACCAATCCAGGAAGGAAATCCACTATAGGATTTAACCCAAAGACTCAAGACACTGACTCCCAGTTCCCAGCCTTAGCAATTAAACTCCTCCTAGTCAGACTTCTACCCAACTCTGAGTATTAGAATCCTCTAACTTCCTATTCAAGCAACTAAACCCAGCTACTTGAACAACCCTTAAAAACTACCCTGTTTTGAACATAATTTCAATGACAAACCTTCATTCGTACCTACAGGCTTAGAATGAAGTTACAACTCAATAACAAACCTAAACCAACTCAACCTGAGTGGTGCACAATAAAAACTCTAAGTTTTAAAAACAAAGACTCTATTTCTGAATTATACTCTGTTCTACGTGTGTCTTGAATAGCAGCAGCCCTCCTCTATTTATAGCCTTCAGTCTTGCAACATAAATAACAAACTAATCTTCTGCACATGATTTGTTTCTGAAATAAGATTGGTCCAATAAGGAAACAAATAAAAACACTTTGTATCTTCAAAAGATTGTATCAGGAAAATACGTGTTTCCATAACAACAAACCAAATCTTCAATAAATCTTCTCCAAAAACACTCCAGCATTCTAGAACAATATGCGTGGATAATTCCTTGTTAAATCTTGCAAAGATTCGCACAGAAATATCATGAAAATAACCAGCTTCTGATGAAGTCAACATAAGTCAACGCTGGACTTCAGAACCTGAAACTGCTACTGAAGTGCTACAATGCTTCTGATGAGTATTCAGCTTCTGATGTAGTTTTGAGCTTCTGAACAACTTCAAAATGAAAAACTTCCAACTGAAGAAATGTTCTAGATATGGAGATGCTTCTATTCAATACTTTGGTTTTTGCCAAACAATGCAGCCAACACCAAAAGACTCAACAATCTCCCCTTTTGGCAAATTTTTGGCTAAAACCATCCAAGTTCTTCAATCTCCCTTATAATCAACTCATCAATGAAGAACTCCACAATAATACATCATAGCAAGTAGTTTAGGCAGCGGATTCTGCTATGTTAAACAACAGCTTCAGCTTCTGACTCCTGAAGCACACATAAACCAAGTACTGATCAACTCCTGTCCATCACAATCATGGTATCAGAGCTACTCCAAGGTATCAGAGCTACTGATCAACTCCACACACTCCCCCTGCAACTCAGCATATACTCAGCATACATCAAACTCCCCCTTACTTCTGAATTTATGGTATCAGAGCATATCAAAGCTAACACTTCAGGAGCTGAACACAATTGTTCTTCAGGACCATACCTCAGGATCACAGAAACACTCAGGACCATAACAATCTTGTACTCCCCCTGAGACACATACTCCCCCTCAATAACATCTTGACAGCTCTTGTTGCAACTGGTTCTGAATACTGAGCAACTGGTTCTGAATACTGAGCTTCACACACAACTTCTGAATAACACTGAAAGTTGAATTTGAATTAATTCTCTGAGCAGCAACACTTGGTATCAGAGCCAACAGAGCCAACACATTGCATAAGATTTTCTCCCCCTTTTTAGCCATAAAATTCTGACAAATCATAGTCTTTAAATATGGAATAAAATCAAAACAGGTAGCACAGATCCTTGAAAACTTGTTAGATTCAGACTCAGGTTCAGGATCACACTTAGCATAGGTACAACTGGCAGGTACTCTATCTTCCTCACATCCAGTTTGCAGTAATTGCTATAACTCTTCATGCAAACACACACCTAACTTGCTCCTTAAGTTTTCAAACTGCTTAGCATCCAAAGCCTTTGTGAAAATGTCAGCAACTTGTTCTTCAGTAGCTACATGTTCCAGCTGAATGACTTTATCCTCCACAAGGTTTCTGATAAAATGATGTCTGATATCAATGTGTTTAGTTCTGCTGTGCTGTATTGGATTCTTAGAGATGTTGATTGCACTCAAATTGTCACATAACAATGTCATAACACCTTGTTTCAAGTTGTACTCCTCCAGCATCTGTTTCATCCAAACCAATTGTGAACAACTACTCCCAGCAGCAATATATTCAGCTTCAGCAGTTGACAAAGAAACACAGTTTTGTTTCTTGCTGAACCATGAAATCAAGTTATTTGCTAAGAAGAAACAACCTCCTGAGGTGCTCTTTCTGTCATCAGCACTTCCAGCCCAATCAGCATCACAATATCCCATCAGTTCAGAACTTGAACTATGAGAATACATGATTCCATAGTCACTTGTGCTATTCACATACTTCAGGATCCTTTTAACTTGTGTCAGATGACTCATCTTAGGATCAGCTTGGTATCTTGCATATACTCCAACAGCAAAAGTAATGTCTGGTCTGCTTGCAGTCAAGTACAATAGGCTCCCAATCATGCTTCTGTACTGACTTTGTTCTACTGAAACTCCATGTTCATCCTTAGTTAACTTCAGGTGAGTAGCAGCTGGTGTCCTCTTGTGAGCAGCAGATTCCAATCCAAATTTCTTCACTATGTTCTTGGCATACTTACTTTGAGAAATGAAGATTGTATCTTCCATTTTCTTGACTTGTAATCCAAGAAAATATGTCAGTTCACCAACTAAGCTCATTTCAAATTCTGACTGCATCTGCTGTACAAACAATTTGACCATCTTCTGAGACATCCCCCCAAACACTATATCATCCACATAAATCTGAGCAATCATCAGACTCCCATTTTCATCTTTCACAAACAAGGTCTTATCAGAACCTCCTTTTCTGTAACCTTGAGCCACAAGAAACTGAGTCAGTCTTTCATACCATGCTCTTGGTGCTTGCTTCAATCCATATAAAGCCTTCTTTAACTTGTACACATGTTCTGGAAACTTAGGATCCACAAAACCCTTAGGCTGTTCAACATATACCTCTTCTTGCAAATATCCATTCAGAAATGCACTCTTCACATCCATCTGGAATAGTTTGAACTTGAGAATACAGGATACACCCAACAGTAGTCTTATGGATTCTAGTCTGGCCACAGGTGCAAAGGTCTCATCAAAATCAAGTCCCTCAACTTGTGTATAACCTTGAGCAACCAACCTTGCTTTGTTTCTGACTACAGTACCATTTTCATCTGTTTTATTCTTGAATATCCACTTAGTGCCAATCACATTCAACCCTTCAGGTCTTGGAACCAAATCCCATACTTCACTCCTTTTGAATTGATTCAACTCATCTTGCATTGCTTCAATCCAAAATTCATCAGTTAGGGCTTCTTTCACATTCTTGGGTTCAAACTTGGACACAAAGCATGAATCAGTAGCAGCAGCATCTGATCTCCTGGTTCTGACACCTTGATCTAAGCTTCCAATGATTAAGTCTTTAGGATGATCCTTCTGAACTCTAATTGATGGCCCTTTACCATTAGGAACTTGATCTGGTTGATCTTCTGCTTCTTCAGACTCTGAATGCTTTTCTGCTTCTGAAGTTTGTTCTTCTGAAGCTTCAAACTCTGGAACAACTTCAGATTCACTTCTATCTTTCTCAGCAGTCAGATCATCAATTACCACATTAATGGACTCCATCACAACCTTGGTTCTGGAATTAAACACCCTGTAAGCTCTGCTGTTCACTGAATAACCCAGGAATATGCCCTCATCAGACTTAGGATCCAGCTTTCTCCTATTTTCTCTATCAGCCAAAATATAGCATCTGCTCCCAAAGACATGGAAATATTTGACTGTAGGCTTTCTCCCTTTCCACAATTCATACAGAGTTGATGTAGTACCCTTCTTCAAAGTGACTCTGTTGTGTATGTAACATGCAGTGTTCATTGCTTCAGCCCAGAACATATATGGCAACTTCTTAGCATGCAGCATAACCCTTGCACATTCTGCTAAAGTCCTATTCTTCCTCTCAACTACACCATTTTGCTGAGGTGTGATAGGTGCAGAAAACTCATGTTTTATTCCTTCAGAAGCACAGAATTCTGAAAAACTCTTGTTCTCAAATTCTTTGCCATGATCACTTCTGATTCTGACAATCCCACAGTCCTTCTCTCTTTGTAATTGAGTACATAAGTCTTTAAACACTTCAAAAGTATCAGACTTATCTCTAACAAAGTTGATCCATGTGAATCTTGAGTAGTCATCTACCATTACAAAAGTATACCTCTTTCCTCCAATGCTCTCTACTTGCATAGGCCCCATTAAATCCACATGAACAAGTTCTAGTACTTTAGTAGTTACCTGATGAACTAATCTGGGATGAGACTTTCTTGTTTGTTTTCCAATTTGACAATCACCACAAACATTGTCCTCATTGATCTTCAGATTAGGCACACCTCTGATAACTTCAGTACTTAGGATTTTCTTCATGCCTTTCAAGTGCAAATGTCCCAGTTTCTGGTGCCAGAGTTTGACTTCTTCTTCTGAACTCATAAGACAAGAAGTCATACTTCTTTCTTCTTCAGAAGCCCATAAGTAACAATTGTCTTTGGATCTGCAGCCCTTCATCTGAGTTTTTCCATCCTGATCAGTAACAATACACTCCTGCTTGTTGAAATTAACTTTTAAATCCTGATCACACAGCTGGCTAATACTGATCAGATTAGAGGTTAATCCTTCCACCAGTAGCACATCATTAAGTCTGGGCAAACCTTCTCTGATCAAATTACCAATACCCAGAATCTGACCTTTTACACCATCTCCAAATGTCACATAACTTCTGGAGTATGATCTGATATTGCTCAGCAGCTTCTTCACACCAGTCATGTGCCTTGAACATCCACTATCAAAGTACCAGTCTTCTTTTGAGGTGGCTCTCAAAGAGGTATGAGCAATCAGGCCAACATTCTGAACCTTAGGTTTCCACACCTTCTGAACACTGTGTCTGGGTGCAGCTGGTTGCACTCTTCTATATTGAAAGTGTTCAGGATAGCCATACAGTTTAAAGAAAAAAGGTTTGATATGTCCCTTCTTACCACAATGATGACAGGTCCAGGTATGATTCCTCCTTCTTCTGTTGTACTTCTGGGGTTGCTTCTGAGGTAGTATCTGAACATGCTTCTGGGGTAGCATCTGAGGCTTCTTCTGAGCTTGCTTTTGAGGTCTCATATGAATATGCTTCTGACCTTGCATCTGGGCTTGTTTCTGAGGTCTCCTCTTAGATGTTCCAACCATAGAATTATGAGTTTGAGCAGCAGGAACAAAATTCATCTGTTTAGGAATCTGAGTCTGATCAACAAAACCTAAACCAGTTTTTCCTTGTTGCTGATTCCCCAAAATGTCCTCCAACTTATCAGTAGCAGAGTTCAACATCTTCACTTGCTTCTTCATTTGATCAAGTTGGGAGTTCAGTTGGTTCACTTCTTCTTTTAAATCTGAATTCTGTACTAACAGTTCACCTTTTTCAGCCTCCAGTTGTAGAATAGTCTCCTTCTGATCCAACACTTGTTTGCAAACCTCAGCACTTCTGGTATACAGCTTCTTGTAGTTATCAGCTAGTTCATCATATGAGGTTTTAGCAGCTTCAGACACATATGAGGCTTCAGACTCTGAGTCAGACTCTGAAAAGGTCTCAGACTCTAAAACAGGTTCCTTCTTCAAGATAGCTCCTGACCTTACAACCAGACCAGTATCACACATATCAGATTCACTAACATCATTATCTTCAGAACCATCATCAGACCATGACACAGCTAGGCTTTTCTTCTGCTTCTTAAGAAAAGTAGGACACTCAGTTTTGATATGTCCATAACCTTCACATTCATAGCACTGCACACCTTTGGCTTGGTTACTTTTCTCCTCAGACTTGGTCTTCTTCTCATCAGTTTGTTGCTTTTTGTTATTGAATCTGAAGTTCTGACCTTTGGCTTTGGCTTTTCTGTTAACATTCTTCAGAATCTTGTTGAATTGTTTTCCCAGCAACACAAGAGCTTCTGATAAGTCATCCTCTTCAGACTCTTGTTGATCATCAGCTTCAGAGTTCACACTGAAGGCTACACCTTTTCCTTTCTTCTCAGTCTGTTTGCAAAAAGCTGTTTCAAAATTGAGCAATGACCCAATCAGCTCCTCCACCTTCATGGCAGAAATATCATGAGCCTCCTCAATTGCAGTGACCTTCATGTCAAATCTTCTAGGTAGGGACCTGAGGATTTTTCTCACCAACTTCTCATCAGACATCTTCTCCCCAAGTGAATCAAAAGAATTTGCCATGTCCAGCACATTCATGTAAAAATCCTGAATGGATTCATCCTCCTTCATCTTCAGGTTCTCAAACTTGGTGGTCAGTAACTGAAGTCTGGACATCTTCACCTTAGAAGTTCCTTCATGAGTTGTCTTTAAAATTTCCCAGGCCTCCTTTGCAACAGTACACTGTTTGATAAGTCTGAACATGTTCTGATCAACACCATTGAAGATAGCATTCAAAGCTTTTGAATTTCCCAGTGACAGATCATCTTCAGATTTGGTCCATTCCTCCTCAGGCTTCAGAACCTCAGTCTTGTTACCATCTTTGTCTGTATACACAGGATGATCCCAACCTTTAATCATAGCTTTCCAAGTCCTGTTGTCAATAGACTTTAGAAAAGCACACATCCTTGACTTCCAATACTCATAGTTTGTGCCATCTAGTAGGGGTGGTCTATTGACATAGCCTCCTTCTCTATCCATGCTTACCAGAAATTAAGTCCTCTGGATCTCACCCAAAATATAGGCAGGGTGCCTGCTCTGATGCCAATTGAAATTCTGGCCAGGCAATACTTAAGAGATTTCAGGTTCTGAACCAAAACAGGTTCTGAACAATGACTTAGCACAATTTAATGCAGATAAATAGCTGAAATAAAAAGTGCAGGAAAGCTAAAGAACACACAAGGTTTGTTAACCCAGTTCGGAGTAAACACCTCCTACTCTGGGGGATACCAATCCAGGAAGGAAATCCACTATAGGATTTAACCCAAAGACTCAAGACACTGACTCCCAGTTCCCAGCCTTAGCAATTAAACTCCTCCTAGTCAGACTTCTACCCAACTCTGAGTATTAGAATCCTCTAACTTCCTATTCAAGCAACTAAACCCAGCTACTTGAACAACCCTTAAAAACTACCCTGTTTTGAACACAATTTCAATGACAAACCTTCATTCGTACCTACAGGCTTAGAATGAAGTTACAACTCAATAACAAACCTAAACCAACTCAACCTGAGTGGTGCACAATAAAAACTCTAAGTTTTAAAAACAAAGACTCTATTTCTGAATTATACTCTGTTCTACGTGTGTCTTGAATAGCAGCAGCCCTCCTCTATTTATAGCCTTCAGTCTTGCAACATAAATAACAAACTAATCTTCTGCACATGATTTGTTTCTGAAATAAGATTGGTCCAATAAGGAAACAAATAAAAACACTTTGTATCTTCAAAAGATTGTATCAGGAAAATACGTGTTTCCATAACAACAAACCAAATCTTCAATAAATCTTCTCCAAAAACACTCCAGCATTCTAGAACAATATGCGTGGATAATTCCTTGTTAAATCTTGCAAAGATTCGCACAGAAATATCATGAAAATAACCAGCTTCTGATGAAGTCAACATAAGTCAACGCTGGACTTCAGAACCTGAAACTGCTACTGAAGTGCTACAGTGCTTCTGATGAGCATTCAGCTTCTGATGTAGTTTTGAGCTTCTGAACAACTTCAAAATGAAAAACTTCCAACTGAAGAAATGTTCTAGATATGGAGATGCTTCTATTCAATACTTTGGTTTTTGCCAAACAATGCAGCCAACACCAAAAGACTCAACACAAACAATTATTATAAGTCTTTCTTCAACCATGCAGTCCCATACCTACACGGCTTCAGGATCCCTCTCATTCCAATGTGATTCAATTTTGCCTAGAAGCTGCCAGGAGTCAGACCACTTCTTGCCCTTGTCAGCCTCGGGCGTTACATGCCCACCAAGCAGAGGCATTACATGCCCACCAACTTTCGCTTTGTTTGTCCCCAAACTACATCGTTCCGGGAGAGGATTGCTCTGATACCACTTCTAACATCCTAGAATACTTTCAGAGTTGTCGACAAACCCCACAAACCAACACGAGTCTTTGTTGTGTGTTTTGTCCTCACTCGCACACTTTCCTGGAAACTTCCCAGAAGATCACCCATCCCAAAATTGCTCCAAGTCAAGCACGCTTAACTGTGGAGTTCTTATGGAATGGGCTACCGAAAACAAGATGCATCTTCTTTTCGGTATCCTATTCCATAAGAACTCCACAATTAAGCGTGCTTGACTTGGATTAGTCTTTGGATGGGTGACCTTCTGGGAAGTTTCCCGGAAAGTGAGCGAGTGAGGACAAAACATGCTGAAAAGACTCGTGTTGGTTTTTGGGGTCAGTCGGCAACCCTGAAAGCAGTCTGGGATGTTACAATATGTAGTGGTGCTTTGTTGTCACATTAGTTTCATTGTCTTGACATCTCCTAATTTAGTTGTTGGAGTAATTGTCTTAGCCATGTGGGTTCATAAGTTGTTGTTGCCATAACACGATA
This sequence comes from Medicago ruthenica, assembly GCA_018208015.1. Lineage (NCBI taxonomy): Eukaryota > Viridiplantae > Streptophyta > Magnoliopsida > Fabales > Fabaceae > Medicago > Medicago ruthenica. Next base: position 76,882,317 of record CM031377.1, on the reverse strand, counting down.
TTCGGCTTCTGCACGAGAACTTGCAATAATATTTTGTTTCTTGCTCCGCCATGAGATCAAATTTCCGCCAATGAGGACACAGTACCATGAGGTGGACCTTCTATATCCTGGTGAACCTGACCAATCAGCATCAAAATAGCCTATAACTTCGGTGTTACCCTTGTTTTCATATAGTAATCCTTTACCTGTCGCATTCTTTATATACTTAAGAATGCGGATCACTGTGTTCCAATGGTCATCAAATGGAGCATTTAGAAATTGGCTAACCACACTAACAACAAACGTAATATCTGGTCTGGTTATTGTGAGGTAATTAAGTTTGCCGACTAGACGTCAATATCTGCCAGGGCCTTTCAGTGGATCCCCCTGGCCTGGTAGTAACTTGATGTTGGGATAGGAATGTCACTAGGTCGACAATCAAGCAAGTTAGTTTCCTCAAGTATATCAAGAGTATATTTGCGCTGAGTGATAGCCACGCCAGTCTTGGACTGAGCAACTTCAATCCCCAATAAATGTTTAAGTGGTCCCAAATCTTTAGTTTGAAAGTGAAGGGATAAATGTTGTTTTAATTGCTGGATGCTAGCTTTATCATTACGAGTGATGACGATGTCGTTGACATACACGAGCAAATAGATGCAAGTGGTCAGTGAAGAATGCAAAGAGAAGACAGAGTAATCAACTCCACATCTAGTCATGACATACTCTTGGAGCACATTGCTAAACCTTCCAAACCAAGCTCGCAAAGATTGTTTCAAGCCATAGAGCAATCAATGAAGCCGACACACAAGGTGAGAAGCACCATTAACAGTGAATCCTAGTGGTTGTGCCATGTACACCTCCTCCTGTAACTCGACATTTAGGAAGGCATTTTTAATATCCAATTGATGTAAGGGTCATTGATGAATAGTAGCTATGGCAAGAAAAAGGCAAACATATGCAATGTTGGCAACTGGGGAGAAGGTATCTCCATAGTCAAGGCCGAATATCTAGATATATCCTTTGGCTACAAAGGCAGTCAATCTTCCATCAGGCCCAACTTTAATTGTATAGACCCATCGACAACCCACTGTGGTTTTTCCATCTGGTAAGGGAACCAAATCACAAGTATCATTGGAGTGCAAGGCAGCCATCTCATAAATAATAGCTTGTCACCATCCAGGGTCGGACATAGCTTCACCTGTAGTTTTAGGAATAGATACAGAATCCAAAGAAACCAAAAAATAATTATTGGATGGAGATAATCGATGGTAATCCAAATGACAAGCATAATTATGATTATGATTACGAGATGATCTGTTACCTTTGCTAAAAGTTGTGTTTTGGTGCAGGATCAGAATACTGGGAAAACAATTGAGGTATGCCATGAGTCTAGAGGCTTGTAATACCTTTCGACACCCACACCACCTATTGCATGTTCAGCCGTTGAGTCTCCGCTCGTTGTTCATCAACATCTAGGACATCCTAGCCTTCAAAAGTTGCATCTTATGGTTTAAAGTCTCCTAAAAGTGTCAACCTTAGAGTGTGAATCATGTTAGTTTGGAAAACATATCAGGAGTTCATTTCCTGGTAGAGTTAATAAACGAGCTGCATCTCCTTTTGCCTTAGTTCATTCTGATATCTGGGCCCTAGTCGTGTTGTTTCATGTTTGGGTTATCAATACTTTGTTACTTTTATTGACGATTTTTCTCGATGCATCTGGATATTTTTGATGAAAAATAGTTTAGATGTTTTCTCAATCTTTCAAATCTTTTGTTCAGAAATCAAAACACAGTTTAATACCCAAATTAAAATATTGAGAAGTGACAATGCTCGTGAATATTTGTCTACATCCTTTCAATCTTTTTTGACCTTACAAGGTATTCTCCTTCAGACATCATGTGCACACACTCCTCAACAAAACAATGTCGCTGAAAGAAAGAACGGACACTTAGTTGAAACAGCTCGTACCATGCTCCTTCAATATGACGTACCCCCTTGTTTTTAGGGAGATGCGATCCTTGCAGCTTGCTACTTAATCAATCAGATGCCTTCATCTGTACTTGAAAACAAGGTACCACATTCCATTTTGTTTCCCCAACAACATATTTATATACTACCACTCTGTGTCTTTGGGTGCACATGTTTTGTTCATGACCTTGCTCCAGGTAAAGATAAACTTGCTGCAAAATCTCTCAAGTGTATTTTCCTCGGCTAATCTCGTTTTCATAAAGGTTATCGATGCTATTCCCCTAATCTTCGGCTATACATTGTCTCTGCCAATGTCAGCTTCTTTGAGACTCGTCCCTTCTTTCCTTCTACTCCTACAAAGCTCAATGATTCTGGTCTGTTACAGTCTTTCTCTTTAGAGGTCCTTACTCTTTCCATTGCACCAACCCCTGTCCTTATCCCCACTCATGTCTCTTACACCCCTAGGAACATACCAAAACTGATACCATGTAAAAGATATGTTAGCTCTTTGTAAAACTGTGTGTCTTGTGTAGATCACACCTCATATATTTATAACAATATTTACAATCAATGCATTAAATGCTTTAATTAATTAGCACTAACTTAGTAAGTTGTACAGTCTTGAGTTAACAACAATTAGTGTAGAGACCAGTGTAATATAGGATTAATTAGCATGGGAAATATCTAAATCTAACATCCTTGAACTACAAAACATATGTTTGGTCTTGTATTTGTCAGATACATCAATCTTCTTACAAGACTTCGATATGAAAGAATGTCTTCACATAGTGGTCCCCTATCATTGTGTAGATATACCATGAGTAATTGAACAAACAAAAACCATATTTTCTTTAACAAACAAATATACAATGATTGGAATAGGATACTTCAAGGCCAAGGAAGTATTTCAAGTTGCCTAAATCCTTAATCTTAAAATTGGAATCAAGGATAATTTTGACTCTTGTGATCTCTACAAGTGAGTTGCTAATAGAATGTAACAGTAATCACAAATATGATGGACGTAAATAATGATAGTGTTGATAGGCCTCTGACACGTGTGTAAAAGAGAAGGGGCAGAAAGGGAAATAGGGAGGAAGGAGAAACTCCACGTGGGAAACAATTAGGAAGGATAGAAGGGAAGAATAATGATGCTGTAGTGGAATGGGGAGAAATAACTAATTGCTTACATGGCAGTCAGGGAGTGGAGGAGAAGATTGAGGAAATCAGTGAGCACATGGGGAATGAGGGAATAAAAGGACAATCTCATGAATGATGGGGGAGGCTGGTACTGAGGTAGAACTTGGGGGATGAAAAGTGAGAGACCTTCTTGCTATTAGTAGGGATGTCAAGCTACTATCTAGAGTCTAGAGTCCATACTTTCATCCTAAGTTGAGTCTAAACCTTCTTGCTATCAGTGAGAGACCCATTTGAAGGACAACCCATTGGAGTCCTTCAAATGGGCCGGCATGAGCAAGAAAGAGTCTAGAGTCTATACTTTCAACGACCACTTACACCACGAAGACCCGATCTCAACCTTGTTGGATTCTCTGCCCCTACAAAGGAGAAGGGTCGAACCTTTGGTGAGCAAACATCAGTGAAAAGAGGAGAAGATTTACCAATATCCTCTCCCTCCCTGAGGTGGTCATTCATCTAAGAGGGAAACAATATCATCAACGGAGGACTCTCTAGGATGTCGGATGAAAAATTCAAAACTTCCTAGAAAGGATAACCCAAAACACCTATGAACGTTTGAACGACACCGAACCAGCAGGCCAAGAATCCCTGGGAACAGGATCACCGAAAACCTTGCAGAGCCATCCAAATCATGGAGAGACTCTGTTAAGACCAAAGCCACAGAGTCAGACATGACCTTTGTCCCTAAAGATGCGTCCTCCAGGAGACTTCTATCAAGCTACTATCCGACTCCATGGATTTAATTGTCATAAAAATGCACCTTCCTGGATCTGTCCTCAATGACGCGTTTATGCATGATAGACTTTTAGCAAGTGTACTAAAAATACATCGAAGTAATAAAATTTATAAGTTCTTCTCCACAGGAATTGTTTCAAACTCAACTTGGCAATTTAATTATAAATAGGATTTAACAAAAGGGGTATGCAGAGCATATATTTGAGTTAAACAGAAAAAATAAAAATAAATGGTTTTGGAAAATATGAGAGATTAAAGTGATCATGTCTTTCGAATCATGTGTTCGTTACTATTTGGTGAACTGCACCTAAACCTTATAAATGTTCTTCTAGTAGTACGATAAATAACAAAATAGCTCTGGTCAATCCCTTGAATCAAAGCCATGTTCTAAGATTATAACTGATCTGTCCGATAAGAGACCGATGTAGGCAACGGTGGCGGAATGTGCTCCGGTACGGTGGCGATGCATCTGCGTGGTGGAACGAAAGGGTGCCTGCAGGCACGTTAGCATTCCGACGATTAAGTCAGTAATGGAACTGAGAAAGAGTGCATGAAAAGTGTGTGTAAAGTGAATCGTACCTTGAGGGTGAAGCTACCTCCCCCTTATATAGGCGCTCCGCGGGAGTAACTGCCTCCGAGATATGAGGCGTGTGATTAGGGACACGTGTATGGTGCCAGATGCGGGGAGGAGTGCTGCAGTGCGGCCTCGTGCACGCTAGTTTAGTTTGCACCTTTAGGTGACGCACCTTGGAGTGGTGGACGTCTGGTCCATGAGTCGTTGTCTGGTTGGCCTTATGGGCTCCCTTTACCTGGTTGCTTGCCTCTGAACGCCTCCTCAACTAGTCTCTTTTCTTCATAGTTGATGTATGGTTGGACGCGGGTTAGCAGGTCGTTCATGTCTCTTGCCGCTCTGAGGCCCAACTCTTCTTTGAATTTGTAGTCGTCGTGAAGGTTGTTCTCGAAAATGAAGCATTTCGAACTGTCTTGTGCACCCGAAACCTCCACCCTTTCACACAATGAACCTCTTGGCGCACTCCTGCAAGGTTTCCTTCTTTCCTTGGATGACAGCAGTGAGTGCAGTCATGGTCTTCGGCTGCTTCCGCCTCGCATTGAAGTGAGAGACAAACTCCTCGCACAAATCTCTCCAAGAGTTGATGGAATCGTCTGCCAGCCCTTTGAACCAGGCCATGGTGGCGCCCTTGAGTGTTAGGATGAACAACTTGCACTTCGCCGCTCCTCGAGCCTAGTGGTTGTCAAGAACGGTGTCCATGTGTTCCACGTGCTCATCAGGATCAGTAGTGCTGTCGTATGTGTCCAACTTGGGTGGTTTAGCGAAAGCATGAGGGATGGGATGCTCCACAATCTTCCTGGTGAATGGACCCTCCGGTGGCTCCTGCGATGGTGCTCTGGAGAATAACCGTCTTTCTTCTGGCGGCTTCGGTGTGGCGGAAAGGCTTTCTCTCCGTGGTGTTTGGGAGACTTCCTGCGGCGAGGACGGCGATGGGAATGAATGTTGCTTCCTCTGTCTGAATCGTCTGGAGGCCTTCCACCGCCTTTGCGGCGGTTTGCGGGAATCGGAGCGGCGTTGCCGATGATATATGATGTGTCGCGTCGTTGGCTCCGCTGAGCGACTTCGATCTGCGTAGCGATTTCAGTCGGAATCTTCTCCTGATTCTCTTCAACGCGCTTGAGCCTATCATCCTGTTGCTGAAGCAGATTCATCAGATCCATCAAAATCTCGTTCGTCCCGGGCGGCGGAGGATTTGCCGGAGGGAGAGGAACGTCTTCCGTGCCTACAGGGAGAGGCGATGCCGTTTCGATCGGTATGGAGGGAGGAGCGTCGATCGCTGCATCAAAAGCAGCAACATCCACGTCTTCTTCTTGATTCACTGGTTCGAGAACTGGAATCGATCGATCTTGGAGGATTTGAATCACGGAACGTGATTCTGGTACGGCGGAGGAACAACTCGTGGTGGCTCGTCTACGAGTTCCTGCCATTTCTTCGGTGGATGGAGCGATAATTGTCAACCGTTGTGGTGGAGGAACGTGTAACCGAAAACGGTTACGGCGGAGGATCGCGTAACAGAAAACGGTTATTTTGGAGGATCGTTAGACCAAGGCGGTTAGCGAACGATCCCTTCCTTCTAGCGCCAAATGATCTGTCCGATAAGAGACCGATGAAGGCAACGGTGGCGGAATGTGCTCCGGTACGGTGGCGATGCGTCTGCGCGGTGAAACGAAAGGTGCATGCAGGCACACTATCATATCTTGTCTCTTAGATGTCTCTTTCAGTTGTGATTGAGCATTTGAAATCTTTTGCTTGTGTGCTTGAGCATTGGTCTATTGGTTGTGTTATTGAGCAAATTGTAATTAGTTGTGATTGAAAATCTCTTGGAAGTGCAAGGAGACCGGACTACTCCGGATTGTAGGAGAAACCAGTATAATTGTTTGTGTCAGCTTTCTCTCTCTCTCTTTCTCTTTATGTTTGTTTTATCCACTGCATTTAGACTTTGAACTCATTCCGACTCTAAACTCAAATCATTTAGAAAAAGTTTAAAAAACCCAATACAATTCAACCCCCTTCTTGTGTTTTTCTCAACTTCAATTGTATCTGAATCCTAGCTAGATCTTTTCTATCAAACTTGAGAAATAAACATGAAAATGAGGGAAAATTTACAACAACTATACATTTATAATTGCAATAAAGGGAGCTAGGATATAATAGAATCTGCATCTGCTGAGGCTTGGACTTGAGCTGCATACTGTAAATTCCAGAGGACATCTTCAAAAGAAGGACGAGATGAGGATTGTGGTGATATGCATTTGGTTGTGATAGATATTGCAATTGTTAAAGACTCTTGACAGCAAGTTGTCAACACTACTGGATCTACAATTCTTTTTCTACCATCATGACTATCAAACGATGCCTGCGGTTCACAAATCCATTGGTTATATACAAGTGTATCTTTAGTTTTGATGTATAGTTAATGAACTACACTTATCACCTCATCAAGTAGTTAACTAGAAGATGAGTGGTTGAATTAGTTTGATCAATGGTCAGTTTTGTTAATTTAACATATATGCATGTGAGACAAATTGTATGTTTGTGTATTATTACTCATTGATCAAAAGGAAAAATGTGGTAATGATTTTCAAAAACTTTTACCTTTTCATTAAGAAAAAATGCTTCTCCTTTCTCACTTGCTATGGGTCCAGCAAGTGATTCAAATAATATGAATCCAAAATTGTAAACATCATCCTCTAATTCTTCCCTTCGGCTGCAAGAGAAAGAAAAGTACAAAAATTTGTCGGTATTCATCTATACGAAAATAATTGAGTAGGTAAACACGTAATTTGGTTCCTAAATATGTGAAGCGGTTACTAATACTCAAACTAACAAACAGAAGACATCTTTGAGGATCAAACTAATTAACGAAAGATACTTTGGAGGACCAAACTGACTAACACAAGATACATTCGAAAACATTTGTGATTTTGATACATATGACACATTACAGGAACAACACAGTTGGTTGCTCAATGAAGGAAAGTTAAGAGGCAACATAAAAATGTTTACTCAGCAAAACATAAAAATGTTATTGCACTAAAGTAAAAAACTAGCAACCAATTAGCAGACATACCAAGATTTTGGATTCAGTTCCATTGTCTGTACAAAACATAGAAAGCAACAGAGTCAATCTTCATGGGATCAAGCATAATGGACCAAGGTAAATACTTATATAGGCTGAATAAAATATGAAACAACAATACCTGAATGTTTTCGATCTCTTCGGCGATCATAGACATACCATAGTCACTTAGTTTGGGAAAGCGATGTTCGTCAAGTAAAACATTGTTTGTCTTTAATTTGTTTCTAAAACAACCTGGTATAATTCCAGTATGTAAAAAATGCACAGCCTTGGCAACTCCAATTAAAATTGCCAATCTATCAGACCATTTTAGTGCCTTATCCAGTGAAAATTCTGCATGTTTAAATAAAGCAAGATTAGTTTTTTTAGAGGTGTTTGAACATTATACAAAATATCATAATTACATTAACAACAGAAATAACTTATCCAAGTAAAGCTTAACTAAAAAAAGTGTCAAATTAGGTTGCTAATCAACTAGTAGTCAACTGTATTTAGTTAGTTATTGGCTGTTGTAAGTTAGTTACTTTGTTAGCTGCTATGACTTCCTTTGAAGGAGTATATATAGTAGCAGACTCATTCTAACTGATTCAGTGAAGTACTCATAATCAATTTTTACTCCATTTCGGTTTCTCTCTCTCGAAGTTAATTTCGCAGTATGGTAATTGAACTCTGGTGGTGAGTTTTATCACTGTGCCATCCTATACAATGGTGAGCAGTCAACCAGACGCTTCCAAGGGAGGCGGTTTTCGATTCCACCCTTGACTGATCCTAATAGAAAACCCTACGGCGACATTGGTGACAACGCTCCTCAATGGAAAGAAAAATAATTCCCAGGCAAGATCTATGAAGAAAACGATCATCATGAAGCACAAGCTTTGTTTTCTTGACAGAAGCACGACAATGTTGAAAGAATATGATACCTCTGAGGCATGGCTGAGATATCTTTTGCATACTTGGATTCTGAATCCAGATATTGCTTCTATATAAAAAAGCATCGTGTGTACGGAAGTATCAGCAGGATGCATGGAAAATTTGAAAAAAAGCTTTACAAGAGCCGAGTTTAGATCACAAACGCGAATATATTGTAAGCATAATAATCTCTCAGGGACATTATAAGTAAGTAAATTTCACGAGGCATGGGTGCTTTTGATGTACTTAGAATAATTTACAAAAATTCTCATCCTAAGTTGGGTCTCTTCTCTATATACATTATATTCTAAAAACCATGTGAAACAGAATCAATTATGATGAAATTTATGCATCCACCATATACATAAAATTATACTGTGATACTAACCTGACAAATGGGTACGATAATCGCCATTTTGCACATACTCGTAAACAAGATGAAGCTTGTGGGTAATAGTAACATCTTTTCCACTACCATCGATACAATGACCCAAAAGACTAACCAAATTTGGATGGTGAAGCTTTGAGAGTAAATCCAACCTAGCTTTGAGATTTTGTGTTGAGAACTTCTTTCTCAGAGTCAATGTTCTTATCATCACATAAGATCCATTCTCAAGTTTACCTTTGTACAGCTGAAATAAAGCAAAAGGCTCAAGATTATAGAAAGTATACATAAACAATAGGCTTAAATTTGTTTTTCTAAAACCAAAATCCAGTAAACTTCTGTTTCTAAAAGCTTGTCAACTTCTATGTAGCTAACTTTTTGGTCCCTCATTCGGATTGAAATTGACAATTTTTATAAGTAAGAGACCAAAATAAGACGAAAAACATATTTAAAGCTAAATTAATGTAACCAAAATGTCATACCAATATAAGTTGTAAAAATCAAAAGCAAACACCATTTATCATGAAAAATTATAACTTGTAAAGAAAAACTATCCAATATCTATTTTAAAGATACCTTTCCTACAGATCCTTCACCAATATAAGTTGACAAATCAAAGTTTCTTGTAATTTCCTTCAACTCTTCAATTGAAAAGTGTCTACAAGTAGGAGTAGCATGTGTCCCTAGCTTCATTGTTTGAGAAATATATCCTGAAATCAATAGAAAAATAACACATTACAATTTTAGAAGACACAAAATTCAATAATCTATAAGCTAATTCTTGAATCATGACAGCAGAGAATGGTTTTAGATTGTGGTTCCTATTACGCTGGAAACCATTACAATGCGGCCTCCGGTCGATATTGAGGTTGCAATGCCGTTGCGGAGACCTCAAAATCTTTTATATTGCGGATGCATTTACGGTTGTGGACCACAATTTAAAACATTATTGCCTTAACCTTCTGTACTTACTTGCACTAGCAAGGAGTTCAGAGGAAACTCCTGTTGTTGAGTTGTTATCTTGAACAATCTTTGGCAACATCTCATGCCTATAAGTCTCTCTTGAATGACACTTTCTGTAAAACAAAACTCCGAAAGCTAACAGCAAGAGAAAAACTACAACAATGATGGCTATTGCAGCATCAACTTCCCATCTCCAAAATTTCGTCTTTCCGGAACTAGACTCTTTACAATAAGAACCATGCTTTTGAGCTTGAGAATTAACAGATAAACAGTTTCCACCAAACCTAACAACTCTTCTATCAGAAGTACTTTCCAAACAAGAAGGAAGTAAACCACTTAACATGTTACTAGAAATATCCACAAACCCAAGTTTGCTTCCACATTTTAGTTTCTGTGGAATTGAACCACTTAACACATTTTTTGCTATATTCAAATAACTAATATTTGTCAAAGAGAACAAAGAAGACGGAGGAACCCCACTAAGACGATTCGACGAAAGATCAAGATGTTGAAGCTGATTCAACTCACCAAATTGAATAGGAATCTCACCTGAGAATGAGTTTTTACTTAGCAATACCGTGACAATCGATTTCGGCATCAATGGTAGCTCAGAATCAAAACCATTCTCTCTTAAATCCAAAACATGTAGACCAAAAAGGGTGGTGAGATTAGGCAACTCACCAGATAGTTCATTATGTGACAAGGAAATATCAGCAAGAGTTTTGATTTTGCATAGTGAAGAAGGGAATGAGCCCTTTAAGTTATTGTTTTTCAAACTCAAGATACTTAGATTAGACAAAGGTTCAAAGAAATTAGGCATTGTGGTGTTAAAGTAATTTTCATCAAGTGCTAATATTTGAAGATTCACCAATGTAGCTATCTTTGGTGGAATAGAACCAAATAAGAAATTTGAACTTAAATCCAAAACTTCAAGCAAAGATAGCCTATGAATTTTATCAGGAAGTGGACCCCAAATTCCTAAAGAAACCAAACCAAGTACCCTTAAACTTGTTAACCTTGTCAATGTTGTGACAAAAGAATCAATAGAGAAACTTTTGGATAGAGTATGATTGGGAACTGCAAATCCATTGAAATTTTCAACCTTTACATGTTTATGATTGTCCCCCATGATTTTGAGCTCAGTTACTGAATTGACCTCACATTTAATGCTTACTTGTTCAGATGGAGGAAGGCTACAAAGGTCTAAATTGTAATTTTCAAAAATTTGCAAAGAAGTTGGGTATTCCAGGTACTTCCTTAACTGCAACAAGACTTGACTTTGAGCAAACTGTAGCTCATGAGTACTATGGATAGAGAAAAACAAGGAAAGAACCACAAGATTGAGATAAAAATATCTCATTGAACTAAATGTAAAGATTAGACTCAAAAGAACTCTTCAAATTTTTCAAGAACAATAGAACTAAATATAATCTTAAAAAGGAAATTCTTTGGAGTAATTTTTTATGGAACAAAGAGATTAAAATAATGCATCATATGGTCCTTGAACTTCAAAGATGCATGATGGCCGGTTGTTATACATCACATGAACCATTGAGCAAAGATAAGAAAGAAAAAAAAATAAAAGGAAAAAACAAAGAATGACCCACCACTAGGTAGTTCACACAAGAAACAACAATATTGAAGTTGAGAAGTTATGGTTCTACAGGTAAAATTACTGTCTCAACATTGAACAATAAGTAGACGTGAAGGATGAGAATGGAGGTAGTTGGAAATATAAAGAATGGAGGTAGTTTACTGATATGATTATGTAAACATTAACAGATGAGAATGGAGGTAGTTGGAAAAACAGCGCCAGTAAACATTAAACATTAACAGTACCACAGATAGTAACAGCAGAGTAAACTCAATCCATATCAAATATAAAGAATATATATATATATATATATATATATATATATATATATATATATATATATATTATTTTATGGTCTCTATATAAATAAATGTAACTGTTTATACTTCATTTAATTGTTATTTTTTAAAAAAAAATAGTCCTAAATTCACACACTTTAAATGTGTCAAGTAGTCTCTAATCATATTTGTCAAAAAAAAAAGAAGTAGTCTAAACATATGTTATATTTTTTATTTTATAAGTTCTTACTATAAAATTTCTTAAGACATCTAAATATGTTGGGTTGGTTTTGATGACACATGTAGTATTAATTAAGAGTGTAATTTAGTCTCTAGTGAGTATAACTCAGTTGGAAGCAACATTACGATGTACAAGAGCTGGGGGTTGAACACTGAATTCTTCACTTATTCATGTTAAAGATGAATTAAAGATCAATAGACTGACTATTTGACAAAAAATAAAAAGAGTCCAATTTAAAAAATATACTTAATATCACCTTAAAAATTGAGAGTATCAATTGTTATTTTTTCTCCCCTGGAAAAAATGGTTAATTTTTCTATATTATTAAAGGGTACGTTGCCCCTTTTTTAAAATGATTTCCACATTGTTAATTATAACTCTGCCACTTTCTTTTAATTATTTCATATGTTTTTTAATAGATAATACATAAATATTGTTTGTTGACAAAATAATAAATGATGTAATAGTAGACATATAAGTTAATTCTCAACCAAACAATTGAGCTCAAGTGGTAAATGAATTTCACCAAAGACGAATCGTTTGGACAATCCGAGTTCGATTTCTGGTTAGAACGACAATTCTTTGTCAGACTATCATTAACCTACGACCGAACTTCCAGATTACGATTACTAAGCCTCATTCCCTTGGAAACCGGAAGGACTAACGTCAATCCTGATTTGATTCCTAATGAAATAATTTTTGGTCAAATTATACTTATTTCACAGCCGAATTTCATGTTATCAGAATCTCTTTTCCCTGAAAATTGAAAGATTAACACACAAAAGAATAAGTTATTTCTCACTTCTCATAAATACATCTTAAAAAATTTAAATCATTAACAAATTTAATACTATTAACAAATTCTTTAATTATTGTGATTTATTCAATAAATTGATATATTTTGAGATAGAGATAATAATATAAATGGGCATTTAATGCAGCATGAAAATTGGCCAACCCCTACTCCTTGCTATTAATGGGAGAATGACAGAACGAGTAGAGGAGAAGATAAGACATGATGGTCGTGTGGGGAGCAACACACAACCATAAGACATGCTGATAATGGACCTCCAGCCTAATCAATTTACCAAATATCCCAAGAAAAATAGTTTGAAATTTGAATAGTGCCTTGGTTCTTTTAAAGTTTAAACTGCAAGCATAGGATTAAGTGGACAATAGTTTGAATGCTTGAAGCAAGATTTCGGGTTGGAGTCGTGTAAAACAAAATAGCAGAGACCTTTGTCCCTTTCTGTGGGTCCACCAACTCAGCATTACCACTAAATATATTTACATATTTAATAATACAATTAATTTAAAATTAAAGATTCAATTTGATCATTTATAATTGTTTTTTCATGTTAATTCAGTCTTTGACAGAAAATAATATAAGTATTACTCATTGACATTTTTATAAGAGAATAAATTAATTTTTGATTTATTATAACATATGGACTAGTTTAAGTATTTTTTTTTGTCGATGACTAAATTAGATTCGGAGAAGATCGTGAGAGATGAAATTAAATTTTCACTCTTAAATTAATAATTATGGATAAAAAAAGGGTTCTTTTAGAGGATTTATGGATAAAAAAGTTACTTATATGGTGCAAATTTTGGATGCCAAAATTCTAGACAAAGAACAACGAATTTTATAACATAATTACTAATCTATAGAATGATATATTGATATGAGAGACAAAAATGGATTTAAGGTTATTTAGAAGAAAAAAATGATTTTAAGGTCAAGTAGATGCAACTTAGGTGGTAACCGCATGGACAAGATATGTTGAGAAACAATTTTAAATCTATTATAAAATAAACTAAAAGAACATGATCAAATATGAAAAAGATGGGAGTTTTGTGTATTATTCCTATCACAAGTGTGTTATTTACATTGTAATATAAGTCCTATTTATAAGACACAAATGTGGTAAGTTACAAGTACATGAAGAGTCATAAGACTAAATGTCAATAACAATGAATATAGATATTCACTCATAGGAGTTAAGGGATATAGAAAGTCTAGGGAAAATGGGCATCCACACTTATATTTAATATTTTTTATAACATTACCCCTTAGATGTCCATGAATAAAATGTCTCATTAAAACCTTATTAAAGAAAAAACTTTGTAGAAAAAAAATCCTAGTGAAGGAAAAAAACTTTGTAGAAAAAAACTTTGAGAGGATGAAGACCATTCTTTCATACCAGTTGCTCAAAAGTTTTATATGGGAGTTACTTTGTAAAAGGAATTCGAGATTATTACATGAATAAATTTGTTGAATATTTAGATTACAACTATTCAGAAGTTCATATGTGAAAAAATAACTATGAAAAATATGTGTTTGCTCTATCTTCTTTATGTTTGTGTAAGCCCTGTAGGCCAATAGTTTTAATGTTAAACTTATGCTATGTATCATGACTTTTATTATTATTATTATTATTATTATTATTATTATTATTATTATTATTATTATTATTATTATTATTATTATTATTATACAAGGCAATCTTTATTATATTTGTTGTAAAATTAATAAAGTCCCTAGAATAAATAGTTCGTGTAATGGAACTTTAAGTAAGACTTAATTGTGAGATTACATTAACATAAATAACACTATTCTTAAAGGTATTTGTAGTCAAGTTTTAATACAAATTGGGATAATAATAATGTGTAGAGACTATTATGTATGTAGACTGATGATCATGTCTCACGGGTCATGAATATGAGATATTAAGTTTATACATAGGTATAAATATTATGAGTAATATGTATACAATACTGGCCGACAATTAGAATACTACATAGTGTATGTTATGAAGGTGTCATATGACATTCTCATGGTGATAATTGTGTATGCCACTCTTATACATGAAACCACTATGATCCCTAGATGTCGACTCAAGTGTTTTATTGTCATTCAAACGTTATTTGTAACATGATAACTATAATGTTGGTTATGAAGGTGAGAAAAACACAAGAAATGGGGGTTGAATTGTGTTGACTTTTTCTTCTTTTAAAACTTGACTAAGAACTAGATTCGGATTCTGATAGAGTTCAGAGTCTGGATCAAATGCTCAGAGTCAGAGGCAAAGTTTCAGAGTCTGAAGTAAGTTCGGATTCTAATGCAGCGGATAAAAGGTAAAAGAGATAGAGAAGAGAAAGACACAAGCAATTATCCTGGTTCCTTCCACAATCCGGAAGTAGTTCAGTCCCCTTGTTACTTACAAGAGATTTTTCACTATAATCCAATGATTACAAAATTGCTCAAGCACAAAGCAAGAGACTTCATATGCTCAAACACAAAGTAAGAGACTTATTATGCTCAAACACTAAGTAAGAGACTTCTAACAAATAAAGTTACACATAATTTGTTTGGTATGAACACTTGATATACTATCAGAGGTGCTCACAAAATACAACACAGTTTATCAGACTCTAGACTTAAGAAATTCTAAGATGAGAAAGTTTGTAAGAATTTCTAAGTGTTTTATGCGTTTTGAATTTTGACAGAGCTTTGGCACTTGTAAAAATATTCAGAGTCTTATTTTCTCTTCAAGTCTTTAGTCCTATTTATAGAGGAATAGAGAGACGTTGAAAGATGCCAAATCATTAAAGAGTCCATTGGAGAAGCTTGATAATCAGCAGTTGATTTGTTGCTTGATTTAGTTCACGTACTATGAAGGAAGGAATGTGAAATCTTTCTTGAATATGGAATGAACCGTTTGTAGAGGAGACAAAGTTGCAGTGTACGAACAGAGCACATCGGAATGTTGGAGATCGTGGTTGTACTCTTGTCCTTGCTCGACAATGACATCCATTGACATTCTGACATTCTCAACAACCATTGCAGATGTCACATATGCTTCAGAATCAAGTTCTTCAGCTTCTACAAAATGCTTCCAATTCTGAGTCTTCAACTCCTGAGTCTGGAGCCTTCAGAGTTTGAGTCTGAGTCTTCAACTTCTGAGTCTTCATAGTCTGGAGCATCTTCAAATTCTGGCTTCAAGCTTAACTTCTCAATCAAATCTTTTGCTCTTCATTTGTTCTTTCAGAACCCTTGTATGATTAAATCCTTGTAAATTTTTATCTATGGTCCTGCACTCTTGAACAAATATTAGCATATCCAGTTGTTCTTATAATGCATTGTTATCATCAAAACATAAGAGGCATCGTCAAAACTTATTTTGTTCCAACAGGTTAATGGCCAGTTGACGAATCATGTTGAGGGACATAAGTGTCCTAGATGGGATTTGTCCCTCCTACATAACAGGAGATATATCTTTAGGCCTCTTGTGGTGAAGCAAGATACGCCACTTTACATAAACCCTAAACTACAAACCAAACCCTAGTTCTCTACCTCTGATTGCTTGGCTAGCACCGGGAACCAGAGGACACCTGTTCGTATGGACAAGTAGAGGCACTGTTGCGTTGCTTTGCTGCGATCAAAATCTTTTCAGCACTACAAGAGCTAACAATTATTATCACTAATTCATGTCAAATTCGTAAGGATCCAAGGAAATGAAATCAAAAAAATTTAAATTCCGCAGTCTTTATGATCATGATTTCTCTTCACTTTAATGTATGATCCTTTCAACCGAGCAATGCACATGGTATTATATGCATAAATGATTGTTGCATTCATTCTTCTGGAAGACAAACCACAAGTTTCTTATATGTGTTCAATCATAGACCTCAATTAAACACATTAATGTTAATGATCAGACAATAGCCTGCATATATAAAATAACAAATAATATATGATAGCATGGATAATTATCAAGGTATATTATTGTCCCTTAATTGAACTACAATATGGTACTTCAGGACCAATTAGTTCTTCATTATTTATTCAAACACTCAAATGAGCTTTGTCTACATCAAGTGACTTTACAACCATCGAAGGGTACAACAAATGAGATTTGTCCAAATAAATATTTACTCTTCCTACGTATTCCATCCCATTTCCTTTTTTTTAAGAAATCAAATTTCAAAAACTCTTCGGGAGTTCTCAAATTTATTTCAAATGGACAAATGATATAATTTTTATACCCCTTGTTTAGAAAATATTCATTGAGAATATTATACAATATGCATCTCAATTATTTGAGCACATAAAAAGACTTACTCGTTTTGATCAAGTTATATCTTTAATAGTTTGAATTGTACATATCACAGAAATTAAATGCTTTAGAGAGTTTAATATAACTATCACTATCAAGCAAGTAATATAGCTACATTGTAATAAATCTTTCATATAAATTGAGCCTGTCATGGCTACCAAGCTTAATCTAGTATGAAAATGTATTGAAATTCACTTCAAGCGAATACTTCCTTTCAAAATTTATAGTGGATTTTCACCAATACTCTTGAATAATAAGCGAAACTTTATATATCAATATCTTATGATTCTAATTTTATTTTCACATCTTCAAATGTATGGACTACTGATCTAAAAACCATTCGCTTTGCAAAGCTAACTTAATTTTGCATAAAATGTATCTTTTTATTAAGTCAATCATTCTATTGTCTATTATCCTTAATAAACTCGAATTCATATCTTCATTATCATTTTTCATATATAACGCTATATTTTATGTAAAAACATTGTCAACGTTGACTTTTTTTTCGCTCCATCGCATTTCATTCATGATATTAATTTATCGAGATCTCTTTATTTACATAAATTTCAGGTAAAAACTTTTTTAATGACATGTGGCCTGACCTTTTAAAAGCCAAGTCAATTATATAAAGAGCTTTTTCATGTCAAATAAAGAAAAAAACAACAATCTAGAGAGACCGAAACTTGAGAAATGAGGTCACTCATAAGACATGAGAGATAAATGATTGAATGATAGCTTAGTTTTTTTTTTCTAGAGATAAATGATTGCTTAGTTATTTATATATAGAGATATTTTTATTGATATTAAAAATGAAAAAATCATTCATTTTTTAGAATAAAATAAATCGTAACCAAACAATTGAGTTTAAGTGGTTAATGAACTTAATCAAATGACGAATCGTTTGGGAGAACCCAAGTTCGATTCCTAGATAGAACAATTCTTAGTCAGACTATACATATCTCACAGCCGAAATCCGGATTACCATGCCCCTCCCCCTGAGAGCCATATAAAAAATAATTATGATGTATATTTATTATTTCAAACATAAAATATAACATATATTTAATGCTAAGTTTATATATATGGTTCTCCTACTATTCAAAAATTTTGGATCCGTCGCTGGATTCTCATGTCATTTTATCTTATTGGATACAGAGATAAGGAAAACAATGTACACCAGCATGGTCCTCTTTTAGGACTTGCGATATCTCGTGTTCAACCTTAATATATTCTTATTGTTTGTTTGTATTTACGCTTCTAGTGGATCCCCTCCCCTCGTGTCATACGATTCTTATGCATGGTAATTGTAGGAATGCCATTGCATTCACATGTTCCTTTTTGAATTTCGAAAGCGGTCCCAATCATAATCATATGATTTTGTAATTAGTTCAAATTAAGTGATTATTGGATTATGTAAGTGAGGGGTAGTAGGTTTGGTTTATTAACCTTTACCTGACGGAGTGAGTCATAGATTTTGTCTCCATTGCTTATGGTGTGGAGTGAATAAAACGTTAATTATAAATGATAAAACGTTATTTTTACCTCAGTTAGAGCATCATTAATAGATGTATCTTAGAGGTTGCTTCCGATATAAAGAACTTGACCTACTAAAATTTACAGCCACTTTTTTGTAGTGGGATCAAAAGTATGAAAAAATAAAAATATAAGAACTTAAAAGGTGAATTTTAAAGGTACCAAAACCTCAAAAAATGAAAATATGGGTATCAAATGTTAATTTAAGCTTAAAAATTTAAAAATGTTTTTTTTTTGTGTGAGAATTTATTTATTTATTTATTTTTGAAAGATGTGTGAGAAAAAATTATAAAAATGTTGATTCCTTAAAGATTGCTTAAGTTTTTACTATTAAACAAAAATATTGATGGATTTTTTAAGGGTGATGTGACATTACGGAGATCTTCTACTGAACCAACTTTTGATTTCTTATTTTCTCTCTATTGAAGATGCACTTATAGTTTAAGTTTAAGTTTAAATTTTTCTTAAGAGTATTTGGTCCTTCAAATTGTATCAATTGGTCATTTTATCCCATTAAATTGTAAAAGTTAGTCAATTCAGTTATTCCTCAAACTCAGTATGATGCCGTGTATAAAAGGTAGCACGTTAATTGTCTATGTGACGGTCCAGCTACCAACCACGTCTTCGACAAATCATAGGGACTAGGTTGAACGATTGTGTTTTTGTTTGTGATCTTAGTAGTCAATTAGGTATAACAATTTATAAATAGTGTGTATCTGTGTACATAATGTAAGAGTTTTACATTAGAGTGTATATGTGTACAAATGTTGTGCCCAAATCTTTCTGACCATATAATTATTTTCTAGCTATATGAGTGTATTAAAACATTTTTTTTTTAAACAATTTCACCTTATCACGAGTCCTATATATGAATCATTTTTATTTTTTTGAATGTCTCAACTTGAAAAAATGTTAGAAATTAAACCATCAAAACGGGTACCAAGGAAACCCCATGATTAATTAATGCAACATGTTTACGTTTATATGTGAATTATTTTACTATAATATTTGTATGCAATTGTTGTTTTGTTTCACGAAAATAAGCAATTGTTGTTTGTTCCTTACGCTAGTATTAAATTTCTCACATCTTAACTTATATTATGTCTTTTTGTGAATGATATGAAAACATTAGATGATTTTTAAAAGACAGTGAAAAATTATGAATTGCTAAAATAGAAAATTCGATAACTACTAGCATTTGTATCTTTGTGAATGAGTGTAGCTGGGACCATTTCGCAATGCACAGAATGTGGTGGTGTGGTACTTAATTATATTCCATCAAAGACAAAGTTTGAATTTACTTCTACTGACTTGACCAGACCACCATTCCTTTGCTTTATTGTTTTGTTTGTATTGTTTTATTATGGAGCACATGCACTCCTTCTGCGTGGGAGTGAGATTCTTTTTTACTAGTGCCTCCGTTATTGTCTCAAAAGGTATATGAAGAACTTCAGCTGTGCACGTGGCACACTCTAAGGCCACGGCCACGTGCATTAGTACTGGTGTGATCACACCTAAAATGCAAAGCATTTTAATTGTATATATGTCTTCTGTCTTTAAACGCAATATTTAGTGTTTTTATATTGGGTCTAACTTATCATTTCAAAACCGACTTGTAAGATTGAGGGGTACCTATGTTTATAAATTCTTGTCAAACCTTATTTCTAAACCATGCGGGACTTTGTTTTTCTAATAAACCCTTGTTGAGATAAAATCAAAAAAATCATAATTGATGTTTTAATGATAACAAACCTTACGAAGTAAACTGATAAATTTTATGAGTGTTGATATGATTCAAAGAAGGCTTGATACGAATCATTAGTGTAAAAAATGGAATAATGGACGACTTGAAGATCGATATGATTTACAAGAGCATTGATATGATTCAAACAATTTCTAGATGAATTTTGGATCGATTCAAATCTCCAAAGTAAGGACTTTGAATCGTATCATGAGATCTCAGATGAAGATTGATCCGAATCAAAGAACATTGGTACGTATCAATCATGCCAATAACACTAGTGAGCTTAGTTATATCCAACTCTCATAAATAAAACACTACACTTTTATTATACTTAAACCTTTTTTTTCTTTCTATTTTACCACAACTCTCTAAAATTCAAATTCCAAACTTATAACATATTACAAAAATGCCACTAACCCTCAAAATTACCAAAATACCCTTAATCACCCAAAATCTACTAAATCACCAAAATAATCATTTAATAAATATAATAAGCATATAATAATAAATAAATCTAATACTAAAAATCAGGCTGTTACAACTCTCCCCCCTTAAAGAATTTTCGTCCTCGAAAATTTACCTGAAGGAAACAACTCCGGATATGACTCCTTCATCTTATTCTCCAACTCCCAAGTTATGCTCTCTGCTGTAGGACCTCCCCAAATCACCTTCACCAAAACGATCTCTTTCTCACGCAATTTCTTAACCTCTCGTCCTTCAATATTCAACGGCATAGTCTCAACGGTCAAATTCTCTCTTACTTCCAAATCGTCTACTTGAATCACATATGATGGGTCATACACATACTTTCGCAACTGAGACACATGAAATACATCATGAAGATTCGACAACGACGACGGTAACGTAATCCGATACGCTACAACTCCAACTCTCTCCACAATCTGATAAGGTCCAACAAAACGCGGCTTCAACTTCTTCGACTTCAAAGCTCGCACAACACCCGTAACTAGATTCACTCAAAAAAACACACGATCTCCGGTTTGAAACTCAATATCCTTCCTCCTCTTACCATGATAACTCTTCTGCCTACTCTAAGATGCATTCATCTTCTCCTGAATCATCTTAACTTTCTCTGTAGTCTGCTGAACTACCTCCAGTCCAATCAAAGCACTCTCACCTGACTCAAATCAAGACAACGGTGTTCTACATCTCCTACCGTACAACGCTTCAAAAGGTTTCATACCAATACTCGAATGAAAACTGCTGTTGTAGGTAAACTCAATCAACGGTAAACATTCACTCCAACTTACACCTTGTTCCAAAACTCAAGCTCTCAACAAATCTTCCAAAGACTGAATAGTCTTATTCGACTGACCATCATTTTGAAGATGATAAGCAGAACTCAATCTCAACTTAGTCCCCAAAGCTTCTTGCAAACTCCCCCAAAGCTTCTTGCAACTTCACAATCTGTTCAATGTAGATCTCCGCCAACTTCTCCAAAAACAGACTAATCTTAATAGGAATAAAATGCTTTGATTTCATCAACCTATCAACAATCACCCAAATCGAATCATTACCCTTCGCAGTCTTCGGCAAACCACTCACAAAATCCATAGAAATGCTATCCCACTTCCACTCTAGCACAAACAATGGTTGCATCACTCCAGACGGCTTCTGATGTTCAATCTTGGACTTCTAACAAACCAAACAAGCATAAACAAACTCATCGATATCCTTCTTTATTCCTGGCCACCAAAACAACTTCTTCATATCTTGATACATCTTCGTCGCTCCAGGATGAATACTCAAACTACTCCGATGACCTTCTTCCAAAATCTTGCTCTTCAGCTGAGGTACATACGGCACACAAACTCTACCACGAAATCTCAACTCTACTCTCATCCAATCCAAAGTTTACCTCTTTGCCTTGGTTAACCAACACCAAACGATACGCAAGCCGTAAATCCACTTTCTGACCCTCTTTGATCTCTTCGAGAATGTTACTCGTTAGCTTCAACATCCCTAACTTCACACCATTCGGAGTCAGCTCACTCACCAAACTAAAATCTCGGAACTACTCGATCAACTCCAACTCTTTCACCATAAGCGCCGACATGTGCAACGACTTCCTACTCAAAGCATCCGCTACCACATTTGCCTTACCGGGATGATAACTCAAATCAAAATCATAATCCTTCAAGAATTACATCCAATGCCTCATTCAACTCCTTGTGGTCAAACAGGTTCTTCAAACTCTTATGATCATTGAACACCTCAAACTTCGAACCAAACAGATAATGCCTCCAAATCTTATGCACAAACATCACTGCTGCCAATTCTAAATCATGGGTCGAATAATTCCTCTTATAAACTTTCAACTGCCTCGATGCATACGCCACCACTTGACCACTTTGCATAAGCACACCGCCTATACCCATCTACCATGCGCCACAATACACCACAAAAGAATCCTTCGCATCCGTCAAAATTAAAACAGGCGCAGTCGAATCCCTCATAAAAGCTTGTCCCTTACGAGTCAATTGCGTCAACGGCAAAGCCAACTTAGAGGAACCTTCAATAAACCTCCGATAATAACCGGCAAACCCAAAAAGCTTCTAATCTCAAAAACTGACCTCGGAGTCTCCCATTGCAACACCGCATCAACCTTCGACGGATCAATTGCTATTCTACCTCTAGAAATAACATGACCAAGAAAACTCACTTCTCACAGCCAAAATTCACACTTCGACAACTTAGCATACAACTTCTTCTCTCTCAAAGTATGCAACACGAACTTCAAATGCTCTGCATGCTCCTCTTCAGACCTCGAACCAAGATATCGTCTATAAACACCACCACAAACTGATCCAAATAAGGATGGAAAATTCTATTCATGTATTGCATAAATACACCAAGTGCATTAGTCACACCAAAGGGCATCATAGAATACTCACAGTGACCATACCTCGTCGAAACGCAGTCTCAGGTACATCCTCCGACTTCACTAGTATCTGGTGATATCCGGATCTCAAATCAATCTTACTATACACGTGAGCACTAACCAACTGGTCCATCAGATCATCTATCCTTGGAAGAGGATATTTGTTCTTAATGGTCACCTTGTTCAATTGTCGATAATCCTCACACAACCTCATGCTACCATTCTTCTTTTTGACCAACAACAATGGCGCTCCCCACGGCGAAACACTCGACCTGATGAACTTCTTCTATAACAACTCTTCCAATTGTGTCTTTAGCTCACCCAACTCAGAAGTAGATATCCGATTGGGCGGCGTCGATATAGGACTAGTTCCAGGTACAACATCAATCACAAACTCTACTTCTTTCTCCAGCGGTAAGTCGGTAATGTCATCTGGAAAAACATTCGGAAACTCATTCACTACCAGCAAATCACCAACTTGAACTTCACTTCTAACCCCCAATGAAGCAAACATAACAAACACTTGAGCCTTTCCGCCCAACGACGCTCCTACTTGCCTTGCAGTCAAAAACTTCCTTACATCATGCTCCTCCGGCTTAGGAAAAGTCACACTCTTGGTTAAACAATTAATGGTAACACCAAAAGTTAACAACCAGTCCATTCCAAAAATCACATCCATATGCTCCAAAGGCAAACAAACCAAATTCAGCTTAAAATCCACATCACCAAATTTCACAGGACAACTAACACAAACCAAGGAAGTGGTCACCGAGCCATTAGCTGGAGTATCAATGACCATCCCTCTCGACATAGGAGACAAAAATAAATTCAACCTCTTAGCACAATCAAGTGAAATAAACGAATACGTCACACTTATTAATAATAGCAAGCAAATGAGTGTTGTTAATATAACATATACCTCTGATCAAGTTGTCTGGCTCCGCTCCTTTTTCAACACTCAAGGCAAAAACCTTCCCACTCGCCTTCTCCTTCTTTGGTTTAGTACACTTGGTACTAATGTGACCTGCTTCACCGCAATTGTAGCATACCACCTCTTTGCTCTTGCACTCGAAAGCTCTGTCTCACCTTCCCACACTTGTAGCAAGTTACGCAAGCACTAGTGCACTCCGCCGCACGATGCCCCATAACACCTCAAGTCACCTCCACTCTGAGTAGCTCCACCACTAGCACTCTTCTTTCCCTTGTCTCCTCTATAAGGCTTTCCACGATCATTTCCCTTTCCTTTCTTCTCATTCAAGCTCTTGTAGTAACTTGACTTAGCCCTGCTATCTTCATCAAGAATACAACACTTGTTCACCAAAGTAGAAAACACTCTAATCTCCTGATAACCAATAAGAATATTGAGCTCTAGATGAAGACCACTCTTAAACTTAATGCACTTCGATGCCTCCGCTCCAAAAGCATTATAATGCGGGCAAAAACGAGAAAGGCTCTCAAATTCGCCGCATAATCTGCTACCGACATATTCCCTTGCTTAAGCTCCAAAAATCCAATTTCCTTCTTGCTTCGAACATCTTCCAGAAAATACTTCCCAAGAAACTCTTCCTTGAAGTCTCCCCCATGAAATCTCGACTCCACTGGCCTCCATCCTCTTATGAGTGTTCAACCACCAGAACTCATCTTCCTCTGCAAGCATGTGCGTAGCCAACAGCACCTTCTAAGCATCATTTGTGACCATTGCTCTGAAAATCCTCTCAATCTCCATCATCCAAGACTGAGCTCCCTCAGGGTCGTGCCTTCCCTTGAACTTCGACGGCTGGTTCCTCAAGAAACGGTCTAAATGCAACTCATTAGATCCTCCTTGATGATTTTGATGAACGTGAGCAGCAATATTAGCTTAGGCTAGTGCATGTGCCATTGCGGTCATCGCCTCGGCAATCGCAGCATCGTTCTGACCGGCCATCTCTCCACTACACAAGAGCAAGCACCACCTAGTTAGACAAGAAAAGCATCGACAGTATATACACATACATGTCGCACACAACAAGCTAATCAACCAAGTGTTAGCCCGGACTAGACCGACCTGCTCTGATACCAAATTGTAAAGCTCCAATCTCCGAGAACATAATTAAAAGATAAACCACACATTTATCATACATTAGAGCCTTACTATTTCAACATAAACTCATATCAGATATTCAATATAAAAATTTCACCAAACATATTCATATCGTAGCCAAAAAAAATCATACTCAACATCATATAAATGTCACGTCTCAGTTCATAACATACAACTCAACATAATATAACATCAAAAGTTTGATTATAAGATCTCATAGTATAAAATCCAACAAAAGAAAAATCCCGACATCCTAGATCAGAGCACCTAAATCTAGACTCCTCGAGAAAAGCAGATAAATATGAGTAGGCCTCAAACTGTCCTCATCAACTCACAAGCAAGATGCTACTCCTCAACCTGCACGACGTCTACACAAGGGTGAGGTGACAAAAATCATTGGGGGGAAGATATACATTCAGCATAAGAGATTAATAAACGCATGTAAGTTCAGGCACATTAACATCGATAACAATACATTCATATTCATTACAAAAATTCTGGTTACGTCTTACATATATTCATATACATCTTAAAAGCCTAGTTACATTAGCATATAATCATAACATATTCGCATACAATCATCATCCGGGTTACCCCACAATTATATACATATCAAATTAAATCAATTCAATCTCATCACAATCACCAAGTATCCAATTACCAATTAGATGCACAAGTTCACGCCAAAACATTGCCACATACGACGCTTCATGTGTATGCAATGCGCCTAAGGACTCTACATGCATGTGGTATCATAGTGATCTTAAATCACCCACAAATTTATTCTTGATCTTAAATCAAGCACCAATATTTATTCTTGATCTTAAATCAAGCACCAAAGTTTATTCTTGATCTTAAATCAAGCACCAATAACTAACTATGAATGCATAGACCCACATATAGACTCGATAATGCACACCAACATACTCATCATTGTTATACAATTTACACCAAAATATAACATACATCACCAATTCATCACGAATCGCATCGTCAAATCAATAAGGTCACACATCAATAAATCAGGTAATCAAACGTCGCATCATCATCATATTCATTCATTCATTCATCCACATAGCATAAACTACATGCAAAACATCTCTGTTTTACTTCATTATCAAAGTCCATCTCTAATTAATTAACCTATAAGCCTTACTTACTTATGTCCAAGTTAATCAATCATACACATCACCATTAAACACCTATTAATCATATTTAAGGGTTTGTAAGTCATTCAAGTGAATTGGGTACCTTAAAAAGTCAAAGAATTAGGGTTTCGCCACGCTGCACAGGGTGCATGGTCGTGTCCCCTAAGTACGAGAATCACGCACGGTCCGTGCCACAGGGGCGCACGGTCATGCGTGACTACCAGTACAAGATTTTCCGATTTTTGCATTTTCGCATAAAAATACCGTTTTCAACATCGTTTTTCAACCCAATTCACACCTGAAACATTTCCAAATCCTTAAACCAGTTATCACCACTTATTAACTACTTATTTAGCTTAAAACAACTTAATCAAAATCACTTAACATCAACTTATCCTCATAAAATCAATTATCGTCTCAAAAATCCATTTTCTTCCAAAACGACTTAATTTCACAAACAAAGAATAAGAGCAACAATCCAAGTTTTCCATTCAATTAAACATTATTAAAATCACTTAATTCAACCAACATGAATCAACTTAATCCATTTCATCACCAACTTAAGCAATTTTCATATAAACAACAACAACAACAACTTAAACACAACCCAAACTTCATAATCTCATGAATTCATAAACCAATCACATAATCATGTTCATAATCAACTCGAGTAAACATAACCAACACCAATTATCATGTTTCTCATCAAATTTATCAAATTTCACAAAGTTAGCAAAACAACATAATCAAACATGAATTTTGATGAAACAACAACAACAATTCAGCAACTTAACACTTGTTCATTTCAACAATTAAAAAGGAACATGAATTTAACACAATTAATATAAGTTCATGAATTTAAGCATAAGCTAAAAACATCCCGAACAACCCATTTGTTTCTTAATTTCCAAATGATGAAAATAATCTTCCCCCTTACCTTAATTCTTCACCAAAAGTGCTTCCTAGCTTCAATTTTTCACTTCCTAGTGCTTTCCCTCTTCTAGCCTCTTCTTTCTCTCTTCTCTCTCCTTAGCATCTTCTCAAAATTCTTACAAATGATTTGACCTAGTTCACTTAACACTGCCACTTTTCTTTAAATATAATGAGTATTGGTCACTTACACTAGTGGACTTAGTTATATCCAACTCTCTTAAATAAAACACTACACTTTTACTATATTTAAACCTATTTTTATTATTTTTTTATTTTACCACAACTCTCTAAAATTCAAATTTCAAACTTCTAACATATTACAAAAATGCCACTAACCCTCAAAATTACCAAAATACTCTTAATCACCCAAAATCCACTAAATTACCAAAATAATCATTTAATAAATATAATAAGCATATAATAATAATAAATAAATCTAATACTAAAAATCAGGTTGTTACACTTATCCCCTCTTTTGTTCTGCCTTGCTGAAGAAGTCATGAGGAGAAGCATTACTAAACTTGTGAGGGAAAGAAAGCTTAAACTCATTCTTGGCTCAAGAAACAATCCAGTTCCATCTCACATCTTATATGCATATGATATCATGTTGTTCTGAAAAGGTTTTAATTCTAATATTCAAGCTCTCACAGATCTATTCCATCAATATGCTCAAAATTCAAGTCAATTTGTGAATCCCCACAAATCTTTCATATATGCTGGCTCTATTAATCGTCACAGGCTTCTCAATATTGCAAATAATATTGGCTTCAACATTGGCTACCTCTCTTTTACTTATTTAGGAGTCCCAATATTCAGAGGGAAGCCTAAAACAGTTCATCTTCAACCTTTTGCTGACAAGGTAAAATCAAAGCTCTCATCATGGAAAGCTTTCCTGCTCTCTATTGCTGGTAGAGTTCAATTAATCAAGAGTGTGGTCCAATCTATGCTGCTTCACTGCATATCAATATATTCTTGGCCAGTTAAGTTAATAAAAGATATGTAAAGATGGACGAGAAATTTTATTTGGAGTGGGAATGTTAATCAGAAGAAACTAGTGAC
The DNA here is from genome assembly GCA_018208015.1 of Medicago ruthenica. NCBI lineage: Eukaryota > Viridiplantae > Streptophyta > Magnoliopsida > Fabales > Fabaceae > Medicago > Medicago ruthenica. The sequence goes on along the minus strand of CM031377.1, from coordinate 76,853,902 downwards.
TGTCCCTTGGAAAAAGGTCTGCTCCCTCTAAAGGAAGGAGGTCTTGGTATCAGGTCTTTATCTAGCATAAATGAAGGAGCAAATTTGAAGCTTTGCTGAGATCTCTCTCAATCTAATCACCATTGGGCTATCTTCCTGAGAAGTAGAGTTTTAAAAGGTAAAGAACCAGTATCTTACCATATTTTTTCTTCTATTTGGAGCAGTATCAAGCACAAATTCCCTGAGGTCTCAATTAAATCTTTATGGAATCATGGAAATGGGCAAAATATCAACTTTTGGTTAGATACCTGGTGTGGAGATCCTTTGGTTGATCTACTACAGATCCCTCCCAATCTTCACATGATGCTTACTTCAACAGTGGATTTGTTCATTGATAACTCTAGCTGGTCTGTTCCAGATTGTGTCACTCAAGTCTTTCCAAACCTCCCAGTAGTTTTAAGCAAAGTCCTCATTCCTTTAACTGAAAAAGAAGACAATCTTGTTTGGAAATTATCTCCTAATGGGGAGCTATCTTTTAAGGATGCTTACCTTTTTCATTCTCCAATTAGTAATAACATTTCTTGGGCTAAATTGATTTGGCAGCAAAATATTCCTCCCTCCAAAACCTTGATGTTATGGAGATGCTTACACGACAAGTTACCTATATATGATAACCTAGCTGCTAGAGGATGTCAGTTTCCTTCCATGTGTAGCCTTTGTAACAATTCTGAAGAAACTTTGTCTCACCTCTTCATTGATTGTAATTTTGCAAAAAGAGTTTGGCATCGGCTAAGTTCTATCATCAATATTCCTTGCAGTTTCTCTTCAGTTCTAGAAATTGTGGAACTTTGTAATAGAGGATGGTCTCCCTTATGTAAATTGATAACTCTTACAGCTGTAACATATTGCTTTAATATCATATAGTTCTGCAGGAATCAGAAAAGATTCTCTAACAAAACAGTTGATGTTAGAACTGCTATCAACCTCATTATCTCAGGAACTTCTTTGTTTGGTAATAGTTCATCCCTGAAAGCTAATTCCTCTATAACATATTTTGTTCTTTTAAGAGCATTTTCAGTTAAGAGAAACTTTGGAAATGCTCCTAAAATTAAAGAAGTTCTTTGGCATCCTCCCATTATGCATTGGTTAAAATGCAACATTGATGGAGCTTGCATTGGCAATCAAGGCCCCTCAGCTGTGGGAGTATTTTTAGAAACTCATATGTTGACTTTGTCGGAGCTTTTGCTTACAATTTAGGCATATCAAACTCTTTATCTGCTGAGCTTCATGGTGCTATGATAGCAATTGAGGTAGCAGCTCAAAAAGGATGGACGCAACTTTGGTTGGAAACAGATTCAGTTTTGGTCACTTTAGCCTTCAAATCTTCTAAAATTGTTCATTGACAATTAAGAAATATATGAGAAAATTGTTTGTATAAGCTTTCTTCCATGACTTTCTTTGTAACACATGTGTATATGGAAGGAAATCAATGTGTTGACCTTTTGACAAACATTGGTCTCTCACTTCAAACTCATGCTTGGTGGGATCATATTCCTATCCAACTTAGAGCAGAATTCTCTAGAAATAGAATAAGCATGACTAATTATACATTTTGTTGATGTATTGATGGTTTTGGTTGATGTCCCCCCTCTATCTTTTTTATTTTCTTTCTTAATATATTTCTATGGGGCTTGCTTTTCTGGCAAGTTTCCTTTTCTTAAAAAAATAAGGTACCGTTCGGCCTAATTTGTTATTAACTTAACTTCTCCTTAAGTGTTAAAGTTGGCCAAACGTATTTCTCCTAAAGTTCTAAAATTAATAAGCAGCTTATTTTCAATGAGTGAAACTAAAGAATAAAGTCCTTCTCCTAAAATTAATTTCTGTAACTTTTTATTTTTTCTTAAAAAAAAACTGTTTTTAATTTCTTTTTTTATTGGCAGAGGCAACGATAATCATTTTTTCTATGTATCATTTATAGTATATTTGTAACACCCAGCTGGCTCCCTTACAGGCTGGCCTCCCTATCTTTCAAGGACCACGATGTACTCATGGTCTTCTCCACCCCCATGTGAAGTTTTTGCCTTTCATGGGAATCGAACTTTGTACCTGGAGCTTAATCTAGTAATAGTCACACCAATTTGAGACAACTTTATTACTCCAACAATTTTTTTAATACACGTGATTTTTGCCAACTACTCCTATAAAAAGGGACGGAGGGAGTATATCGTACTACCTCCGTTCCTTTTTAATTGTCACTTTTTAACATTTTACACAAACCAAGACAATTAATAAATGTCAATACTTTTGATACACTAATTTATACTTTTACTATAATAGCCTTATTCATATAATATATCATCTCATATATTTCTCTCTCCGTAATAAATAATTAAGGATAATATTGGTAAAACAATATTTAAAGTTGCATTGAACTTTGAAAGTGACAGTTAAAAAGGAACAAAATTTTTCTTCAAAAGTGACAATTAAAAAGGAACGGAGGGAGTAACAAATAATTTAAAAATGTTGGACTTAGTTTTCTAACCTGCGCAACATTGTAGTCCAGTTTAAGAAGCAATTAATGCACTTTTTTTCTCTCTCTTATTAACTCTAGCCCATTTATCTGTCTTATTAATTAGCCTTAAGAATTTTCACAATCACCGTCCCATCGTCACAATCACACTTACAGTACAACCCTAAGTCTACCACCATCACCCATTCCTCTATCACTATCATCAGCCTCAACATTTTACAGACCACACCGCACTAGCAAGCTCCTGAAACTTCGAATCCCACAACCAAAACCTCCATATATCAAGCGCTAACCGATCAAGAGACAATTTCAACGATTCACTGTAATGAGTCCAAGCAAGGATTGGTTCTTCATCTTCTCGTTTATTTCAACACTATTCTTTTTTTTTTTGGAAGAAAATAAACTTGTACTCCCTCCATAACTTTTTATAAGCAAATTTGACCAATTCACATTTTTTAAGGAATGTGGTTTGTGTTATTTAATTTAAGTTAAATAACCTATTTTGTCCTCATTAACTGTGGTGTACAGTAGTATATTTTCAAGGTGTTGTTGTTAAACGTGTGTGCATTTAAAAAATTAAAGTAAGGATATTTCAGGTATATTATCCTTAAATATGACAAAAAAAGTCAATTTTGCTTATAATTAGTTACAACTGAAATAGTTGAATTTTGCTTATATTTTATTATGGAGGGAGTATATATTATTCTGTTTCAAGAAATGAGTTCATTAATATGACATAGAAAAAGCTAGAAAGGTTAATAAGAGAGAGAAAAAAAAGTGCATTAATTGCTTCTTAAGCAGTGCAACATTGAACAGGTTAGAAAAAAACCCTTTTTATTTAACTAAATTTTTATTTTGGTTAAAACTTAGTTTTGAGAGGTGAAAGACAATTCAAAGGGCAGTGAGAAAAGACAGTATGTGAATTGTTTATGATTAGTTAGAAGGGGATTGAGAAAATATAAACAAAAAAAGTGGGAAGGTTAATTATTATGGAGAAAATACATTAGGTCTAAAAATACACTTGGTTTTTGAATAACATGGAACCTAAGAATTCATAATCTGATTTTGTTGTTCGTGTTAATTTTTCAACTTTGATATTCTTCAAAATCTTTGGCGGAATTGGATTGCTTGATGTCTCTACAACGGAATCAGTAGTTAAATCAATTGCTATTAAAAAATACTAAGTTGGTTTATTGTTTTGATGACAATTGAATGATGATATTATGTGACTTGAAATTTGATTCTCATATAATTTGAATTTGAATGCAATTAGTCAACTATTGTAACACAGATGTAATTTGAATATGAGTATCTAACGTGTAAGATGTTTAGCAAAAAAGTGTAATTTGATTGGAAGATATTTGAATAATGACAATGATACATGGCCACTTTACATATCATTAATGTTAATTAGAATTTTATTACTCTGAGGTATGACTTTGAATTTGAATGCAATTAGTCAACTATAGTAACACAAAGGTGTAAATTGTAGTAGATGAGTAGCCAACGTGTAATTATTTGGCAAAACAGAGTACTTTCATTGAAAGATATGTGAATAATGACAATTCATGGCCCTTTTACATATCATTAATGCTAATTGGAAAAAAAAAATCCAAGAGGTGTGACACGTGTATTATGTGAATAGAATAGGATTGAAATGTTTAGTAGATTGTAGATGTAGATTGTAGATTGTAGATGCTTACAATATTAGGTATATAAATCGTGTAATCATAAGCAGTATAAACATTATAAACATTTAAATCTGATATTTACACAATATAAAAATTTATTTCTTTTATTTTGGAATAATAATAATAATAATAATAATAATAATAATAATAATAATAATAATAATAATAATAATAATAATAATAATAATAAACTATAGTAGTTAGTCAACCTGTATTTATTTGTGTATCTTAAGCAAAACATAAATAAACTACCCAATATATTTTCATTGACAAACAAATATCTGCACAATTTTGCTCAAAAAAAAAAAAAATATCTGCACAATTTATAGGTCAATTTAATTGTTGGTAATAACGTCATAAATAAAAATAAATTTGTGCATTTTGAAAATTGAAAAGAGATAGGCTATGCTATTTAGAGTTCTATAAATTAAGATTGATAAAAGCCTTCTTGGTACGTATTCGACATCTAACTCTCAAAAAAAGGTATTCGGCATCTAGTTATGGCAAATTCAAATCCAATTACCTTAAAATTTTCTATTCTTTTAGCATTAATATCTGTATTTGGCGCTAGAGATGTAGAGGCAAAACTGATGATTTGTCCTAAAGCTTTAGATGTTACAATTATCAATGATATAGCGTCACAATCAACTCCAACAAATCTCACATTACATTGCAAATCTAAAGATGACGATCTTGGATTTCACACACTCACATTTGGAGAAAAGTACATATTTTCATTCAAGCCATCATATGTATTTTGGCAAAGCACATTATTCTTCTGCAGCTTTACATGGCCAGGAAATCCCAATCGTCATTATATTGAAGTTTACAAGCAAAAACGAGATATTTGTCACAGCTGCGAGTGGAAAATAAATCAAACTGGTGGATATTTATGGGGGAAGTTTTATCCTTGGAATAGTATTCAAATAATGGATGCAAATAGTACATCCAATATGTAACATTCTCATATTTCTTGGAGTATAATAAATAATAGAAATACTAACTATCTCTTTACATCCACACACACGTGTGTGACCATAAGTTTTAGTTTGGATATGAAATTTCTTTTGTTTTTTGTCAAGAAGTCGTGGCTAGAAATTCATCTTTTCAAAGGTGAATAAATAGGGTGTCTGAGGTTCGAAATCTGACTCTTGTATATATTATGCAATGTTTTTATCAATTGAGTTAACTCACGGATTGAATATGAAATTTCTAAATGTCAATTTATATAACTTTAGAGTAACTTTAAAGATACATACAATTGTTCATGAGTGATAAAGTTTAAATATCATATAAGATATTTGTAGAATTACAATTAGAATTAGCAAAATAAAACAGTAAATATATACTGTATTTCATTTTAACATTATTATGAATGATGATTACAATATGTGATTTATTGTAATTTTTCTATTGAAATCATTTCTTGCCATGACTATTATAACTCTAGGACATTCTATAATCTATTTAATTCTATCATATAATTATATTTCTAACATTAAATATAATTTTATTTTTTATTTTTTATAAAGTGACATAATTAGAAGGATTGAGAAGTGGCATCCGATGTAGGTTGGCAATCGTATCAGTTATCGCCTAATGAAACACCTCAAAAAGTAAAATTATCTTTTACTGTAACACCCCAAATTTTATTTATTTAATTTTATAAAGTTAAATAAATAGAGTTCTAGTTATTATTGTGGTGCCAAGACCTTTTCCTTGAAAATAATATGCCATTGTTGAGAAAAATAAAGTTTTGTTGGTCATATTTTATACGAGTTAAGATAATAAGGAGAGGAATAAAATAATAAAATAATAAACCTTGCTTGCTTGCATGAAGATGGAGTAATTGGGAGGGAAGTTTGATGATTATTGGAGGGGAGGAGAGGGTGGCGCAAGGGAGGAAGAAGAGAGAGGAAATTATTTTAGAGAGAGAAGTGGAATGGGAAATGAGGGAAATTTTGAGGTTTTTCCTTTATATAATTCTTTGGGCGGCAATTTACCAAATTGCCCTCTCTTAAAATATCTCTGATACGTTGTCTCGACACTGATAAATATTTAAGTCTGAAGCGGGATGTTACACTCTACCCCCTTAAAGAAATTTCGTCCTCGAAATTTAGAATTCTCTTAAGATCATATATGAATGGACCTTTCATACCTCTGCCTTAGTTACTCCAGATACTCTCTACTAGCCGATTCTTCATTCACTTACTTATCGGGATTCCATGGTTACTCTAGGGTCCGACCTGTAGATTATTTATACACCTCGATTAAAACTGTTCTATAGCCATGGTTTCCAACTCTGTAAGTCGATAAACATTCGACAATCTCTTCCTTAACTGAAGGGCTTGACATACATTGTTTAATTTTTACATAGTAGGATGTGTGGTTATCTGAACCAATACCCGACTCACTTGACTATGTTCCTTGTTCAGCTCACTTCTTGTGATTTCCAACTTAAGGTTACTAAACCTCGGATACTTTCACTGAATAATCTTATCCTGACAACATCGAGTCGATCTTATCCTCCTCAAATATTCCCACTCTTCAAGGGATCTATTGCACTGCAACTACTTTCAATGAATTCTTATTTTTGTCTTTCGTCTCGTACGACGACATCTTACTTATAGATCTATATCATCCCATTTTCATATAGAATCATCCTTACACCGAAAATTAAAGCACCTAATATTGTGTATACGCATACGGATGCAGGGACTATTCCAACTTCGTTTAATATTCAAAGCACAAGCAGGAGACTTCACTTCTAGCACCTGCTCCTTTCTTTCCGACATCTGGGTGTGCTACTTATCACAACCATATTCATTACTTCCACTATGAAATTCTCAAGAATTCGCGGAATTCTTACAGATTACTCGTGCTCCGCTTCAGTTAGTCTACGACGTCAACGCGTATCTTAATGACTTAGGAATCATTCTTCATACTGGGAGTTTGCTAATCTTCTATCATTCCTGTCACAACTTATTCTCGAATTCTTGCCGTAGCATACATATTTTCTATACTGATATATCCAAAGTTTATAGGAGTTTAATCCAAGTGATGAGTGGTATACACCGTCTCACATATCATCATATAGTATAATTCATAACACATAATTTACATACATGATCGAGTACGTGTACACTACTAACGGGTACACAGTACGTCACATCAGCCTTGTCCAACTAATGGGACATCATTATTAATCAAAAATACTTGAGACAATACCACATCAGCTGGAGTTCTTCTTCTTATTCTTAACTCATGTTTATTCCCTGAGTATGCATTATCCCACAACATAAATCATGGTTACTTTTGTCGATATTATAAACTCATTTCTCATTCTGAACATCGAGTCAGGAACCTTGTTTTCGAAAGGAAAAACTCTACTCTGACCGCTACCAAAATAGCATGCCTAAACTTTCAGTCCTTTATCAATAACCCTGACTTGCGTAGCTTTTACTGTAGACTACGAATAATTTCTGATCTGCGTACCTCGGTTACTGACACATTTTCCATAACTGAAAATATATTACACTACTGTCTGAGTAGCATAAACTTTGCCTGATAAATATGCATTATTAAACATAGTCTGGTACATGTGACATGTTGACATAACGTGGGTACAACGTGAAATAAACTCATATGCCACTGCATTGTCGCTTCTGACCAATGCTTCGAATCCAAAAATATTATTTCGCAACCACAATCTTTTCTGTTGTTGCCTCATGAATAATTCTTTCTTGGCTGAACTTACTCTTCAAGTCTACTTGAAATTATGGAGCTAAAATAGCTGGGTTACCTTACTTGCTGTGACTTCATTCGCTTAAGACTTAACCTAGTAGGAACACATCCTTCTTATATCTTACCACATACTCTTAAACTGCTTTGATTTCCATCCCTCACGAACTTCGAGGTTTAAAGTATCCCTCAGCTTAACTTTTAAAATTTCCTGTTAGAATTTATGATAAGTTCGAGACGTCACTGCTTACTGCTGTTCTGCGTTGTAAGAACTGGACCCTTAATACATTCCTGTCGTTCATCTGACAAGGACTTCACAGGCATCCTTGTTACCTAAGCTTCAACTTAGGATTGTTAGTTAACTCATTTCTTAATTTACTTCTCCGTTGCGCAACTCTGATTTTAAACAATTTGCTTTAGAATAGGAGTATTACACCACTATTACCATATAAATTCTCTTGACCAATTTTACTCATTTATAACTTTGTAGGTACCATATGAGAACCATTTTACGGCTCACTGCTTCATTTGCGACTTACACTACCTGCTTATTCAAGTGTGGTAATCCTTCGTCGAAGTCCTCATACTAATAACAAGGGTCAACTTCATATCATGCATCACTTCAAAACTACTTACCTTATTGACTAGTTATCTTCTGACTTGTGTTTTCCTTTAGATGTAAACAATATACTTGTTTCGTAAATTAATTTTCTCGAGTACCCTTCTAGATTCACATCTTTATATACTGAACCCACTCAAGGTTTGAGTCTCGTTTACTTTCCCTTTTTATTCTTATCCGTAGGATTCCATACTTATACTCTTTTCCGGGACAACTTCGGTCTCCATAACATAACTCTATCATGTCCCTTAGGTTACCCTTCGAGTTCCTACGAGAACAATACGTCTAGAATAGATTCGAACTCTTACCGCATTCACAACTCAAAAATCCGTTCTTAATACCCGAATGATTCTCCATTTATACTAAGCATCCTCCATAGGTCTATACATTTTACCACATTTGAAGCATATCGACATAAGGTGCTCACTTTCAATTTCCAGAATAATTGCATAGGGAAACCCTTCATTGAAGCCATAAAACTCCTTAACATCAACCACGACATTTGAAGGTGAGAAAAAACACACAGGAAGGGCGGGGGGGGGGGGGGGGGGGGGGGGGGGGGGGGGGGGTTGAATTGTTTGGGCTAATTCTTTTCTTTCTCAAAAACTTATGTTAGTTTAGATTCTGATATTGATCAGATCTGAACTATTTTCAGAGTGTTTTATGCAGCGCATATAAAGTAAATGAGAGAGGGAAAGAGAGACACAATAGTTTATCCTGGTTCCTTCCACAACCCGGAAGTAGTCCAGTCCCCTTGTTACTAACAAGAGATTTTCCACTATAATCAAACGATTACAATTGCTCAAAGCACACAGCTAAGAGACTTCCTATGCTCAAACACTAAGAATGATGAAGGTGAGAAAAACACACAGGAAGGGGGGGGGGTTGAATTGTGTGGGTAAATTCTTTTCTTTCTCAAAACTTATGTTAAGTTCAGATTCTGATATAGATCAGTTCTGAACCTATTTTCAAAGTTTGTTTTGCAGCGGGTAAGAGTAAAGAGAGAGGGAAAGAGAGACACAAGAGTTTTTATACTAGTTCCTTCCACAAACCGGAAGTAGTCTAGTCCCCTTGTCACTTACAAGGGATTTTAACTATAATCAACTGATTACAATTGCTCAAAGCACACAGCTAAGAGACTTCCAATGCTCAAACACCTAGCAAGAGACTTCTATGCTCAAAACACAAAGTTAAGAGACTTCTATGCTCAAAACACAAAGTTAAGAGACTTCTATGCTCAAAGCACAAAGTTAAGAGACTTCTGAATTGCTCAAGCACGCAGGCTGAGACTTGAATCAAACTGATTTACAAAGAAAATAAGTTTGAGTAGAACACTTGATAAAATATCAGAGGTGTTCACAAAATACAACTCAGTTTAAGACTCTATACTTAAGAAATTCTAAGATGAGAAGTTTGTAAGAATTTCTAAGAGTTTTTGGTGACTTTCGAATTTGACAGCAAAACAGAGCACAAATTTTTCAGTCTTTAGTTTCTTGAGTCTTGGCAATTTTCTTCTTCAAATCTTCACCCTTTTATAGAGAATAAAAGAGCTGTTGAGATTGCCCAGATTTCCAGCAAAGAGTCGTTGCAAAATAGAAGCTAGGTCCAGCTGAAATTGTGTGCAAAACTCCAGAAAACAGAGCACGTAATTTTTGAATTATTTTCCTTAAAAGCTGGAGAATGTTTCTTCGAAGGAGGCAACTGTTCCATTGAGCTGTTCTGACTGTACATGCATTAATGGTGACAGTGACAGTTGCTTTTCCTTAAAAGTCAGACTTCAGAAGCTTCTTCAGGAACTGTTCATCAGAAGCTCTCTTCAGACGCAGGTCTTCAGACGCACCCTTCAGAAGCACTGTTCATCAGACGCTCCCTTCAGACACACTGTTCAGACGTTGACTTTTGTTGACCTTCAGACTCAGCCTTCAGACGTTGACTTTCGTTGACCTTCAGACTCAGTCTTCAGACGCACTGTTCAGACGCACTTCTTAAGACGCAGTCTTTAGACTCTGCCTTCAGAAGCTGCTTTCAGACACAGATTTGCTTCATACTTGCAACACAGGCTTCTATGCTTTTCTTCTTGCTCTTAGCTTGTTCTTCCAAAACCAATGTTGAATTCCAACCTTTAAGTACATGGTTCTGCATACTTAGATCAAACATTAGCAATTCCAATTTTCTTTTTAACACTTTGTTATCATCAAAACCCAAAAGAGAGTTGTTCATACATTTTGTTCCAACAATCTCCCCCTTTTTGATGATGACAAACACAAGTATTAATAGAAAATTGTTGTTAATTTAATTAACAAGTTGACTGCAGGGTGTGAGGTTTGCAAGCTCCCCCTGAGTCTGATCCAGGTTAATTAAATTCAGTTTAGATAAAAAAAAAGGTGATTATTTCAGAATTGTTGTTAAGTTTAATTAACAAGTTGACTTCAGGATGAGGTTTGCAAGCTCCCCCTAAGTCTGATAATCCACAAGGTGAGATTTGCAAGCTCCCCTTGATTCTTATCCAAGTTATTTAAATTCAACTTAAAACAATAAGGTGAAATTATAACTCAGAATTATAAATAACAAGCTGACTTCAGGGTATGAGGTTTGTAAGCTCCCCCTAAGTCTGATAATCCACAGGATGAGGTTTGTAAGCCCCCTGAGTCTTATCCAAGTTATTTAAATTCATTTTAACTCATAAAGAGTAATATATCTCACAAAAATTAAAGCAGAGGCTAAGAGATAATAAACTGTTCTCATAAGTTAATTTTAATCAGAAATTAACTTATGTTCTGAGCTCAGAGCCTTAATACTTGTTTACTTTTACTCCCCCTTTTGTCATCAACAAAAAGAAAATTTCCAGAATTAAGAGAGTTTAAAATGTGAGATAAAAATGTTCAGAGCATTTTTATTCAGTACAATCTGTCCAGTATTGTTCAGTACCACTTAACTGGTTTTAGGAAACTGAAAACAAATCATTTTGTTCAGTACCACTGAACTCTTTCAGAAAACTGAAAAATAGAGCATTTAGTTCAGTGCTGCTGAACTCTTTCAGACAAAACTAATCAGAGTTTTTGAAAAAGGGTCTGAAAAACTGAACATGTCTGATACCAATTTGAGCATTTATGATGAAAAAATGAAAGTGTGTCTGTGTTTTTGTTAAAACATTTCAGAACTGAAAACAGAAAAACACATTTGCATATTGATGACTTTGGGAGGGACAAAGTGTAACTTTCAAAGCTTAATTCATCATTGCCCAGAGTTATAACTTATCAGATTCTGACCAAAAGTTAGATAACTATGCGGATTCAGAAGTCAGAAATTCAAATCCTGAAACTCTTTTTTCAGAGGCTTAACTTTCTTCAGACTCTCAAAGTGAGTGACTGATAAGTCTTAGCTTCTGATGAACTTTAGAATCTCAGTTTCTATTCAGAGTCAAGCAATTTTTCAAGAGATAATTGAAATGCATGTTCAGATTCTTTTTAATAAAATTAAATCTGTCTTTTGTGAGGGGTTTTATAAATATGTCAGCCCATTGATGATCAGTATCAATGAATTGAATATCCAAAACACCCTTCTGAACATAATCTCTTATAAAATGATGTTTAATTTCTATATGCTTGCTCTAGAATGCAGAATTGGATTTTTAGACAAACAGATTGCAGCAGTATTATCACAAAAGATAGGAATGATGTTTTCATGAATCTGATAGTCTTCCAACTGATGTTTCATCCAGAGCAGTTGTGTGCAACAACTTGCAGCTGAGATGTATTCTGCTTCTGCTGTTGACAAATCAATAGTTGCTTGTCTTTTGCTGGCCCATGATATCAGATTCTCACCAAGAAATTGACAATTTCCACTGGTGGATTTTCTTTCAATCCTGTCCCCAGCATAGTCAGCATCACATAATCTAACTAGCTTATAATCTAAGGATTTCTTAAACAGAAGTCCCAGATTAGTTGTTCCCTTCAGATACTTGAAGATTCTCTTGACAACAGTCATATGAGATTCTCTAGGATCTGACTGGAATCTTGCACACAGACATACACTAAATAAATATCTGGCCTAGAAGCAGTTAAGTATAACAGAGAACCTATCATACCTCTGTAGAACTTCTGATCTACCTTTGAGCCAATGTCCTCTTTGCTTAAAGTGCAGGTTGGATGCATTGGTGTTGTCATCAGTTTACAATCATCAAGCTGGAACTTCTTCAGAAGCTCCTTTGTGTATTTAGACTGATGAACATACACTCCATCTTTGCATTGGTTGATTTGAATTCCAAGAAAGAATTTCAATTCTCCCATCATGCTCATTTCAAATTCATCCTGCATTAACTTGGAAAATTCTTTGCAAAGAGAGGCATTAGTAGAACCAAATATGATATCATCAACATAAATTTGAACAATTAAGATGTCTTTTTTAAGAGTTTTTCTAAAGAGTGTATTTTCAACTTGTCCTCTTACAAAATCATTTTTAAGTAAGAAATTACTTAGTCTTTCATACCAAGCTCTGGGAGCTTGTTTCAGACCATATAAAGATTTCTTAAGTTTAAAAACAAAATCTGGATGTTTTACATCTTCAAAACCAGGAGGCTGTTTGACATAAACTTCTTCAGAAATAACTCCATTTAAAAAGGCACTCTTAACATCCATTTAATATAATATGATATCATGATTAACTGCATAGGAAAGAAGTAACCTGATTGCTTCCAGTCTTGCAACTGGAGCAAATGTCTCAGTGTAGTCTATTCCTTCTTGCTGACTGTAGCCTTGAGCAACCAGTCTTGCTTTGTTTCTGATCACTTCTCCTTGTTCATTAAGCTTGTTTCTGAACACCCATTTTGTTCCAATAATGTTCTTGTGATTTGGTCTTACAACTAAATCCCAGACATCATTTCTTTGAAACTGGTTCAGTTCTTCTTGCATAGCTACAATCCATCCATCATCTGCAAGTGCTTCATCAGCTGTTGTGGGTTCAACCATTGACAGAAGTCCAACCAAAGATTCATTCTGACAGAATGCTGATCTTGTTTTTCTTGGACTATTCTTATTCCCAATGATCAGCTCCTCAGGATGTGAAGACTTGTACTTGAATGAGGTTTTGGGTGGATTAGCTTCTGAAGAATCATCAAGGGCTTGTTCATAACCATTTTGATCTTGATTGGCTTCAGGAGGAGTGTCAGCATCTGAGAGTTTTTCAGTTTCTTCAGTATTTACAGCTTCTGAATTTTCTTCAGACTCTGAACTCTGTTCAGGTTCTGAAGAGTCTTCTGATAGCCTTATATCTGCAAAACTCTCAACCAGCTCTGGTATTTTATTACCAGGCTTCTTATCATCAAATCTAATGTGTATTGATTCTTCAACAACATGTGTTTCAGAATTATACACCCTGTATGCTTTAGATCTCTCTGAGTATCCTAAAAAGATACCCTTTTGAGCCTTAGCATCAAATTTCTTTAGGTAGATCTTATTGTTCAGAATGTAACAAGTACAACCAAACTGATGAAAATAAGAAATGCTTGGTTTTCTTCCTTTAAATAATTCATATGTTGTTTTATTCAGAATAGGTCTAATATAGATTCTGTTCTGAATATAACATGCTGTGTTAACAGCTTCTGCCCAAAAAGTACTTTGCAATTTTAGACTCATGGATCATGGTTCTGGCCATTTCTTGCAAAGATCTGTTCTTTCTCTCTACAACTCCATTTTGTTGTGGAGTTCTAGGAGAAGAGAACTCATGGAGAATTCCATGATCTTCACAAAAATTTTCAAATGGTTCATTTTCAAATTCACCACCATGATCACTTCTGAGTTAGCAGAATGTAGTCTAGTTTACACGACTACACAGTATAGCAGGCACATACACGTATAAACCTGAAATGGGTTGAGATTAGAATGTGGCAATCGTAGGTTTTCCCTGAGGTTGCCACACAGCCAAGGATAGGTGGAGCTCACTGAAACATTATGTCTCATTCCAATCCATTTGATTCAGTTTCAGGTAAGCAAGAGGTTCATGACGAAGTTTATCAGGGAGGAGCTGATTGGAGTACCTTTGCTCGTCAAGCACCAGTTCAGGGTTTCAACAATATTTTGTTTATATGTACATATTAGTAGTACTTCATCAGTTGTTTGAAACAAATATATTGTATTCATTCAGTAGTATCTACTAGTATTGAAAATTTAGTGTATCTAGTATCAAGTTTTAATATGCATGCTAAATATTCTGGATAGATTTAGTATGGGTGTTACACCTCTTGCCTCCAAAATACCACATCTAGCTAAAGATGTAGCTAAGGATCCTTCAGTTAAGGAAAAGCTAGAAGATGCTTAAAAGAAGGAAAAATCACTTGAGGAAGCTGCTGGAAGAGACATGTTAGAAACAGGTTTGATGACTGAGGAAGAAATTGTTGTTTAGAGGAAAGAACCTGAGCAAGTAGCAGAAGTTGCTGGTGAAAAGAATCTTCCAGTCGGAAATGTAGAATACGCTCAGATTCTACAAGATTCACTAACTGAATTATCTGATGAAGAAACATCTGATGAATTAGTTGAAACTCCCGCAGAAATAATGGAAAGCCTATCTGTACCACCCTCCTTCTATGACCACTTAAATGACCTTGATGGAGTATTCAACAACATCTATGCAAGACCCAAAAGAACATATTGTAAAAGCTTGAGAGTTGTTTGTGCTGATAGGATCATCTTTGAGTGGAATCTTCTTCAAAAATCAGTCAATCTGACTCTTGAGCAAATGAAGCCTTTGTTAGCTGAGAATGCAAGGAAAAATCGGTTCAACTGGCTTGATGCAGTCAGAGGAGTAATGGATACTGTAGATCTCAGAATGAATGTTTTCAGATAGCTGCAAGCTCCAACTCAGCCTGTCTTAGAAACCACTCTTGAGATCTCTCACAATTCATCATCAGTTACTCAGCAACTTTTCCCCTTACCAAAGTTGAATAACAGGAGTAATGTGGATGAAGATAAAAGGTTGAGGGCTCTGGAGGAAGAACAGAAGGCTCTAAAACCTTTAGTGATTTCGTTGGCAGCTGAGCAAGGTGATCTGAAGATAAGAGTGAAAGAAATTAGTCAGACTCAGAAGATATGAAGGCTGAATCTGTTGAAACCAATGAAAATGTCAAGACCATGCTTCTGTTGCTGAAAAACAAGACCTAGGATTTTTGTTTTTAAGCCTTTATCTTTTTACTTGATTTGTACCCTTATTTGTACTCTTGCTCAACACAGTTTACTTATCTATATCATATGCATCTTTTATTTAAAATTTTTACTTGCATATATTTTTGTTTGTTGGGTTTTTATATTGTGTTGGCTGCATTTTGTTAAAACAAAAAGTTCTAGCAAGATGTTGGACCAGATGTCCTAGACATGTAAGTATGATATCTTGACTCAGGGTGTTCTATTTTATTTCGCATTCTTGGAAGATTTGTTTTTAGCGTGACATATCTGAAGATTTGATTGAATATATGATTCACGTGACTTGTGCTCCAAGAGGCCTGTGTTTCTAGAAGTTGTGTGTATCGATTTGTGATTTTGTCGTTTTTCCATATTAAATGTCCTAAACATTTTAGGAAACCTTATATATGCTTCTATGAAGATTGTTGCTGAAGATTCTATTAGATCATCATATATGTTTAGCCCGATTGAAGACCAAGCCCATGCATTCTCTGGCTATATAAAGTAAGTCTCAGACCACGTGAAAGTTTGAAGAATAGAGAACTTGCAGTTGCTATTCAAGAAGATCAAGTTGAGCCTGTTCAAGAGATCAACACTGACAGGATAGAAGCCTCAAGAGCAAGAAGATCAGAGACAACAGATCTACCAGGTAATTCTAAAACTTTTGTGGATGACAATGCTATGCTCCCATCTCCACCCAAATCAACCTACAGAAACCTATCCTCATCTTCGTCCTTTATCTCATCTGACACAAGCAGATAAAAGTAGTTCATCTTCTGTTGAAGATGTAACTCACATCCTTAATCCAAATGCAACACCTCCACCTATTCCTACACATGATGCCACTTTTGATGTTGAACTTCCTGTTGGTATTGAAATTCCAGCAAGTGTCTTGAATAAACTTGAGAAAACTCTGCAAAATGATAAAGCTTCCTTTGCTGATGTTAAGTATATTAACAACTTCAGGAGGAGACAACTAAGTAAAATTGCAGCTCTCAAGGCAAGCTTTCAAAGTGGTATACCTAAACCTTCATCTAAGCCCAAATCAAACTGTAAGCCTACACCTAAAACTACCCCAATTACCATCCAAAATTCACTGAACAACTTGTCAATTTCTGAATCTGCAGAAGAACCTGCAATCATCCCTGAACCAGAAACTATACAAGAACCACAATCCAACAATGCTCTGGATGCTGAAACTAATATCATCAATAACTCAAACATTGTTGATACCTATCCAACACTTGTGTCTGCCACCATCCATGTGACTCACATTTTCAAGTCTCTTCTGACCGCCCTCAACACCCAAACCTTTAGATATAATCCTGAACAACAAATGACCAACCAAGAGCCTGATCAACATCAATATGTACCTGATCAACCTCCATCCTCTACCAGAAGAACCGTCACTCCTAGCAAGAGTTAAGAACTGTCTATATCTGAACAGATCTCAGCACTTGAGAAGGAAAACGAAGAACTAAGAAACAAGATCAAAGAAATTTCTCAGGGTATGTCCGATCTTCATCAGACGTTAGACAACTTACGGAAGGAGCAGCTGGAATTGAAGGCAATTGAGGATGAGTTACAATCAAATGTGAAGATTATATTGAATATGCTACTTTAGGACACCCTTTATTTGCTTTAAATTAATGTTGCACACAGAGTTTTTGAAATGTATCTTTGTGCAAACTCTATTGTTCTATATAAAATGTCCTTATATTTCTGTTTTTTTTCTTGGTTTTTGCTGATGAGAAAAGGGGGAGAAGTTACAGGATAAGAGAAAGTAATATATGGTAATAATGAGGGGGAAACAATGTACTTCATGTCTAAAGGGAGATCAAGATGTAAGCATTCAATGATAAATCCTAAAGCTTGAACGGTAAAGTAAACTTGTTTTAACTGTTGTAATGTTGCTAAAAGCTTTTGAATGAAATGGAATTTTAAATACTCAGTCTAAGTCTGATGAGATTTAGTACTTGAAACACTTAAGATTTCATTCAGACTCTAAATGAGCATCCGTGGCAAGACTAAAACAGTCTGAATCTAATAGGATTTAGCACTTAAGAGTTAGAGTCTAAACCAGACTATGAAGAAGAAATTCAAAATCACTTTTAACTCTGATACAAGTTTAAAGTTTTAATATTTATGTGCTCTGATGCAGTTTTATTATGATTAACAATGAATTTAATTAACCGGGATAGAACTTAGGGGAGCTTACAAACCTCACCTTAGGAACTATCAGATGGGACATAGGGGGAGCTTGCAAACTTCACCTTAATGGACCATCATAGACTCAGGGGGAGCTTGCAAACCTCATACCTTGAGACTGTCAGACTAAGGGGGAGCTTACAAACCTCAGACCCTGAAGTCTACCTGTTAATTAGATTAACAACAATTGTTTCAAATACTTGTGTTTGTCATCATCAATAAGGGGAATATTGTTGCAACAAGAAGGGTCTTGCACAATTCCTCTATGGTTTTAATGATAACAAAGTATTGAAGAACAATTGGATATACTAATATTTGTTCAAGTGTGCAAGATCATAGACTATATCCATCAAATATTGAACATGTATTAAAGCATCAGAAGCACAAGAGAAGCTCAAAAGACTATAATGTTGGAACAAAATGTGTTTAACAAGTCTCTTATAAAGTAAGGGGGAGATTGTTGAAACATTTATGTGTAAACATATCTCTCCTTATGGTTTTGATGATAACAAAGTATTAAAGAGAAAATTGGTTATTTGCTAATGCTTTGTTCAAGTGTTTTCAGAACCACATGCTTAATAAGTACTGATTGATAATGGTTATGAAGAACAAGCTAAAGAGCAAAGAAGGAAAGCCAAGAAGCATGGTTGCAAAGCTAAAAGGAAAACTGGTCCTGAAGAAATGCTACTGAAGTGAAGCCTCTGAAGTACTCCTGAAGTGGTGCTCCTGAAGTGCAGCTTCTGAAGTCTGGGTGCCTCTGATGAAGTCAACGCAACAGTCAACTCCTGAAGCCAGCTTCTGATCCGTACAACTGAAGCAGCTTCTGATCACTGTTCACTGAGATGCTTCTGAAGCTGATGTGGCATGGATTTTGACCAGTACTGTGCGCATTTAATGCCTGGAGGTGTCAGAACAACTCAATGGAACAGTTGTCTCCCTGACCCAAACATTCTCCAGTTTTTAAGGTGGGCCAATTCAAAAATGGCACCTGCCCTGTTCTGACAGATAAAGTGCAGCACACATTTGCAGCAACCTAGTCCAATTGCAACAGCTAATTTCCTGAAATCAAGCAAATCTTCAACAGCTCTATTTTTGTCTATAAAAGGAGGAAGATTTGAAGAAGAATGTGTCGAAGACTCTTTGAAACGCATTGCTGAAACCTTGCTCTGTTTTCTGTGTAAAACTGTCAAAGTTCAAATCTCTTAGAAATTCTTCAGTCTTTGTAACTTAGAATTTCTAAAGGTTAAGAGTCTTAACCTGTGTTGTATTAAGAGAACACCTCTGATATTTGATCAAGTGTTCATCCCAAACTCCTTTACTTGTAAACCAGTTTGGTCCCTAAAGTCTTAGTTTGTATACTAAGCAATTGTAACCTCATTCCTTTGTGGTCTGAGTCAGAAGTCTCTTGTCTTTGTGACTTGAGCATTGGGAAGTCTCTTGTCTTAGTGACTTGAGCATTGGAAGCCTCTTCCTTGGTGGTTGAGCATAGAAGCCTCTTTCTTTTTGATTGAGCAACTGGAAGTCTCTTCCTTAGTGGTTGAGCACATTGTGTAATCTTCAGATTATAGTGAAACTCTCTTGTTGGACACAAGGGGACAGGACTACTTCTCACATTGAGAAGGAACCTGTATAATTTCTGTGTGCCTCTCTTCCCTTATCTCTTTTACTTGTTTAATCCGCTGCATACATTCTGATAACAGTTCAGAACCTGGTTCTGAAATTGTTGTAAGTCTTTGAAAAAGAAAAGAACAGGATTTTAAAGTCACACAATTCAACCCCCCCCTTCTTGTGTGTGTTTTTCTCACCTTCAGTTGGTATCAGAGCTTCGGTTCTGATATTAACACTTAACAGTGTGTCAGTAGGATCCTGAGAAAAACATGGCCTCAACTAGTGATTCATCTCCACCCTCTCCCAGAAATCCACCATCTCCCAGAAATCAAAGAAATGTACAATATGACTATAGTACTGAAGAAAAGAAGTCTAGGTCACACAATAAACCTCCTATGTTTACTGGTGACCCAGAAAAATTCTCTTGGTGGAAGAGTAAAATGTATAGTCACATTATTGGGATTGATGACACTCTATGGGACATCATTGAAGATGGAATCTCAATACCTGTTGATGAAGAAGGTGTTGCTGTCAACAGGAGAACTCTGAGTGATGCGGAAAGAAAGATCTATAGGAAGCATCATTATGTCAGAGGTATCATTGTGGACTCATTGCCTCACACTGAGTATCAGAAGCTGAGTGACAAGTCCACTGCAAAGGCAATATTCACATCCCTCTGCTCTAACTATGAAGGTAATCAGAAAGTTAGAGAAGCTAAGGCAAACATACTTGTTCAGCAATATGAATTGTTCAGAATGAAAGAGGATGAAAATATTGAGACAATGTTCTCAAGATTTCAGACTCTGGTTTCTGGACTTCAGATTCTGAAGAAGAGTTATACCACAGCTGATCATGTGAATAAAATCCTCAGAAGTCTGCCATCTAAATGGAGACCTAAAGTGACTGCCATTGAGGAAGCTAAGGATCTGAATACCTTGAGTATTGAGGATCTTATAAGCTCCCTCAAAGTGCATGAACTGGGACTCAATGAGGATGAGCCTATTAGAGAACCAAAAACATTGGCACTGAAGTCTAAAAGAAAACCTGCTAAAGCTTTGAAAGCAATTGAATCTGAAGAAGAGTTTCCTGAGGGAAATTCTGATGAAGATTCAGATGCTGATGAGCTTGCAATGATTTCTAAAAGACTTCAGTATCTGATGAACAGAAAGAAAAAGTTCTCTAACAGAAGCAGTAACTTCAGAGGATCTGGTTCAAATTCAAAGAGGGATACCCAGAAAGAAAGCTGCTACAACTGCAAAAAGCCTGGCCACTTCATTGCTGATTGTCCTGATCTTCAGAAGGAAAAATCAAAGGAAAAAGCAAAGAAGTCCAGCTCAAAGTCCAGAAATTTCAGAAATAAGCTTAAGAAGAGTCTCATGGCTACATGGGATGATCTGGACAATGAGTCAGAATCTGATGAAGAAGAAGCCAACCTGGCCCTGATGGCAATTGCATCTTCTGATGCAGAATCATGTTCAGATTCTGATGAAGAAGATGAGGTATATTCTGAACTCTCTAGATCTGATTTAATTGAAACAGTTAACGATCTTATGAGTCATCTTAAAAGCAAGTTAAAAGAAATTAAGTCTTTAAAAAATCAAACAAACTTGCTGTCTGAGGAAAACCATAAACTTCAGAATCAAATTTTTGAATATGATGAGGAAGTTGAGGAACTCAAAAAAGAGGCTCATAAGAAATCTGAAGAGATTCCTAATGATCAGGAAATAGCTCTTCAGGATTTCATGTTAACTGGACTCAATAGAACTAAAATTGCCTCCATGATGTATAATATGATCAGAAACAAAGGTGAAGGCATTGGCTATGATTTATTCAAACCTTCAAATGATTTAAACTCACCTTCATGTTCTGAAAATATTTTAAAAGGCAATGGTATTTGCTTTGTGCCTGCTTCTGATAATTCTGAGAAATTGAAAGTATCAGAATCTGAGACTAAGTCAGAAGTTCTGAACAACTCAGACTCAGAAGCTTCTGAGCCTAAGGGTAAGATGAAGGCAACTGATAAAACCTTGCCTAAATCTAAGCCAAAAGGTCCTAAGCCTAAGAGTAAGAGGAAATCAGACTCTGAACTTAAACCTGTTCAGAATCTGAAGTGTTCAGAACCTGGGACTGGTAAGTCTCAGAATCTGAATAATTCTGATTCAATTTATTCTAAGAGTGGGTTTATTAAAACTTCAAAATCTGTTAAACCAGTCAATGCAAAACATTTTCAATCTCAGAATGTTAGGCAAAGCAAGCCAAAGCAAACCAATCAGTTTTCTGCTTCAAACTGTTTTAAGAAAGGCAAAACTGAAGCTTGCCTTGTGCCTGAAGTAAACAAGGTTAGAATTCTGAAGAGATCAGAATCAAAGTACTCAAAAGGTCAGACTCTGAACAAATCAGAACCAAAGACCTTCAAGTCTCAGGTTCTGAAGAAGTCTGAGTCCAAACCTTTGAGAACTCAGGTTCTGAAACACTCAGGTTCTGAAAGTCAGACTTATTCAAGATATAAGGATTCATATCCTAAGTATCAGAACAAGTCTGAATATCATAACTTCAGACACAAGTTTAAAAAGCCAAAACCTTTCAGGACTAACCCCAAAGGACCCATGAAAATCTGGGTACCTAAGTCTGAGATTATTTCAATTGCAGATATGCTTGTCATCCAAAGAAAAGGAAAGGTCCTGGTACCTGGACAGTGGATGCTCGCATCATATGACAGGGGACAAGTCTATGTTCCAAACCCTGACTCTGAAAGAGGGAGGAACTGTGGGATTTGGAGGAAGTCAGAAAGGAAAGATCATTGGTACTGGTAAGATAGGTAATTCTTCCCTGTACATTGATAATGTTTGGCTGGTAGATGGACTGAGACATAATTTACTTAGCATAAGTCAATTATGTGATAGTAATTATGAAGTCCTGTTCAATAAGAACACTTGCACTGTAATCAGTAGCAAAGATAAGTCTGTAGTGTTCAGAGGCAGCAGGAAAAACAATGTTTACAAAATTAATTTTTCTGAATTGGTTCAGCAGAAGGTAGTTTGCCTTCTGTCTGTGAGTGATGAGAAATGGGTCTGGCACAAAAGGCTGGGACATGCTAACTGGAGACTCATCTCCAAGCTTAGCAAGTTGCAGCTGGTCAGAGGCTTGCCCCAAATTGATTATCACTCAGATGCACTGTGCAGTGCATGCCAAATTGGAAAGTTTTCTAAAATTTCTTTTAAACCAAAGAACATTGTTTCCACCTCAAAACCTCTAGAACTCCTTCACATTGATTTGTTTGGTCCTGTTGGAACAGCTTCAATCAATGGGAAGAAGTATGGACTTGTGATTGTTGATGATTATAGTAGGTGGACTTGGGTTAAATTCCTCAGAACCAAAAATGAAACATATGATGTGTTTTTCAAATTCTGCAAACAAGTACAAACAGAAACTGATTTAAAAATTTTGAAAATCAGAAGTGATCATGGTGGTGAATTTGAAAATGAACCTTTTGAAAACTTTTGTGAAGATCATGGAATTTTCCATGAGTTCTCATCTCCTAGAACTCCACAACAAAATGGAGTTGTAGAGAGAAAGAACAGGTCTTTACAAGAAATGGCCAGAACCATGATCCATGAGTCAAAAATTGCTAAGTACTTTTGGGCAGAAGCTGTAAACACAACATGTTATATTCAAAATAGGATCTATATCAGACCCATTCTGAATAAAACTTCATATGAATTATTTAAAGGAAGAAAACCAAGTATTTCTTATTTTCATCAGTTTGGTTGTACATGTTACATACTAAACAATAAGGTCTACCTAAAGAAATTTGATGCCAAGGCTCAAAAGGGTACCTTTTTAGGATACTCAGAGAGATCCAAGGCATACAGAGTGTATAATTCTGAAACACATGTTGTTGAAGAAGCTATACACATTAGGTTTGATGATAAGAAGCCTGGTAGTGAAATACCAGAGCTGGTTGAGAGTTTTGCAGATGTCAGAATCTCAGAAGAACCTTCAGAAGCTGAACCCAGTTCAGGTTCTGATGAAGGTTCAGAAGCTGAAAACAATGAAGACTCTGAAAAACTCTCCAGCAATGACACTACTCCTGATGCTAATCAAGATCAGCATGGTTCTGAACAAATCCCTGATGGCCCTTCAGAAGCTAATCCACCCAGAACCTCCTTCAAGTACAAGTCTTCACATCCTGAGGAGTTGATCATTGGAAACAAGAACAGTCCAAGAAAGACA
The DNA here is from genome assembly GCA_018208015.1 of Medicago ruthenica. NCBI lineage: Eukaryota > Viridiplantae > Streptophyta > Magnoliopsida > Fabales > Fabaceae > Medicago > Medicago ruthenica. Next base: position 76,830,121 of record CM031377.1, on the reverse strand, counting down.
AGATCAGCATTCACTCAGAATGAGTCCATGCTTGGCCTGCTATCCATGATTGAGCCCACAACTACTGATGAAGCACTTGCTGATGATGGTTGGATTGTAGCAATGCAAGAAGAGCTGAACCAATTTCAAAGAAATGATGTATGGGATCTTGTTGCAAAACCTGATCAGAAGAACATCATTGGAACAAAGTGGGTGTTCAGGAACAAGCTCAATGAACAAGGAGAAGTGATCAGAAACAAGGCTAGATTAGTAGCTCAAGGGTACAGCCAGCAAGAAGGAATTGACTACACTGAGACATTTGCTCCAGTTGCAAGGCTGGAAGCAATCAGGTTACTTCTTTCTTATGCTATTAATCATGATATCATCTTGTATCAAATGGATGTTAAGAGTGCCTTCTTAAATGGTGTGATTTCTGAAGAAGTATATGTCAAACAACCTCCTGGTTTTGAAGATGTTAAATATCCAAATCATGTTTTTAAACTTAAGAAGTCTTTGTATGGTCTGAAACAAGCTCCCAGAGCTTGGTATGAAAGGCTAAGCAACTTCTTGATTAAAAATGGTTTTGTAAGAGGTCAAGTTGACAATACACTCTTTAGAAAAACTGTTAAGAAAGAAATCTTAATTGTACAAATCTATGTTGATGATATCATATTTGGTTCTACTAATGCCTCCCTTTGCAAGGAATTTTCTAAGTTAATGCAGGATGAATTTGAAATGAGTATGATGGGTGGGCTGAAATTCTTCTTGGGAATTCAAATCAATCAATGCAAAGAAGGTGTTTATGTTCATCAGTCAAAATACACCAAGGAGCTTCTGAAGAAGTTCCAGCTGGATGATTGCAAGCTGATGACAACACCAATGCATCTCACCTGCACATTAAGCAAAGAGGACATTGGCACTAAGGTAGATCAGAAGCTGTACAGAGGTATGATAGGTTCTCTCCTATACTTAACTGCTTCTAGGCCAGATATTTTATTTAGTGTATGTCTGTGTGCTAGATTCCAATCAGATCCTAGAGAATCTCATATGACTGCTGTCAAGAGAATCTTCAGGTATCTGAAAGGAACAACTAATTTGGGACTTCTGTATAAGAAATCTCTAAATTATAAGCTAGTTGGATTCTGTGATGCTGACTATGCTGGGGACAGGATTGAAAGAAAATCCACCAGTGGAAACTGTCAGTTTCTTGGTGAGAATCTGATATCCTGGGCCAGCAAGAGACAAGCAACCATTGCTTTGTCAACAGCAGAAGCAGAATACATCTCAGCTGCAAGTTGTAGCACACAACTGCTCTGGATGAAACATCAATTAGAGGATTATCAGATTCATGCAGATAATATTTCAATTTATTGTGATAATACTGCTGCTATATGTCTGTCTAAAAATCCAATTCTGCATTCTAGAGCCAAGCACATAGAAATAAAACATCATTTTATAAGAGATTATGTTCAGAAGGGTGTTTTAGATATTCAGTTCATTGATACTGATCATTAATGGGCTGATATATTCACAAAGCCCCTAACAGAAGATAGATTCAATTTTATTAAAAAGAATCTGAACATGCATTTTGTCTCTTGAAAAATGTGCTTGAATCTAAATGTATTCCTTGATTCTGAGCTTATCATAAGCTAAGACTTATCAAACACTCACCATCTGAGAGTTTGAATAAAGTTAAGCCTGAAAAGCCTCAGAGTCTGAAGGATCAGAACCTGGATTTTCTGACCTCTGAATCTGATAAAAATCTAATGTTGGTCAGAATCTGATAAGTATAGTTATGGGCAATGATGATTAAAGCTTTGAAAGTTTATACTAAAATCCTCCCAAAGTCATCAAGTAAAAATGTGATTTTATACTCTGATACTCATTGTTAAAATTGCCTAACAAACAATTTTCAGTTGATATCAGTTTGTCTTCAAAATATTTAGCACAGACACATTTTAAAAGCCCAAAGTGTATCAGACAAATGTTCAGTCTTTAGAAATGTTTTTCTTTGGTATCAGACTCTAAATTAAAACCTTTTAGCTGGTATCAGACTCTGATATATTCCTTTAAAGCAAACTCAGAATTGCTCTGATACTGAACACTTTTTAAGAAGTTTTGCTCTGATACTGAACATAACTGGTTGTTTTGCTCTGATGCTGAACCAGTTGGCACTGAACAAGTAATGTCTGAACACAGAATGACCTGATCAGAAGCTCCAAACTTTTTCTGCTTCTGAACAGCATTCTATTATTTTCTGCAAGTCATATACTAATTGAAAATCAAGTAGGCTCTGATGATTATCCTTGCTACTTGGTTATCCATATGATTGCACAAATATCTCACAATTTTGGTTAGTTCAACCCCTCCCAAATTCTGAATCCTTTTGAAATCTTTTCAAACTTAATGTCAGAACTACTTTCAAACTCTTTTAAAAAGGGGGAAACTGAACTGCTTTGATACCTGCTTTCAAACTCTTTTCAAATTCTTTTCTGCCCTGATACAGATATTTTCAAACTCTCTTGACAAAGGGGGAGAAATTTTTCTGTCTTAAGGGGAGAAAGTACTACTTTTTGTTGATGACAAAAGGGGGAGAAAGTAAAACAAGTATTAAAGCACCTGAGCTCAAAAATAAGTTAAAATGTTAAAATTGTCAGAAGATAAGCTTATTGATAAGTCTATTAAAGCTCTGATACAATTTATTAGGGTTAAGCTCTGATACAATTGTTAAGCTAGCTCTGATACTGATCAGTTAAGCTAAGTCAAACTCTGATACAATTCTGACTGAATTTAACTTATGAGAACTGCTTTTTAATTCTTAACCTCTGAAGTGAATTCCTGGCTATGATACATTCTGTGAGATATATAACTCTTTGTGAGTTAAGATGAATTTAAAATAACTTGGATAAGACTCAGGGAGCTTACAAAACTCATCCTGTGGATTATCAGACTTAGGGGGAGAGCTTACAAACCTCAGAACCTGAAGTCAACAAGTCATTTTGAATTCTGAGTGTAAATTTCACCATATTGTGTTAAATTAAGCCTAATTGACATGGATAAGAATCAAGGGGAGCTTACAAACCTCTCCTGAAGTCAGATTGTTAATTACACTTAATAACAATTCTGAAATTTTCACATTTGTGTTTTTAACTGAACTTAATTAGCTTGGATCAGATTCAGGGGGAGCTTACAAACCTCACCCTGCAGTTAACCTGTTAATTAAGTCAACAACAATTTTCTGTTTTAATACTTATATTTGTCATCATCAAAAAGGGGGAGATTGTTGGAACAAAATGTGTTTAACAAGTCTCTTATAAAGTAAGGGGGAGATTGTTGAAACATTTATGTGTAAACATATCTCTCCTTATGGTTTTGATGATAACAAAGTATTAAAGAGAAAATTGGTTATTTGCTAATGCTTTGTTCAAGTGTTTCAGAACCACATGCTTAATAAGTACTGATTGATAATGGTTATGAAGAACAAGCTAAAGAGCAAAGAAGGAAAGCCAAGAAGCATGGTTGCAAAGCTAAAAGGAAAACTGGTCCTGAAGAAATGCTTCTGAAGAAGTGCTCCTGAAGTAAGAGCTTCTGAAGAGGTCCTGAAGAAATGCTACTGAAGTGAAGCCTCTGAAGTACTCCTGAAGTGGTGCTCCTGAAGTGCAGCTTCTGAAGTCTGAAGGCAGCTTCTGAAGTCTGGGTGCCTCTGATGAAGTCAACGCAACAGTCAACTCCTGAAGCCAGCTTCTGATCCGTACAACTGAAGCAGCTTCTGATCACTGTTCACTGAGATGCTTCTGTAGCTGATGTGGCATGGATTTTGACCAGTACTGTGCGCATTTAATGCCTGGAGGTGTCAGAACAACTCAATGGAACAGTTGTCTCCCTGACCCAAACATTCTCCATTTTTTAAGGTGGGCCAATTCAAAAATGGCACCTGCCCTGTTCTGACAGATAAAGTGCAGCACACATTTGCAGCAACCTAGTCCAATTGCAACGGCTAATTTCCTGAAATCAAGCAAATCTTCAACAGCTCTATTTTTGTCTATAAAAGGAGGAAGATTTGAAGAAGAATGTGTCGAAGACTCTTTGAAACGCATTGCTGAAACCTTGCTCTGTTTTCTGTGTAAAACTGTCAAAGTTCAAATCTCTTAGAAATTCTTAAGTCTTTGTAACTTAGAATTTCTAAAGGTTAAGAGTCTTAACCTGTGTTGTATTAAGAGAACACCTCTGATATTTGATCAAGTGTTCATCCCAAACTCCTTTACTTGTAAACCAGTTTGGTCCCTAAAGTCTTAGTTTGTATACTAAGCAATTGTAACCTCATTCCTTTGTGGTCTGAGTCAGAAGTCTCTTGTCTTTGTGACTTGAGCATTGGGAAGTCTCTTGTCTTAGTGACTTGAGCATTGGAAGCCTCTTCCTTGGTGGTTGAGCATAGAAGCCTCTTTCTTTGTGATTGAGCAACTGGAAGTCTCTTCCTTAGTGGTTGAGCACATTGTGTAATCTTCAGATTATAGTGAAACTCTCTTGTTGGACACAAGGGGACAGTACTACTTCTCACATTGAGAAGGAACCTGTATAATTTCTGTGTGCCTCTCTTCCCTTATCTCTTTTACTTGTTTAATCCGCTGCATACATTCTGATAATAGTTCAGAACCTGGTTCTGAACTTGTTGTAAGTCTTTGAAAAAGAAAAGAACAGGATTTTAAAGTCACACAATTCAACCCCCCCTTCTTGTGTGTGTTTTTCTCACCTTCATATAAGGGCTTAACAATGCCATAGTATGTAGGATTGGTTATTTGGTAGAAGATCTGAAGAAAGGTAAACTGGAAATCAACACTTAGGATCAGAAGAAAGGGACGCCTCTCAGAAGCTGAAAAATAAATTTACCGGGTTGCCTCCCATTCAGTGCGTGTTTAGCCTCCCAAGTTTGACGGATCACCACCTAAGACAAGGTGGATATTTCTTCTTGTAGTTAGAACTATGATTTTTTTTTCTTCTGAGGTGCTTTAGATGTTATCATAGATGTTTGCACATCCTTCTATTGCCCAATTTTTTCCTGCTCCACTTTCCTTTTGAGATTGGTGTATGGTAGATTGACATGGTTGGGAATGACTTGAGGCTTTTCACTCCCTGGTAAGAGTGGACATTTGGGATTCCTGAGAATAGAGCTCTTGTCAATGAGTGCTTCACACACCGTATTACTCTCCTTCTCTACTTCCTTTTGACCTTCCTTGTTTCCCTTTTGAACTTCTCCTCGTTTATCCTTCCAAGAGCTTCTTTCTTTTGTGGAAGGTCCTAATCAACCATGCAACTTGCGTTGGGCATAACGACCTCATCTCCTGGCGGTTTGCAATTCATTTGTTAGAAATTCTGCTATGAACTTTGTGTAAATAGGGTCCTTATCTATCATGTCCACAATTTGAGGAGTGATTTGTATGGTGTCTAGGACATTCGTGCCTTATTTTACCCGTTGTTTATCTTTTTCCTTTGTTTCTTCAGGAGGATATGGACGTGAAGGATACTTTAGGCAAGTGAACCAAATCGTACCAAGTAATAAAGTAGTAAGTTATCGTCTCCACAGGGATTGTTGTTCAACTCGATAATTAGCAGAATCTATTTAGAAAAGCAAATAAAAGAGAAGATTTGAAGTAGTTGCAGGGTTTTAATTTTCCTTCCCAATGCGATATTAGGTTTGGTTGATTCAGATGTTTATCGGCGATTAGGGAATCTTTCAATCCCCCCTTCGTCTTTGTTGAAAAATAAATATGGAAATCATTAGTTTATAACTTGTCTTATGTTTGGATTTAAGAAAGTAGAACATAACCTCGTGATGAATGAGTGGAAGTTTATTTTAATACCCGCAATTCAACCGTTCAAATTGTTGGGTTCCCTTAAGATGAGTTATAGCCCTAAATTCATACTTAGATTCACTTATATTAGAAACTAAGCAATTCACTACTCTCTTGTTCGAATGGAGGTGAGGGTTATCAATCCTAATATTGGTCCATCTAAGATATAGTATAGCAACATACATATACAAATTAAATCAGACTTTGATTATAAACTAACTAAAAATATTATTATTGGAATCCAACAAATAAGAAGAGGTTCATCGTGGAACCCTAATCAAATAGGTTTAGTTGCTTATGGCAACCAACATCATTACAAAACAATTGAAAAACATACCCTAGAAAGAACAAGAGGAGGATGGAGATCCTCTTCCTTGAAGCTCTTGATGCTTGACCCTTGCCTTTTACTGCTAGCTTTCTAAATGAATAAAAGTGTGTGCAAGAGTCTTTGTTTATAGTGTATGGTTACTTAGGGATTAAGAGAGTGAGAATAAGGTTTTTTCCACCAAAAAACGGCTTGGAAAACAAGCAAACAACACTTCATGTCCGTGTCCATGCGGGGGGCACATGGTTTGCGCGAATTTTGCAATTTTCGACCCTTTTTCAAGCATTCTTCCATCTTGTGATGCCTTGGAACTTCAAATGAATTTTCTTCACTTTGTATCGTCTTAAAATACCTTCTAAGAACCATTAAACTTCAATCTTCATATCCTCTATCCTCTATCCTTCAATCTTCACTTTGATGGAAAGGAAAGCATGTCTCCTATCCTCACAATGTCTTCCATAACTCCATATGGATGTTTAAGTGACAAGTCTGCAAGTGTTAGAGTGGTTTTTAACAGCTTCATTTGAACACTTCTAACCTTTCTTAGCATCGGTAATGACATCAAGTTGATGCTTGTACCTAGATCACACATCCCTTTTATGATGGATAACTTCCCAATAGAGTTGAAACTCCATGGGTCATTCTTCTTTGGAGGTAACCGTCTTTGAAAAATAGTCTTGCAAATTTTGGTTGAAGAGGTAGATTCATTTCCCTTTAACTTTTGCTTTAGATATGGGTATGGTAGCTTAATATGGTTAGGGAACTCACCTTGATTCTTGCTTTCTTCTAAGATATGTCGTCTCTTCTTCCTTGTGATGGAATCTTTGTCAATGTGTGCTTCAATCATTGTGGAATGCTCCTTCTCTCTTGGATTTATGTGTACTGAATCATTCCTCTTTTGTAGAAGCTTCTTTTGGAGAACTGGCTGGCGACCAATAGTTTTTACTCTTTTGAACACTTGGTATGACTTCTTTCTATCTCTAGATCTTAGCATTAATTTTCTTTTTCCACATTGATGAGAGCTTTAGCTGTTTCCAGAAAAGGTATTCCAAGAATAAGTGGATATTTTCGTTCTTCTTGCATATCCAAGATTACAAAATATGCTGGAAAGACAACTTGATTTTCCTTCACCATCACATCCTCGACTATGCCATAAGGGAAGTTGAATGTACCATTTGCCAAGGTAAGAGTTATTTTTTTCCAGTTTCATCTTCACCTTTTTAAGTTTCTTAAACATTTATAACGACATCAGGTTCACACTTGCTTCGAGATCACATAAAGCAAATTTGATTTTTATGTCTTCAATTGAACAAGGAATGGTGAAGCTACCATGGTCCTTCCTTTTTGTTGGCAAATTATTTGTAATAATAGAACTACAAGTTTCGGTTAACAGAATTACCTTTTTGGTTTTGAGCTCCTCTTTTGTAGATAGGAGTTCAGCCATAAACTTGTTGTAAGTTGGGCTTTTGTATAGCATTTCTACCAAAGTGGAGGTTACTTCTGTTTTATCCATGGATTCAAGTAGTCTATGAGAGTATTGTTCTCGATTTGCTTGGTCTCTCCTTGGTGGTTCTGAGACGGTCATCATAACTTCTTCCTTGTCTCCTCCTTTTGCATTTTCATCACTTTCTTTGTCATTTTCAGGAAGGAGCCCTTCTGCCTTTATGCGGTTTCTGTCGGTTTTCTTGCCATGAGTGATTACTTTTATGATTGCTGATGTGATGTTGATCATGTTGTTGGAGATGTATGCTACTGATGCTTTGTGTCACTCATTCCAGGATTTTTGGCTTTGAATTATTCCTTCTAGACGAGTTGTGGAAATTTTGAACAATTGTTCAACCATTTCTCCCAGTTCTTCCATATCTTCTTCCTCGTCTGGGTTTTCCCAAGGTGTACGATATGATGATTCCTATCCTTGATGGTAAAAGTTATTGAACTGATTGAAATGGTTAACAAATGGTTCCCTAGTGTAATTCATATGCATGAGTTCTTAGCACAAAGTAGAGGTAACACAAATTTGTGTTCCAGATGAATTAGAGATAAATTCTTTTTTTTTTTTTCGGTTTTGGGTAATAAAAAAATTGACTAAAAGTTAAAAACAAAATAAATCGAACTTAGATATTACCTTAAAATAAAACGGACTAAATCTTTTTCATATTTTTTAAATAAGATAAAATAAAAATAAACTAAATCTACTCTAACCTAGAACTTTCCACTAATTCATCACAGGGCCATATCAGAACGATCGTTTATCAAGTCTATGTTATAAATAATAATAAATAGAGATAAATTTCAACTAAAAAGGTAGAGGGAATTCAAGGAAACTTTAATCGTCATTAATCATTTGAATCAACCAAAGTTAATCTCGGATGTGCAATACAATTCAAAACTTGGAAACTCATAAATCTAGTTTTATTGCTTTTACTCAAATAATTTTCGTTAATTGCTTAGTTGAACGATAATCCTTGTTGTGGAGATGATAACTTACTACTTTATTACGTACTTATTATGATTTGATGCACTTGTCAATTCATCCATCAAGTAGCATCAATGTAGTAGAAATCAAGCTCTTTTATTTCAACTTCAAAAATATGATTCCACAAAAATAAGACCTCCTGACTTGTCTCCACTGGAGGTGGAACAATCAACGATAAAAGACGCAAATTGATAACCTAAAAGGATAAGAACGAACAGTTTTTTTTTTTGAACAACTAATATATTAATAAACCCAAAATCCACTCAAGACGAGACGGACGGGAGGCAACAACAAAACAAGGCGCGAGCAAAACGGCCGGCCAGCCCAAAGGAGGAAAAAAACTAAAAACTATTCCAACAACTTCAGGATGGTATTTATTAATGAGCTTTTTAAAAGCTTGAATTGTCTTGGAATTACCAATCCTAAACAATTTCAGGATAGGACGGACCTTATGGATTTTGGCTGACTTGCCATTTCATTCTTGGATTGTCTTTGTCTTTTAACTTGTTTGCTTCCCTTTACCCCATCATTACTATCCATAAAGGTGATTTATAGAACCTCCCCTTGTATAGTTTTTGGCCTGTTATAGACTTTGCTCTCAGCTTGAGTCCTTGAGCGATGGTTGTTATGTGTTGTTTCCTTAGCTTAAGTGCTTTGAACCTTCATTTCAGCTAGTTGTTGGTGTAGGGAGTCTAGAACAGATGGATTGTATTGTCCAAAATCCTTAGATTGAGAAGGATTACTATAGTACTTCTTGTCCTTAGCCTCCACCACAATTCTTCCATATTGAGTGGACATGATCCGTGGTTCTATAGGTGTAGCATTGCCCAACTCAAGTTGGGGATTCTGGCGCAGTTTCTCTGCAAGCTCCATTATACCACACTTATAAAAAACCTGAAGTAGTATTTCATACCTATAATCAATCCATGTTGTCTCATCTATAGGGTTTTCCACATGCATGAATGCCAGTTTGGATAGGATCATGGACATTAATTAATAGCAACTTTGATATAGAGAATCCTATTTTTTCGTAGGTACTCATTGAATTCATCAACTTTCACGTTTCCCATTAGAGCTCCAAGGCTTTCACCACATCTTTTTGGTATTGCAATGGTTAGATAAGCCCCACAATTAAATCCATATGGGGACATGCTAAAAGTATAGTCCCCTCAGACCTGTTTCTCTATCCCAAGGTTTTATGATTAACCAAGCATTTCTAAAGATCCAAGGATTATCTAATATGATTATGTCTTAATGAATCTTTTTATCCATAAAGAAATATACAAGTCTGCCTTCTATTTCCTGGATTTGAAGTCCAACAGGTGAGCCCTAGATGTTGTTGAAGCCTGGTTGAATAGAACTAATGTGTATTGGCTTATCGGTGACAACTTTTCCTAGAATACAATTGCTGCAAGTTTGAACCCCTTCATGAATAAGATGTTTTTGGTACACAAAGAAGCCTAGTCATGGGTGGTGGGGATATCTTTGATTTGTGCCATCTATATTGGTTTCAGAATCTTGATGCATCTTGAATTGTTCTTGTGTATGAATGATCAACCTTGTAGGCATGAGACAAAGACGCTAAGGGGAGTGTGTGATTTGCCTGTTATTGGTGTCTTGTAGAAAGTTCAGTCACCAAGACATGTTGACCTAGAGACTCAAAAGTTTTCCATGAATAGATAGGGGGAAAACATTTGGACAAACACAAATACATTGATAGTTTTGTTTTAATCTTTTAAAAGATAGTATTTGTGAACAAGTAAGAATTAAAAGATTAAAAAACTATCAATGTATTTGTGTTTGTTCAGAAATACAAATAAAAAACATTTGGACAATTACAGATAAGAAAAATTAAATGATAAAAGGAAAAAATAATAAAAAATGATGTGACTTTTTATTTCTCTTTTAATATTTGCCATTTATGAGTGGTTGTCCAAGTATTTAATTTGTGTTTGTGACTTGCTCCCAAGCAATTAGGCAAAAGTTATTGATTAAAACACATGTTTTCTTTGATTTATGCCAACCAACTGTGCCACTATTTCTCTATGATGCTTCTATTTCCATTTCATTAGTACCCATTTATAACATTCTCCACAGTAACAAAATCCACAGGCCCCAATGTAGGATTCAAGCTATTCAATTTTCATATAAGTTAAAATTCATTGACGGTGTTGTCCCCTCCACATATTATCAAACTATTATTAAAAATATGAAATCTTACAGAAATGTATAAAATATTGTAAAAATATCTTAAAAAAATTATAATTTTTTAACAAAAATATGAATTTTTAACCGTAAAAAATATAACAATTTATATTTAATTAATGTTTCGTTAAAAAATTATATATATATTTTTGGAGAGATTCTTATAATATTATAAACTTTTTTTGAAAAATCTTATTCAAAAATATGAAGTCTACATATGAGTTTACTTAAAAGGAGTGACCAAAAGTGAAGATGAAAAACTTTTTATAAACTAAAAATCGAAAATAAAAATTCAAAGATACTAAAACGAAAAGTCGATATATTTTTTGAAGACCAAAAACATATTTAACCTAAAAATTAATTGTAATTGTGAAAATTATTGAATGAGTGAGAGGAGCTTTTTTGTGAGGAAGGAGAGAAGAAGAACGGGCGGTGAGGAACGAAGGGGAAAACAATGTCGACAGCAGCGAGGAATGAAAGAAGCATCAAAATAATTTGAAGAAGATAGACGAGAGAACATCCGTGTAATTATAATTGTTATTGTTACAAGAAAAAAAATTAGGTCACGTGAGGTTTTTTCCTTGTTTGCTTAAACCGTATGATCGATTTAAATTAACGGTTGAGATTTGGCGTTGGTCATTTTACAACGGATCCAAATTCATATATATATATATATATATATATGCAGAAAGATAGATTGTGTCTGTATTATTTCAACTCCAAGAAACATGAGAAAGTTACATCTTGGATGTACTATTTGCATGCTTTATTGAAACACTATTCCAAGGATAAAACTTCCCCCATAAAGATCCACCAGTTTGATTTATGTTCCACTCGCAGTTGTGGCAGCTATCTCGTTTTTGCTTGTAAATTTCAATATAATGATGATAGGGACTTCCTGGCCATGTAAAGCCGCAGAAGAATAAAGTGTTTATCCAAAATACATATGATGGCTTGAATGAAAATATGTACTTTTCTCCAAATTTGAGTGTATGAAATCCAAGATCATTGTCTTTAGATTTACAATGTAATGTGAGATTTGTGATAGTTGATTGTGGCGCTATATCATTGATAATTGTAACATTTAAAGGATCGTCAGGACAGTAGATAATTTTTGGCTCTATATCTCTAACCCCTAATGCAAGTATTAAAACTAGAAGAATAGAGAATTTTAAGGTAATTGGAATTGATTTTCCCATAACTAAATGTCCGAATACGTTGAAGGCTTACGATCAATTTTAATTTATAAAACTCTAAATAGCATGGCCTATCTCTTTTCAATTTTTTAAATGCAAAAATTTATTTTTATTTGTGATGTTATGACCTACAATTAAATCGACCTATAAATTGTGGAGATATTCGTTTGTCAACTTTGCTAAATAATTATTGAAATTTATTGAGTGGTTTATTTATGTTTTACTTCAGATATACTCCAAGTATATAGAGGTTGACTAACTATCTAATGGTTATTTCAATTAAATGTCTTGAAAAGTTTAGCAGAAATCAGTAGTTATTTCTTATTTGTGATGACCTGCAATTAAATTGATCTATAAATTATGGAGATATTTGTTTGTAAACTTTGCTAAATAATTATGGAAATATAATCAGTAGTTTATTTAAATTTTCGTTAGGATACACAAATAAAGACATGTCGGCCAACTATCAAATGGTTATTTCAATGTCTTGAAAATTTTAGTAGGAATTCGGTAGAATAACTCAATCTTTTTCCAAGTAAATTTCATGAGTCCTAATTAACAATTACGATTTAGATAAATATATGCGTATATGAAATTTTATATATAAAAGGCTGTAAAAAATTATTAATATAATATTTGTGATAGTATCTAAAATTTTAGTCAAAATAATTTTTTTTAACAAGCCAAAATGAGATATATATTAACAACAAAATGGTAATCCCTCCAACACAAGGTGTACCAGAGAGACTACTAGAAGTTTACAACATTACAAGCAAGACATCGACTAACGGGTTTACCCACCACATATGATAGCCAAAAGGAAAGTTAGCATACTTTGCCTCCAGCCACCAGAAAGAGATCAATTTTACTTTATCTAACAATTGCATAATAGACCTTTCTTTAAATCTAAAAAGCCTATTATTTCTTTCTGTCCACAAAACCCACACCGATACAAACCAAAGTAACGGTAAAAAATTACGGCGGGCACGTGAACCTCCTGTGGAGTGAGAAAACTAATGAAAATGATCCATAATGTGCTGAGGATTTGCCGAGTAAATACCAATTCAAGACCGCACTGTAATAGCCCAATTTTTAATATTGATTTATTAGTATTCTTTAGAATTTTATCTTTTTGATGTTTTCAATAAATTGTTGTTGGATTTTCGGTTTTGAGCGAATAGACGGGTTAGTCGGTTATTGATAAATAAAAGTTTATGAGAAAATAAGAAAAATAGAAGTGTTTGAGTAAATATGAGGTTTAAGTGAGTAATTGAGTAGTGTTTTATTTGTGGAGTATAAACATGATAGAAACCAAGCCCAATAAGTGGATGTGAGAAAACCAAGACCAAATAAGAGGATATAAATGGATTGTAGTCTTATGAGAATTAGGGTTATAAACACACAAGAGCAAATTGACAGAAAAGGCAAAAAGGGGATCTAATGTGGTGAAGAAGAAGAACTCTAGGAGGCTAGAAGAGAAGATTGGAAAGAGACCCATTCATCGGAGAGGCTATCTTTGGTGATTCTTGAGGTAAGGGAGGGTCTCTATTCACATGGGAATTGTTTGGACAAATGGGTAGTGAAGGGTTTATGTTATTTATTCCTTATTCTTCATGATATTTTATGATTACATGTTAAATTCGTGTTCTGTAATATTGCTATGATATTGGGTATGTGATTATCTCTAAATTCATGCTTTGATTGTGTTAAATTCGTGGTTTCATTGTGGTTAATTTGGGTTTTGAGTTTTTATGATAAAATATGTATAAATCATGAAATTCCATGTTGGATTGATATTTTGATGTGTTATAAGTGTCAATTTAAAGTGTTCTAATCATGGGTAAGGTTTATCTATCGTTTTGGACTGTTTTGGATCGAAAATGAGGATTTTTGGGTGATTTGGGGTTGAAACCCGAGAGCCAAAACCCAGTTTTTTGGGCTTCAGCTTCAGGGCTCGCTAAGCCACCCTGTTGGCTCGCTAAGCAACCCCGATAGGAACAGCATCAGCTGTTCCGCGTGTTTTGGTGCTTTGGGGGGGGGGGGGGGGGGGTTCCGTGCATTCTTGGACATTCCTTTGATGTTGTTTTGCTTCTGTTTTGATGACTTATTGATGAGTGATGAGTGCTTGCAATGAATTGTTTATGCTAAGTCATTTTGGGATGAAATTGGATAATTGAGAAGTTGTAAAATGAAATGATTTTGATGAAATGAGTTAGGACAGCAAGCATGCAATTAACTTGAGCTATTTGGATAAACATGGTGATTAAAGTAATTAATAATGATATGTTTTTTTGGACAATGTACATGGTTAATGAGTATGTATAAGCATGGAAACTTGATAAATGTGAATGTTGGAAATTAGATGATGAATTGAATTTGAGACTTAGTAAATGATGAGCAAGAGTGGTTACTCAATGAAGTTTATCTAATGAGGTGAAATTAATGTGTTGAGATTATATGACATGACCATGTTGATATGTGATTATATGTTGATATGACGATGTGATTATATGTTGATATGATGATATGACGATGTTGATATATGATGATGTGTTGATATGATGATGCAGATATATGATGATGTGTAGATATGACGATGTTGCATTTGACGATGGTGCTATTTAAAGATGTGTATTGCCGAATCATTGAATGATGTGTAATGTTGATGTGGTCTTTTAGCATTCATGCATTCATGGTCGAGTCTATTTGACGATGTTGTATTTGACGATGGTGTGGAAAAAATCAGTAGCATACCTGTGATGTCCAAAATATTTGACGATGGTGATAGGTTTGGTACCACGTGCATATAGAGTCACGTTATGGACATCACATACATAATTGCAAGTCTATATGAAGATGTGTGATTATTTGAAGGTGTGATATATGATGATGTGGTTATATAAGGATGTGATTATTTGAAGTGCGATATATGATGATGTGATTATATAATAATGCGATTAATTGAAGATATGTGATATGACGATATGTGCTGATATGAAGATGTTGATATGATGATGGGTTATCTAAAGATGTGTAATTTGAAAATGTATAACTATTTGAAGATGTGATAACTAGGGATTTGTTTTGTTATGGTCACGTGTGAATGATATATATTTTGCTAAATGATATTATTAATTGATAATGATGCTTACATGATTTATAAGATGTGAATGATGCCTAATGATTTTATTAAATGATAGTATATGTTCAATGTGAATATTATCTTTATATGACGTATACATGTTAAATGTCAACTTGATGTCCTTAAATGTTGTTGATGCTTACATGTTATTATAAGATGTCGATTGAGACCTAATGATTCTATTAAATGATGGTATATGTTTGATAGTGAATATATTCAGACTGTGATTTATGCATGCCTAAATGTAAGTGAAGTGTTCTTTGATCTGGATTTATACATGTGTTCTTGCATTTCTTATGTTGAATATATTCTCACCCTCTAGTTGCGGGTTAGACGCATACGCCCTTGTGGTGTAGATTTGTAGGAAGATGAAGCTTAGTAGATGTGAGTTTCTGAGGATGGCTTTGGAGCCTACTCGATTTGTTTATTGCTTTGGGAGTCTATCGATAGAGGAGATGATACCTGAGGGAGCTTTGAAGAAGGAAAGAGCATAGGCAAACTGAGAAGATAGGACAGACTTACGGAGGATTAAGCGACCACCAAACGATAAATTGCAACTCTTCCATTCAGACAATCTAGATTTAATTCTAGCCACAACCTAGATCCCAAAAAGACAACTGTCGACCATCACCATCAATCGGAAGACCCAAATACATAAAGGGCACCCTCTCAATTTTACAATGAAGAACCGATGCCGCTGCATATAACCATGAGTCAGTAATATTAATTCCCACCAACATACTCTTATGGAAATTAATCTTTAAACCCGACATTACTTCAAAAAGAAAAAGAACAGCTCGCAAGGCTCTAACATTAGCCCAGCTCTTAACCCCAATAAGCAAAGTGTCATCAGCAAACTAGAGATGTGATATAACAGTTGAATCATCGTTGCCAACACTATAACCCATAAACATGTTGGCTGCCACCATGGCTGCCATTAGCACGTGCAATCCTTCCGCTGCCAAAAGAAATAAAAACGGAGAAAGAGGATCGTCCTAGCGCAACCCCCTCTCGAAAGAGAATTCATCAGTAGGGCTCCCATTAACCAACACAAATGTGGTAGCCGTACCTATGCACTCCTTCATCCAATTCCGCCACAAAGTCGGAAAAGACATTTTTCCCATTACCGCATCCAAGTAACCCCAATCCACAGAGTCATAAGCTTTTTCGAAATCCACTTTGAAAAGCATCCAATCCTTTTTCAACTTACGAGCTTCATCCACCACCTCGTTAGCAATCAAGATACCGTCTAAAATCTAACAATCCTTCACAAAAACAGATTAGCAGTCAGAGATGACACTCCCCATTACCATCCGCAATCTATTTTCAAACAACTTTGCTAGAATCTTATACAAACTACCAACAAGAGAAATGTGACGGAACTCATTCAACCTCAAAGGACTATCAACCTTTGGAATGAGGGAAATAAAAGTATTATTAATGCCCTTTGATAATCGGCCATTCCTATGAAAATCAGTATTGAAACGCATAATATCCACCTTCAGCTCCGGCCAAAAATCTGTTATAAAACCAAAGTGAATTATATCCGGCCCCGGGCTCTTATAACTATCACAATTCCAATTAGCGGCTTTCACCTCATCATCACTGAATGGCTTTATCAAATTCACCCCTTCGACATGAGATAACGTACGGAAATTGAGATTATCGACTCCTGTTCGTTCCACATATTGCGCCTTAAAGTGGGACGCAAAATGTGAAAAATCGGCCGCACGAACTTCTACCACCCCCTCCACTTCAGCACCATTAACAAAAAGAGAAGAAATAGAATTGACACGCTGCTGGCCAGACATTATAGCATGAAAATACTTAAAATTATCATATACTTCACGAAGCCATAACAATGTAGACTGCTGCCAACAAATACTAGAATTAATCTGAGAAAGAGAATGTAAATCAGATGTAAGGCCATGCAATTCTTCCACCTCCTCCTCAGATAACAGAGTCTCCTCCCCTTTACTATCAAGAGAAGAAATATGCTCCTTCAAAGAATCCATCCTACTCGGTAAATTCTTAGTATGAGTAAGATGCCACTCCTTGAGGGACCCTTTAATAGCCTTTAATTTTTTCTTCAGCACAAAACCCGTCAACCATCAATTTGCAAAGAATTCCATTTATTTGCCACAAGATGGGTTAAGTGTAACTAAAGGTCCTCAACTTCATAGGTCACTTGAAGATAACAATGCCGAATACGACTACTCATGCCAACATAGTAATACTTCCAAGATTCCTCCATTGAGTGGGGTTATCACATGTGTCACATCCGAAACTCACTCTCGGAAAGACACTTTGATTATACCACCATCCTATCTTATGTTTCCCTCAAGTCCAGGTGTAGGACTTATCTCACCACTCACGTAGAAGATAAAACATTTAAGCACGTATTTACAATTACAAATAAGAATAAAGCATAAAGATAAAGAAAAACAAGATAGGTTTAACCCACTTAGGAATGTTATTCCCAGTGAAGTCGCCATTTTCTGTCGCGGTGATTTTTGGATATCAAGCTATTGGTTAGCGTTGACTCGCAAAATTAAGATTCACCACCGAGCTTTTATTTTTTCCAAGGAAAAGGGGGAAAGTTCGAAAAAAAACCCTATATTTTTTAGAGATTAAGGTCCGGGGGTTGGTTACGCAAAGGGAATGTATTAGCACCCTAAACGTCTATAGTACTCTATAGGAACCTCTCGTTTTTTATTTATCTTTATGCTAAATTAATTACTTGCTTTGTAAATAAATGCTTAAGTGAAAAAGGATTAAAATGATAAGTTTAAAAGGGAAATGTTTTTGTTATTTGTTGAAGAGGAAAATGTTTTTGTTATTTTTATTGATTTGGAAAGACAACGTCTTTTTCCTACGTACCCGAGCGGGATCAAAATCACGTAGTTCGGGGTAAAAAGCCGAGTGATTTGTTTGATTGATTTTAAAGTTTTGAAAATGTTTTTGAATAGATAAGAGGTCAAAAAGGCATAGAATAATAAAAAGTGAGTTTGATTGATTTTAAATTGATGAAAAAGTTTGAAATGATTAAAGTTGATTAAAGTTTGATTAAGGAAAAAGGCACTTGGTTTGAAATCCAAGGTTGATTTTTTTGAGATTTTTTGATTATGTGAAATGTTTTTTTGATTTTGACTATTTGACTTTTTTTGTGAAAATTTGATTAAACCCTAAGGTCCAGAGACTAAAGTAAGCTGAGATAATCTAAAGCACGCCGGATCCCTCAAAATGACGTTGGATCAAGTGAGGATCATTTTCCTCGGATACAATCATTATTTTTGTTTTATCGTTTTCGACATAAAGCGGAATAAATAAATGTGAGTGTCGGTGCAATATTCTCATTTATATTTACATTGTTCCTAGATACATTCTAATAAAATAAAAATGACAAAACAATAAATAAAAATAAAATTGTAAATGCATTAGAATAGATAAATATGCCAAAAAGTAAAAATAAATAATAATGCATGAGATGTTTAGACATTAAATAAATATGTTGCATAAAAATAAATAAGAAAAATAAAAATAAAAATGCATGAAATGCAAGGCAATAAATAAATATGTTGCATAAAAAAATGCATGAAATGCAAGACAATAAATAAATATCTTGCATAAAAGTAAATAAAAAAATAAAAATGCATGAAATGCAAGACATTAAATAAATATGTTGCATAAAAGTAAAAAAAGAAAATAAAAATGCATGATATGCAAGACATTAAATAAATATGTTGCAAATAATAAAATAAAGAAAATAAAAATGCATGAAATGCAAGACATTAAATAAATATGTTGCATAAATAATAAAAAAATAAATAAATAAAAAATGCATGAAACATAAATAAAGGCTATGAGATAAAATAAAAAAAAATGTAAGAAAAGAAATAAAAAGAAAAAGATAGAGAAGGAGGGGGTGCAGGGAGGAAAAGGGGGGTGTGTTTAGCAAGCAGAAAGGAGAAGAGATGAAGAAGAGAGATGGGCCACGCTGGGCTCAGTGTTGGGCCTGTCTTTGGGTCACCATAAAAAGAGATTTTTCTGGTTTTTTCTTCACTTCTTCTCTTCCTCTCTCTAAAACTCTTTGCCCTCTCTCTAAACATACAGCCACCGGAAAACTTCTCCGGCGCGGTGGCCGGCCAGCCTAGACAATGGCACCACCGCGCCGGAGTAAAAAAATTTCTCTTTTTTAAAACTTTCTCCACTTTTTTAAAATCGTATTCCTTCCTCTCTTCAAAAATCAAGTTAGTTCTTCCAAAATCCTTTTAAAATTGGCTAGATCTAGGTTTTTAAAAAAATTTCGAAACTACTACCTCTTTGTATTTTGAATTCGGTTTTGGCTAGATGTTCCGGATTTGGACTCGGTTTTGTTTTGTAAGGCTTGGTTCAGATTTGGTTTATGTGGTTCGGTTTTAGGTGGTGGATGTGGTGGTTGGCCGTGGGTCTATAGTGGTTGGCCGAAAGGTTATGTGTGGTGTTAGGGGAGGAGATGGCCGAACAGTTGTGTGTGGTGTTAGGGGAGGAGATGGCCGAACGGTTGTGTATAGTTTTAGGGAGGGGGTGGCCGGATGGTTGGTGGTGGTTTAGGGTTTTGTGGTGGAGGAGGGTGGTTGTGTTTTGTGTTTATGTTGTTGTTCTTTTTTTGTGTTTATGTTGCTGTTCTTTTTGCTCCTTTTCTCTAAATTTTTTTTGTCTCTGTTGTTGGATTGTTGTCCTGTTTTAATAGCCACATGGTTGTATTTTTATGCTCAATGGGTAATGTTGAATCTGGATTTTGTTCTGCTTTGGCAAAATTTTTGGTTAAAAAATGGATTGAAGAGGAAGGATGTGACTTTGCTTGTGAATCTGATGATGATTTTGGGCTGGATTGGCGCTGACAGCAGTATCCTTTGACCATTTTATTTTAATAAAAATAAAAAAAAGAAAATAAATAATAATAATAATAATAATAAAGAAGAATAACAAAAAAAAATGAGAATAAAAGTAAATAAAATAAAATAAAAATAACTAAATAAAGATAAAAAGTGGCCCTAAAACGAACCAAAAAATGAGGTATTTTAAAATACCTCTCTGCCGAAATTTTTCTCGAAAAGACAAAGTTTCGGGCCAAAAGACATAAAGTGGAATCTTAGGTTAAAAATTGGGGTATGACAGATGCCCCTATTTAAGTTTCTTCGTCCGGAGATTTGAAGATAAAATCTTCGATTCGGCGGGCCGAAGGGACTTAAATACAGAGTACGCCAATTTTGGACCTAAGAAAATGTGGAATGCTCGTGATGCAAATGTGAATGCAAGATGGCGAAGATGACCTGACTGGGGATAAAACAAAACAAAAGGATACCCGAGTTCGTTAAAGAAAGGGATCCGACTCGACTGGGGGATAATATAGTTTCACTGGGGAAGGGATTGTCTACTATCGCATTGATTCAGAACGATAGCTTAATAAAGACAAAAGACCAAAGTTACCTACTACCGTACATACGACAGCTTAAAGAAGGTAAAAGAAGGAGACTACTGCCTACTATCAGCAAAGATGATAGCTTAAAGAAGGCAGATGATAAGTATTACCTACTATCGCGTACTGATAGCTTAAAGAAGGTAAAAGAAGGAGACACTGCCTACTATCAGCAAAGATGATAGCTTAAAGAAGGCAGATGACAGGTATTACCTACTATCGCGTACTGATAGCTTAAAGAAGGTAATATAAGAGAAAAGATATTATCTACTATTGGTGTGCAGATAGCTTAATGAAGACAGACAAATATATTTTACCTACTACCGTTGTGAAGATAGCTTAATGAAGGTAAAACATAAAAGGAGAATGACATGGTCTACTATCGTTGTGAGGATAGCTTAATGAAGACAAATAGAATAGTTTACCTACTACCATTGTGAGAATAGCTTAATGAAGGTAAAATGTAAAGGAAAAGACATGGTCTCCTATCGTTGTAAGGATAGTTTAATGAAGACCGACAAATATTTTACCTACTACCGTTGTGGAGATAGCTTAATGAAGGTAAAATATAAAGGAAAGACATGGTCTACTATCGTTGTAAGGATAGCTTAATGAAAACCGACAAAATGTTTTACCTACTACCGTTGTGAGGATAGCTTAATGAAGGTAAAATATAAGAGAAACGATATACTGGGGATGACACCCTTGGGAACTAAACATGTTCGCAAGCCTATTTGTTTGTAGAACTTGTCCACTGGAAAGTGTTTTATTAGTGACATCTCTGGACCGGACACACTGGGGATGACACTTTTTGTGAAAATTCAAACTGTTCGTTTGTAGAACTTGCCGCTTGAAATTTTGATTGAAATGAAAGGATACAGCTAAAACAAGACTCAGTGTGATTAATGCAACCATGTGTGAGCGATGTTATGTGCATGTTGTGTATGCATGAATGTGCATATGCATGAATGTTTGAATGCATGTATGATAGTATGACTTGTATGATTTGTATGAAAGATTAACTTGTGTGATTGTATATCTGATGGACTTGATGAGACATGATTGGACAGGTAAGATGGAAAGTGGACCAACGTCTCATTACAAACACTCGGCAATTTTCATTGGGGATGATGCCGCTGAGAACATATCAAAACATTGACGCGGTAAAGCCCGACATATGCAACACCTGGTGGGGAGTAGACACTTCCTGGGGAGAGCGTGCTAAACCAAAAACCTGGCAGAAGGATTGGTGCTTATGTGGTCATGTTTATCTTTTGCTTTTCCTTTTTGAATCCCTAACTTTTGCCTAGATCGCCCTTTCGGGTTTTCAGTCCACCGAGAATATGTTCATTTTTGTATGCCCCTAATTTTTTCCTGGACCGCCCTTTCAGGTTTTCGATCCATCGGGACGCTCTTTTTTGCCTAAGCCGCCCTTTCGGGTTTTCAGTCCACCGAGAATATGTTCTTTTTCTCTTTTTTTTTAGCAATTGACCATGTTTGACCTGCAGAGTTTACCTGTTCTCAGGACGAATGTTGACGCACACTTCACTTATTCATGAGTTCAGAGGGAATGTGTTTGTTGTTTATGCTTCCAAAAGATATGCAAAAAGATTTATGATTTTTTCTTGTAAAATATTTTGCTTCAAGTATTACCATCAAAAATGGAAGAAATTTTATAAACAGAATAAATGAGAATTCCAAATAAAAGGTGCAGGCTCAAATTTATTTAATAGAGTGGTGACCTACCAATGGCGTGGCTCCACGGATCTCACAAAGTTTGGAAAAATGGCAAATAATATATGGGAAAGGTACATTGAACACAATAACCGCTATTCTCCCCAACAACTTTGAATTCCACTGTTTGGATGCTTCAGATTCAGAGTCTTTTGACAGCTATGTGCCCCAAGCTAGTCATGGCCAATCCGATGCAGTTATTTTGTCTTTGATCCTTAATTTTTGCATAGATCGCCCTTTTGGGTTTTCGACCTATCAGGATGACTATTTTCTGTTTTATGTCTCTAATTTTTGCTTGGACCGCCCTTTCGGGTTTTCAGTCCACCGAGACGCTCATTTTTGCCTAAGCCGCCCTTTCGGGTTTTCGACTTACCGAGCTGTTCTTTTATTTTTTAGACAAAGTATTTCTTGACTGCATCGGTGTTCACAGGACGGGGAAGCTCATCATCATCCATAGTTGCAAGAGTCATTGCACCACCGGAGAAAACTCTATTGACGACATACGAGCCTTCATAGTTAGGCGTCCATTTGCCCCTGGAATCGGGTTGAAAAGATAAGATCTTTTTGAGCACGAGATCTCCTTCTTTAAATTCGCGGGGACACACTTTCTTGTCAAAAGCTTGTTTCATCCTTCTTTGATATAGTTGTCCATGACACAAGGCAGTCATGCGTTTCTCTTCAATTAAGTTCAGCTGATCATATCTGTTTTGACACCATTCAGCCTCTGACAACTTGACTTCCATTAAAACTATCATTGGGGGACCTCAACTTCTACGGGGAGTACTGTTTCCATGCCATATACTAAAGAGAAAGTGGTTGACCCTGTTGAGGTACGCACATGAAGTACGATATCCATGCAAAGCATACGGTAACATCTCATGCCAGTCCTTGTAGGTGGCTACCACCTTCTGCACTATCTTCTTGAGGTATTTTTTGTTTTTTTTTTTTGCAGCTTTGATGGCACCATTCATCTGGAATTTTACCAAGAATACTGTAATGGTAGTTCCTTGGAACCCAAATTAATCACCTCCAGGGCTTCTTTATGAGACTGAATGACCTTCCTTTCATACTCTAGTAATTGAGAGATGTTTTCGGGAATCCCTTTGTCCTCTTCCTCTTTAGCTTCGTAGACAGGGAACTCAAAGTCGGGAGAGAGCATATGGTTACAGTGTTCAACGGGTTTATTAGTGTTTAAACTTTTTAGATGATTCATGATTAGTTTTAGTAAACAAGTAAATGCAGATACTTGGAAATTGATTAAAGGAAAATAAAAATTTTTGGTTTTTTGTGTTACCATTTTCTAGAAAAAGAAAAGAATAAAAAGACAAAGTCGGGGACAAAACGACTTTTTATTTGATGATGGGAATGCATGAAGCAAAAAGCCCTACAAAAGTTCACTTTCGTCTCGGGTGGAACGAAAAGATTTTTTTTTTTAAAAACAAACAAAAAGTGGAAACAACAAAATGTTATTTAGAAAAATGAATAGCGGAAGGAGACGTCAACATCGATCCAAATGTGGCAAACTCTGTCGTGTGTCACAAAACTAAGTTGCCACCTCCTTAGGATCGCCTTCAGCAGGGTAGGCATCTGAACAACCTTACACCAAGTTAACAGATGAGGTCCCATGATCCCGTAGTGGATTAGCTTGCACATTGGGGTTCAAATCTTTGAAGGACAAGATATTAGCCTGGATCAACTTTTGGACTTCAGCTTTTAGGGCGTAACAGTGCTCAATGTCGTGACCGGGTGCCCCTTGATGGAAAGAACAAGAGAGATCAGGTCTATATCATCTTGGCAACCTTTCAGGTACCCGAGGAGGCGCCTTAGTCTAAACAAGATTTTTCTCCAGCAAAGCGGGAAACAACTCTGCATACGCCATCGAAATTGGATCAAACTGTGATATCCTCTGAACCCGATTATGTTGGGTGAACTATTGGGGAACCTGTTGTCGAGGCTGTTGTTGATACTGTTGCTGGGGCTGCCTATGGTCCGCCATACTTACCTCTTGCTCTTCTTTCCTGAGAAGCCATTCCCAAACTTCTTTGTACTGCTGGCAGCAAAAGCATTTTCCATAACCAAACGTCCTTCTCGGACTCCTTCCTCCAGACGCATTCCCATATTTACCATCTCGGTGAAATCTGTCGGTGCGCTGCAACCATCTTCTCATAGTAAAATCGGTCGAGAGTTTTCAAGAAAACCTTTGTCATCTCTTTCTCTTCTAAAGGCGGGCTAACTTGTCCAACAATCTCTCTCCAACACTGGGCGTATTCCTTGAAGGTTTCCTTTTCTTTCTGGGCCATAGCCTGAAGCTGGTCTCTGTCGGGGGCCATGTCCAGATTGTACTTGTACTGGCGAATGAAGGCTTCCCCTAAGTCATTGAAAGTTCAGATATTAGTGCTTTCCAAATTCATGTACCACCTCAAGGCTGCCCCGGTCAGATTGTCTTGGAAGTAGTGGCTGAGTAGTTGATGATTATCTGTCTAGGGTAGACATCTTCCTAGCATACATTACCAGGTGGCTTTGAGGACAGGTGTTCCCCTTGTACTTCTCAAATTCAGGGACCTTGAACTTGGGCGTGATCTTGACATTCGGCACTAGACAAAGGTCGTGGGCGTTTTTCTCAAACAGATCCTTCCCGCGAAGGGCCTTGATTTCCCGTTGCATCTCGTCAAACTTTTCTTGGAAATCATCCATCTGATCCTGAGCCCCTACACTTTCTGTGTGATAGATAGGTTCATTGTAATATGGGGTGGTATGAATCACTGGAGCTGAAAAGGCCATAGTAGCCTGAGGAAAAGTAACACCGGGTTGAGGAACAGGAATTGCTTGATGTGTAGCAGGAATAGGGACAAATCCTTCACCATAGCTTAGGGGCATGCCCCAGGGATAACCGTCGGGCATGGTGTGTTGTGGAGCACTGGTGTGCGCTGTCGGAGCCGGAGTAGTAGAAGCCGTCAACTGAGCTAGAGAGCCGGGGAGAGGAGGGACGGTGGCTGAATCTGTGTAGCTGCCAGCAGCTTCACCAACTCTGTCAATTCCTCGATCTTGGTCCGCATGGATGTCATTTCTTCCCAGAGTACCTGGTTTTCTTTTTTCAAAATGTTCCATTCTCTTTCTTCGATGTGCCCGAGTGTTGTAGATGCGAGTAGGTTTGTAAGGTATGCGTCGGGCCACTTTCTTTGATGGCGGCAGATTAACCTTTTTGTGATGAAACAGAGGATGAGACTCGATTTGGAAACTATGAATGCAGTATGATGCATGATTATGCTTATGCAAAAAAAGAAAGATTTGTTATCGAAAGGCTTGTCGAAGTAATTGTAAACATCATAGTTTGAAAATTCATTTAGAAATAAAACATTACAAACAATCCCCTTTTTAGGAACAAAACCAAGGGATATGCTCAAAAGTTCATCTTGACAGAACCCCGATATCTGAAACTTGAGGATGCCAAGTGATCTCCCATAACGAGCTTGAAAAAATCCTCCGGACTAGTCACTAAAGATCCTAGCTTCCTCAAGTTTGTCAAATCTGGGCTTTTGAAGTTGTACTTCTGAGTGTTCATCTTTGTGAAGTTCATTCCTACGATGTTTACAACAAAACTTGTCTAAGTCCTTTGATACTTGATGAAAAAATGTTTATGAATGAATGCATGTATGCATGATTATGCTAATGAAACAGAGAAAACATGGTGAGTTTAAGTCCATAATGTTGGAGCCAAGGGTAAATACGCCATTTGGTAAGGACTATGGTAACATATGTACCTGTATCACGGGTTCTACCAAGTTCCCAAAGTCATTGACCACTTCCGAATATTGTCGGGTTACGGGACTACTCCTGGTCCAGCGACGTTCGTAGGAAAGTCTCGTTTGAGTGTAGTATCGCGTATCAACCAATTCAAGACTACTCTTGATTAGCCACCGCACTACTTCCTAAAAGGCCAAGATGGGTTAAGTGTAACTAAAGGTCCTTAACTTCATAGGTCACTTGAAGATAACAATGTCGAACACGACTACTCATGCCAACATAGTAATACTTCCAAGATTCCTCCACTGAGTGAGGTTATCACATGTGCCACATCTGAAACTCACTCTCGGAAAGACACTTTGATTATACCACCATCATATCTTATGTTTCCCTCAAGTCTGGGTGTAGGACTTATCTCACCACTCACGTAAAAGATAAAACATTTAAGCACGTATTTACAATTACAAATAATAATAAAGCATAAAGATAAAGAAAAACAAGATAGGTTTAACCCACTTAGGAATGTTATCCCCAGTGAAGTCGCCATTTTCTGTCGCGGTGATTTTTGGATATCAAGCTATTGGTTAGCGTTGACTTGCAAAATTAAGATTCACCACCGAGCTTTTATTTTTTCCAAGGAAAAGGGGGAAAGTTCGAAAAAACCCTATATTTTTTAGAGATCAAGGTCCGGAGGTTGGTTACGCAAAGGGAAGGTATTAGCACCCTAAACGTCTATAGTACTCTATAGGAACCTCTCGTTTTTTATTTATCTTTATGCTAAATTAATTACTTGCTTTGTAAATAAATACTTAAGTGAAAAAGGATTAAAATGATGAGTTTAAAAGGGAAATGTTTTTGTTATTTTGTTGAAGAGGAAAATGTTTTTGTTATTTTTATTGATTTGGAAAGACAAAGTCTTTTGCCTACGTACCCAAGCGGGATCAAAATCACGTAGTTCGGGGTAAAAAGCCGAGTGATTTTTTTGATTGATTTTAAAGTTTTGAAAATGTTTTTGAAAAGATAAGAGGCTGAAAAGGCATAGAATAATAAAAAGTGAGTTTGATTGATTTTAAATTGATGAAAAAGTTTGAAATAATTAAAGTTGATTAAAGTTTGATTAAGGAAAAAGGACACTTGGTTTGAAATCCAATGTTGATTTTTTTGAGATTTTTTTATTATGTGAAATGTTTTTTTGATTTGACTATTTGACTTTTTTTGTGAAAATTTGATTAAACCCTAAGGTCCAGAGACTAAAGTAAGCTGAGATAATCTAAAGCACGCCGGATCCCTCAAAATGACGTTGGATCAAGTGAGGGTCCTTTTCCTCGGATACGGTCATTATTTTTGTTTTATCGTTTTCGACATAAAGCGGAATAAATAAATGTGAGTGTCGGTGCAATATTCTCATTTATATTTACATTGTTCCTAGATACATTCTAATAAAATAAAATTGACAAAACAATAAATAAAAATAAAATTGCAAATGCATTAAAATAGATAAATATGCCAAAAAGTAAAAATAAATAAAAATGCATGAGATGTTTAGACATTAAATAAATATGTTGCATAAAAATAAATAAGAAAAATAAAAATGCATGAAATGCAAGGCAATAAATAAATATGTTGCATAAAAAAATGCATGAAATGCAAGACAATAATTAAATATCTTGCATAAAAGTAAATAAAAAAATAAAAATGCATGAAATGCAAGACATTAAATAAATATGTTGCATAAAAGTAAAAAAAGAAAATAAAAATGCATGATATGCAAGACATTAAATAAATATGTTGCAAAAAATAAAATAAAGAAAATAAAAATGCATGAAATGCAAGACATTAAATAAATATGTTGCATAAATAATAAAAAAATAAATAAATAAAAAATGCATGAAACATAAATAAAGGCTATGAGATAAAAAAAAAAAAAGCAAGAAAAGAATTAAAAAGAAAAAGATAGAGAAGGAGGGGGTGCAGGGAGGAAAAGGGGGGGTGTTTAGCAAGCAGAAAGGAGAAGAGATGAAGAAGAGAGATGGGCCACGCTGGGCTCAGTGTTGGGCCTGGCTTTGGGTCACCATAAAAAGAGATTTTTCTGGTTTTTTCTTCACTTCTTCTCTTTCTCTCTCTAAAACTCTTTGCCCTCTCTCTAAACATACAGCCACCGGAAAACTTCTCCGGCGCGGTGGCCGGCCAGCCTAGACGGCGGCACCACCGCGCCGGAGTAAATTTTTTTCTCTTTTTTAAAACTTTCTACACTTTTTTAAAATCCTTTTCCTTCCTCTCTTCAAAAATCAAGTTAGTTCTTCCAAAATCCTTTTAAAATTGGCTACATCTAGGTTTTTAAAAAAAATTCGAAACTACTACTCTTTGTATTTTGAATTCAGTTTTGGCTAGATGTTTCGGATTTGGACTCAGTTTTGTTTCGTAAGGCTTGGTTCATATTTGGTTTATGTGGTTCGGTTTTAGGTGGTGGATGTGGTGGTTGGTCGTGGGTCTATAGTGGTTGGCCGAAAGGTTATGTGTGGTGTTAGGGGAGGAGATGGCCGAACGGTTGTGTGTGGTGTTAGGGGAGGAGATGGCCGAACGGTTGTGTATAGTGTTAGGGAGGGGGTGGCCGGATGGTTGGTGGTGGTTTAGGGTTTTGTGGTGGAGGAGGGATGGTTGTGTTTTGTGTTTATATTGCTGTTTTTTTTTTGTGTTTATGTTGCTGTTCTTTTTGCTCCTTTTCTCTAAATTTTTTTTTCCTGTTGCTGGATTGTTGTCCTGTTTTAATAGCCACATGTGTGTGTTTTTATGCTCAATGGGTAATGTTGAATCTGGATTTTGTTCTGCTTTGGCAAAATTTTTGGTTAAAAAATGGATTGAAGAGGAAGGATGTGACTTTGCTTGTAAATCTGATGATGATTTTGGGCTGGATTGGTGCTGACAGCAGTATCCTTTGACCATTTTATTTTAATAAAAATTAAAATAATAATAATAATAATAAAATAAAATAAATAATAATAATAACAAAAAGAAGAATAACAAAAATAAAAAAATGAGAATAAAAGTAAATAAAATAAAATAAAAATAACTAAATAAAGATAAAAAGTGGCCCTAAAACGAACCAAAAAATGTGGTATTTTAAAATACCTCTCTGCCGAAATTTTTCTCGAAAAGACAGAGTTTCGGGCCAAAAGACATAAAGTGGAATCTTAGGTTAAAAATTGGGGTATGACACATGTTTTGAACCTGATAATGATATATTTGTTAGATTTCGTTAGATTTAGATAGATTAGTGAAATACTTGTCATGGTTTGAAATTAAGCTTGGGGTTGCTCTTTGGAATTAGCAACATCCTAAGTTTAGGGTGGGGTATGAGTAGAACTTCATTATGAAAAGAAAAAACATGTAAAAGAAAAATGTAGATAAAATATCAAAATGACTGGTCTACAAAAAAAAAAGTAGAAAAACAAGAGCCACAAAAAGTTTGGTCTCTTAAAAAAAATAGAATAAGTAGTTCTACTATCACCCATTTTCTTGTTTGGCATGAAAGCTAGTACCTCATAAACATTTGTTGTGACATTGTGAATCAAAGATACGGGTTGGAAGGAAGTATTTCAAATAGAGAATCATTAGGAAACTAACTCAAAAATGTTTGTTAGCCTACTTTCCCAAATACATCCCACCTCAATATGTGTGTGTGGTAATATGTATCTTGAATGTCTGTTTAGAATTGCTTCAATCTCATAGCAAGGTACAATCACATGACGACTATAGTGTGGCAAATGCCTTGACCAGCCTAATTGCTTTAGGAGGTACATACGTGTATCTTGGAATTGTAAGTGGTTCAAAGTAAGAGTATCTTCTCTAAGTCTATCCTGCTTGCATGGAAGTGGTAATATAGACAAGTATGGAAGTGGGAAGATGTAACACCCATACTAATTTTATCTAGAATATTAGCATGTGCATTAAACCGATACTGGGTACATTAAATTTTTCAATAATAACAATAATATACAACTCAGCTGAATGAATACAAATTTGCTCATAATACAACCAATCAAGTACCACTAAAATACACTTATACAACGTCTGATAACTCTTGAGCTGGTACATGATGAGCAACTGCACTCCATCCAGCGTTCTACTGAAGAACATCTTCATGAACCACTTGCTAACCTGCAAACCTGCACCAGAAGGAGTGGGATGAGACATAATGTCTCGGTGAGCTCCACCCAACCTACTGTTGGCAACCACGGGGAACCTAGGGTCGCCGTGCTTACTTTTGGCAATCTTGGGGATACCTATGATCGCCAAGCTTTAACCTTACCCATAAAGGGTTACCTGCATGTTCCTGCTAAACTGTGTAGTCATAAACTAGACTACATCCTGCTAAACTAGTGATCAAGGGGAAACCTAGGATCACTGCCTGAGCCTGATAACTGAATAGTCATGAAATCTAGACTATAACCTGATAACTTGGTGATCGAGGGGACTCCTAAGATCACCATTGGATACCTGCCTGATAGGTAATTCTGCCTAATAACATAATCTCATACCTAGTGATCTAGGGACATCCTATGATCACTTTCTGGTAACTGTTATCTGAACAGTACTGGTCATAGACTTATGTAATAAATACATATACATATTGCTTTAACATAAAGTTAGAAGGTTAGCGTTTAACAAACATTATTATCTGAGTTCATTTTATGGAATGCCCCCGAGTGGAGTAACCCTGAAGCACATTCCTCTGATAACCGGTGAAAATTCCTATCTGAGGCTAACCACCAGACTCCTCTTATCGTTGTGTATATCTGATACACAACTTAACTTGCATGTGTATATCTGATACACCATTCTGAACATATGCATATCTGATGCATCGTCTGAAACTATGCATATCTGATGCATTGTCTGAAACTATGCATATCTGATGCATTCTTTACGTAATTAATCATGTGTTACTTAACCTATAATATAAGGTTCTGAGCTTATCGTTCTCATAAGCCACTTAAATCATGTTGGGTATCTGAACCCCCCCTCTTAGGCCTATCTGAGTCCTTGAATGTATCGACACATTCCTATTATCTTTGTATTCTAAACCGAATACTTATCTATTCCTGCTTACCTAACATAGGTTCTTGACATATCGTTGTCATATGTCGTTCTTAAGAGTTTACTACCTTACTTGTAATAATTTCCCTATCCCTTCAACCTTTCATCTTGCATCTCTAATGCATTGTCGAGTCCTTGATCATACATTCCTTAAATATTGAAAAACATTCCGGATATGTCAAAAATGGTGTTTTTCTTAGAAATTAGGGTTTTCATTGAAAATGGTTACCAAATGCCTCGCCTAACGCGTACACAGATCACTGAACGAAGCAGAACAGCCCTGGAGGTCTGCCTTAACTCGCCCAGCGAGCTGCATCTCGCCATGGCGAGTTGATACAGGGAAAAATGTTGAAACTCGCTGCAAGCTCGCTCCGAGCTCGCTGGGCGAGTTTGACAGCACAGAAAATGTTCAAAACGTGATTTTCCACCATTCTTGACTTATCCAAGCATACCCAGGCATCATAACAGTATAAGGAATGATTCTCCATTGTAAATTGATTGATATAAACATGATTGAACAAGGAATTGGCAAGCAAAAGGGATTAGGGCACAAAATTGTAAACTTTGCTCAATATACAAAATACACATCAAACTCTCTCAAAGTGGGTTCTAAAACCCTAGGGAGCTCACCTGAATTCATTGCTTGATCTTACCAAGCTTCCTTTTCAAACCCTAGCTTGAAATCTTCTTTTCCTTCCTTGTTTCTCTTGGCTCCCACAAGGCTCAAGGTTTCCAAAATTGGTGATTGCTTGCATGAGAATTGAGAGATTGAAGTAGAGGTTGAAGATTAGTGAAGGGGAGGAGGATGGCGTGAGAGAGAGAGAGAGAGAGGAGAGAAGGGAGAGGAAATGTTTAAGAGAGAGAAGAGGAATGGGAAAAATGAGAGAAAAGTGGGTTTTTCCCCTTTTATAAAAATCTTGACACGACAATTACCAAATTGCCCTTCCTCAAAATATCTCTGATACGTCGTCTTGACACTGATAAATATTTGATTCTGAAGCGGGATATTACAGAAGAATAACAATTTGAGCACCATCTCTGGAAAGGTATGTTCTAATTCTTAAATTCATGTAAATTCTGACTTCTTGCTATTTTGATGCTTGAGGACAAGCAACGATTTAAGGTTGGGTTTGTGATGATGGAAAATCATATGATATTTTAGACTATGTTTTTAGTTATTTTATTTGCATTTGAAGGCAAATTATAAGTTATTTAGAGGAGTTGTCAATGGTTTGAGGAACATTTTGAATTGTTTTCATTCGAATCGTTGTAATTTAGTTTTATCCTAAACAGTGTTACTTCATAGGTTTTTTTAGTTTTTTGTGAGAAATCATGTAAACCGGAAAAACAAGACATCACATGAAGGGTCGGGGATATGAAGATTGAAGATCAATGGTTTTTAGAAGGTCTTTGAAGACAATACAAAGTGAAGAAAATTTATATGAAGTTCCAAGGCATTGCAAGACGGAAGAACGCTAAAAAAAAGGGACGAAAACTGCAAAATTCGCACAAGAAAGGATGCCAGAAGCGCCCCTGGGCATGAGACAGCATTTTCTACTGCCTCATGAGCCCCCGCGCCTCACGTCATGCGCCCTGTGCATGAGCACAGCCAGGGGAGTGTTGGTTTCTTGGTTTTTAAGCTGTTTTTAGTGGAAAACCCCTAGTTTTCTTCTTTTAAATCCTCAGTGATGTAATATGAATAGAGACCTTTTAACACTCTTTTATTCATACAGAAAGCTAGCGGTACAAGGCAAGGGTCAATCATCAGATAATCAATGCAGAGGATCTTCATTCTATTCTTGTTATCATTAGGGCATGTTTTTATATTGTTTTGTATCGATGTCGGTTTCCATGAGAAACTAAACCTCATTGATTAGGGTTCCACGATGAACCCCTTCTTATTTGTTGGATTCAATTAATAATGTTTCATATTTAGTTTATGATCTAAAGTCTGATTTAATTTGTATATGTTTGTTTCTATACCACATCTTAGATGAAGCATGATATGATTGACAACCCTAATTTCGTCCGACCCTGACAATAGTAAATTGTTTAGTTTCTAAATTAAATTCTTTTAATCGAATCTAAGTATGAATTTAGGGCTATGACTCATCTTAAGCGAACACCGCAATTGTAACTGGTAGAATTGCAACAATATTAAAATAAACTTCCACTTAGTAATAATGTGTTCATGTTCTACTTTCTTAAATCCAAAAATTGCAAGTTATAAACTAATAATTAATCGAGTTAATTCCAATAAAGATGGAAGGGGGGATTCAAACCTCTGAATCACAAAACCTAATCATGCATTGAGCAGGACAATTAAAACCCTACAACCACTTTCAAATATCTTCTTTTATTTACTTTCAAATAAATTCAAACTAATTACCGAGCTAAACAACAATCAATGTGGAGACGATAACTTACTATTTTATTACTTGATACGATTTGATGCACTTGTTGATTTTCGCCACTAAGCACCATCTCTGGAAAGGTATGTTCCAACTCTAAAAGTCATGTAAATTCTAACTTCCTTCTATTTTGTTGCTTGAGGATAAGCAATAGTTTAAGTTTGGGGTGGTGATGAAGAAGCATCTTATGATATTTTAGGTTATGTTTTTAAATATTTTCTCTGGACTGAAGACAAATAAGAGGTCATTTAGAGGAGATGCCCTTGGTTTGAGAAATAGTTTGTATTGTTTTCATTCGAGTCATCGTAATTCATTTTTATCCTTAATCATGCAACTTCATAGGTGTTTTGAGTCTTTTTGTTGATAAATCATTTAATTCGGAAAATCAAGACACCACATGAAGGATGGAGGGATTTGAAGAATGAAGATCAATTGTTATTAAAAAGTTTTTTAAGACAATACAAGTTTGGGAAAAATCATCTCAAGTTCCAAGGCATTTAAAGCGGGGAGAACACTAAAAAAGAACGAAAAACTACATATTTTGCCCTTGAGGGGCTGTAAAATGCGCCCCTGCGCATATGTTGTGTGCCCATGTGCTTTGGGTTGTGTAATGTTCCCCTGCGCATTTTACCATATGCATGCGCTTTTGATGCGGGTAGAAATCACATTTTGCTTGATTTTTAAGCTAGATCGGTGGGAAAAACTCATAAATCATATCTAGAGACCCTTGCACACACTTTTAGTAATTCAAAAAGATGTCAGTACAAAACAATGGTCAGGTATTCAGAGCTTCAAGGCAGAGCTTTCTTCTCGTCTTGTTGTCTAGGGTATGTTCTTTTCTTTTTTAATGATGTCAGTTACCATGAGTAACTAAACCTCTTTTTATTAGGTTTTAACGATGAACTTCTACTTATTTGTTGGATTCAATTAATAAAGTTTTTATTCAGTTTATGATTCACTTCCCTCATTTAATTTGTATATGTTTCATTCTCAATGCTTTTCGACTAGCGGTTGGCTAATCTATAGGAAAAGGTATAGGATTGACTATCCTGCCAGTGCCAGAACAAGAACAATAGTAAGTTGAACGACGATCGCTATGGAGACGATAACTTACTACTTTATTAGTTGTTTCAGTATGCTGCACTTGAAAATTCGTCCATCAGTAATAACAAACCTAACAATCTATATTTATCTTTTCGAATGACAACAATAATTTAACAAAAATAATATAATTTTTTTCCTTTTTTAATAACACCAGCAATATAATATTAAGATAGAAATTTTTTTTAAGGGTATAATTGGGATAATAAAAAAGTTAGCCGAAAATCCCTACCCCTTTTATATATAGTACAGATAATATTGTTTCAATTGTAGTGGGATAGTCCTACTTTAATGGGATTTAATATTCTTAATTAAAATTTAAAATAATGTTGTGAAAGGATAAAAGAGTAAATAAAATAGTTTAAATAAGGGTAAAAGTGGTAAGAAAAAAGTTATCACAAAGTCAATTATTCTCTTTATATACACTAGCGTTAAAACGGGCACTCCGTATCCGTCTATGTGTGTATGTACACACAAACTTACCGGTATGTGTGACTTTGTGTTTAGGTTTTTAACTTCCAATTTCCACGTTTTTAACTCCCCTTTAGAGATCCATCAAATGTGGGACTTCTATTTTTTTCGATTCACGCTACACTGTAGCTATCTAATGTAAGACTTTGTTTTTAGTCTTTTAGCCCGGACCGACGACGTCGTTGCGCATACAATAAATATTATCGTGAGTGCTTACTCCATTCAAAATAGTGAGTACCCCAAGGGCACCAATTTGGAGTAAATCCCATCATGTATAAACACAATTAATATGTCTATTCTATCCAATGCAGGACTTCCACTTTTTCAATCCACACAATACTAATTCTATCTAACATGAGACTTGGTGTTTATTCTTCTAACTTCCAATTTAAACTATAGTGTTCCAACATAATGAATTATGTATCTCCTTTGGTGCACTTGAACTAATCTTTTAGTACAAGTTTACTTGAATTATGAAGTTCGTTTTAAATTCTTTAAATAATGAAGTTATTTGGACATGCAATAATAATTATCCAATATCAGTTTTTAAAGTTCCAAACGATATTTTAGACATTTTCTCTTTGGGTTAGGAATAGTTTATTTCGTTGGTCAAGGATAATCATTGGATGGTCCCATGTGCATCAGTGTCAATTTAAATTCAATTAAGTGCAGTAATGCACCAGACCAGCATAGTGAGGACGAACATTATGATATTGATTTGTTTAGTTAAGGCAATTGAACATTATGAAATAAATTTCAGTAAATGAGGTAATAATAGGGAGATATACAAATAACTTCATTGGTAATTTGTTACCAACAAAGGTTTTTTCTTAAAGCAAGGCAAAAAAGAGGATGAAATTGTCTTTATCACACATTTACCATTCAAATTGCATAACTAGTTGAGAGGAAAAGGGATCTGATTTTGGTGAGCCTAAAAAATAAAGGAATGTCTTCATTTTTGGTGAGCCTGAATAATCCTTGATTTCTTTCTTTCTTTTCTCCTTGTTTAGAAGTCTTTACTATTCCTACCAATTCCCTCTGATTACACTACAAGCCTATAAACAAAGGCTTCATTTCTTTGGGAGAGAGAGTAGGATAATGGATGAATGAAAGTGTGTTTAATTTTCGTTTAAGCTGTCATTTATCGTTTTTCAACTTATTTCTGAAAATGTCAGTCTATTTTTCCGCACATTATTTTAGTTGATTGTAAAGAAACGACATAAAATGTTCCACATTTATGTTGCAAAAATGCCACTATAATTATGCTTTAATTCACTTATTACAATAACTAATTAAACAAGGCATCTTTTAAACCCTATTTTCCACTAGTAACCATCATATGATTGTTCTTAGTGACAAATACACAATATACTTTACTTAATATCAGTGAATGGTAAGCACCAAATCTTTTGTTTCAATTGCTTGATGTGATATTATTCTCTACACATTCAAGCAAATGTCAAAGCACAATATTTTCTTTTGTATTCTGTGTTATTATCACAACCAAAACACATAACAATTGTAATATAACTTAGTTCTAACATAATTTATTTTGAAATTTTTTTATTTTCACTAATATTTAACACATTATTATTGAATATAATTATGTTGACTAAAAATTGGATTCTTTAATTTTTATTTCATATTATTTCATAAAAAATATAATTAAAATTTCACTAATATAATTAATATTATTTACTATATCGAAATATCCTTACTTTGACTGATATTTTAGATGCTATTATAAAATTTTCTATGATCTTTGATATATAAAATTTCATCTTCACACTATAGTTGTCTAAATTATAATTACTTAATGATAATAAAAAAAATTAATTAGGATTCAAATTGAAATAACCATTTGATAGTTAGTCAACCTGTATTTATATCCGTATCTTAAGAAAAACATAAATAACCTACCAAATAGATCTCTATAGTTATTCAACACAGTTGACAAACGAATATCTTCACAATTACAATTTAAAGGTCAATTTATTGTATGTCAAAACATCATAAATAAAAATAAATATTTCAATTTTAAAAAATTCAAAAGAGATAGGTTGTGCTATTTAGAGTTCTATTTAGAGTTCTACGTATTTAACATCTATCCTTCAAAAAAAATAACGTATTTACCTTTTAGTTATGGCATATTCATATCCAGTTACCTTTAAATTTTTTGTTCTTCTAGTTTTAATACTTGCATTTGGAGCTAGCGATATAGAGCCAAAACCATTTATCAATTGTCCTAATTATCGCTTAGATGTGACAATTATTAATGATATATACCCAGAGTCAACTCCCACAGAATTCACATTACATTGCAAATCAAAAGATGATGATCTTGGATTTCACTCAATTTCATATTCACAACAGTATGTATTTTCATTCCAGCCATCATATGTATTTTGGAAAAACACGTTATTCTTTTGCAGCTTTACGTGGCATGGAAGTCCATATCGTCATTATATTGATATTTACAGTCAAAAACGAGATGGCTGCAGCAGCCTCGAGTGGAAAGTGAATAAAACCGGTGGATCTAAATGGGGGAAGTTCTATCCTTGGAATAGTGTTGAAATAATGGATGCAAATAGTACATCCAAGTTGTAACTTTATCATGGTTCATGAGTTGAAATAATACAAATTCAATCTATCTCTCTACATCTATAACCTGTTTTTGAATATATATTGTTAGTGCTTATTCATTCACAAAATATGTACCCCTTATAGGTACAACCCTCCACTATATAAACACTATCAATGTGTGTGATTCATCCAATGTGAGACTTTGTGTTTGGTATTTTAAGTCCCAATTTCCACACTTGTCACAACATATAATGTAAAAATTAATTAATTTAAAATTTTCGGTTAATATAAAAAACATATCATTTAGCTCAAGCTTAAGTTCGGCCATTTGACGTCGTGTGATATATATATATATATAGTATATATTTTTGTGAGTGCTCACTCCATTCACAAAAGTGGATACCCTAAGGGCATCCATTGGAAATGAATCTCCTCATATATAAACACTATTAATATGCGTGTTCTATCCAACACAAGACTTTCACTTTTTTCAATTCACACAACACTAGTACTATCTATCTAATGTAGGACTTTGTGTTTATTATTCCAACTTTCAATTTCTACTATTGTGTTATAACAAGCTGAATTATATATCTCCTTTGGTGTACTTGAACTAATCTTTTAATCAAGTTTACTTGAATTCCGAAGTTTGTTTAAAGTGTTGGATCATTAATCCAACATTGACCTTATGTGTGAATAATTATGTATTGTGTTAAGTTAGGCCCAATTAAAGTGATCTAATTAATAAGATTTTGTTAAAGTGGGCTAGTGAGTATCTAATAGGGTGAGTCTTTAATGTGTAGAGACTAATGAGTAATTTTATTTTTATGATAGGCTAAAATAGAAATACCAATAGTTTGACACCAGTCTAGGTGGTATAAATAAAGAGGTCATGGTCCCCAGGTCACACATCATGCAGCCATTCTTGTTGACATCCCATCATAACATGAAGACAAGGAGAATAACAAATGTTTCTAAGTGAGAGTGTGTGTTGATCTGGAAGGTCATGCCATATCAACAATATTCGATTATGAATTCAGGTACGCTTCCGCATATTAATATGTTATTTCTGATGGTTAACATGATTAATTCTAGGTTTTAAAATCAAGTTTGGTTGTAACAAGTGGTATCAGAGTCAATCATGTTTCATCATTGAGAAAAAATATTAGTTCATATGTATTTGGTTTGTTTGAACTATTTACTTTCATTGGTTGCTTTTCAGCATCGTTATAAGGTCTCAGGTTACGTCATTAAAAAGTCTAAAGAAGAAACTTTGTCTTGAAAATGATGCATTCAATGCATTGAAACTTTAAAAGTAATTTTTTCTGAAGAACTGTTCAGAAGTTGAGTTCTGTTACGGTCGCAGAGCGACCAGGACTTTGCTCTGCGAAACCTTCAGAAGCACTGTTCAGACTTTGAACTTCAGAAGCACTGTTCAGACTCTGAACTTCAGAAGCACTGTTCAGACTCTGAACTTCAGAAGCACTGTTCAGACTCTGATTTCAGAACCTCAGGGGTAAAAATGTTGAAAATAGTAGGAAGAAAAATCACTTCTGTTTTGGTAATTGTTGTGATCTTTGTGATTTTTTTGGGGTTTTTGTATGATCTTTTTAGTGCAAAAATATGAGTTAAAATGACTAAAAATGCAGAAAAATAAAGCAGGAACAGCAGAACAGCTTCTGGTGATTTTTTTCTCAACTTCTGAATTAAATTTCTCACTCAACATTGAGCCAAATACAAAAACCACTGTAAAGTTTGCCATGAATACTACATCCTAGTGGTCTTAGATCTACCAAAAGATGTCCTAGAACCAGCTATATTTTGGCCTTAAGTCATGCTCACAAACTTATGATGAAAAATGTATCATTTTTAAGAAAAGCTGCAAACACTTAAACAGATGCGAAAAAAGGAGATAAAAAGGTTCAAGATACTTACAAACTCCTAGCCAAAGCTTCAGATGCACTAAAAATGAAAGGGGCTTTTGTGAGTTGATAACGATCATTATCGCATATTTTCACTATTAATATTATTGATATTTTGATAATTTTCTATGTTAAATGTTTATAAAATTGGGGAACACACCCTTTAAACATTTTTCTTCTCATTGATACTTATGTTAAAATTCATCGATATTATTATGGTCTCTGTTTGGATTTATCTATGACTTATTGAGCAAAAGATTTGAAATTGAGATTTGATTGCATATACTACGACATGAGTTTGAGATATGGGGAAATACGGTTTTGAGATATATGTTTTTGGGAATTTTCGATATTAATATGCGCTCCATTTGGATATGGATTTTACTTGTGATTCATAAAGAAGAATGTTTTCAACTCGGTTTGGATTGCATGTATTTCAACATAATCTTTGAAATGTTTTGAAACATGGTTTTAGTGATGTATTTTGAAATCACGGTTATAATGACGGCGACCTACCTAGTATGTGATACGATTAGGGAGAGTTACCCGTTAGATGGAGCCGCCCCTATGGAAAGGCCACCATTAGGAGGAGAGGGCTATCAATGAGATGTAAACTCCCTAATTGAAAATGTTTTAAATTTTGTTTTGAGTCGAGAGAAAAGAGCTATCCGTTAGATGAAGCTACCACTAAGGGAAAGGCCACTCTTAGTAGGAAAGAGCTATCAACGAGATGGAGCTAAAATGAGTTTTCTATACTTTCTTTAAAGGATTTTATTATGATTTTCATCAATAGTTTCTTTAAAGGCTTGTAATTTTAGTTTCACCTCTTTGCGATATTGGATTTTCATTGACATATTATTATTTGATTGGAAGTATTTACAAATGTGTGAATTTTCATGCGTATAAACGATAGCGTATTAATAGAACTTTATACAGTTACTAGTTTTGTAAATTGAAATTTGATTTGAGAAAAATAATCACTTGTGCCCTTGTGTGTTTCCCTTCTAGTTGAAAGTGGTTGTTGTCTTCTCACTATGTCTTTGTGACTTACCCCTTCATCTGACATATTTTTTTTAGATTTACAATCAGCTGAGTGTATGTTTCTAGAAGATTACTGATTCAACAGAGTCACTCTTTTGGTAGGCTTCTACTCCTTGATGAACGACTCTTTTGTATTATATCTTGAGTCGTTGATGTATCTGCAGCTATTTGAGTCTAGGAATACTTTTATTTTGGAATGTACAAACCTTACATATGTAGTCTTTCAAATTCTACTTGATGTCATATGTTTGTAAACAAGGTTTTGATTTTGAAAATGTTAAAGATACAAAAGATACTCTGTCAAAATTTCTAGTAAATTTTGGTTTCACAGTGTACTATCATTCAAAAGCTATTTGTCTAAGTTTGGTTTGTTGGGCTGGCCAGACTTTATGTATCAGTCTGTGCGCTGGTCACGGCTAGAAGTTGGGTCGTGACAGTTTGAGTGAGTCAGGGTGATTTTAATTGGTTTCTCTTTTATTGGACTTATTTTTATGTTTTTCTTATGGACTAATTATTGTCTTAACCATGTGATATTTCTAAATCTATTCAAACCGAAACTACAAATCATAGTCAGCGGCGGAACAAGGCAGATGTGGTATGTGGTAACTGCCTACTGTAAACTTTCTTGCATTGTTTAGGTGTGATGGATTTTCTATAGAACTATAATGTTTTGCTCAAGTGAATGCGTTATTTTGCAGGCTCCTCGTTTCCATTCCAATTTAACAGTAGTCGACCCTCAAAAAACCTACAACCAAACACGAAACGCTTCAGCATTTGCCAACCCAAGAAGCCATGTCTTTCACAATACTAATTACAGGCCAAGTGCCTCTACTAACTACAGACCAAATGGTATAGTATCTAATGATAAAGTTTTGTTGAGTGAAAAATTCAGAAGTGGAGAATCTGAAGTGTCAAAATAAATGACTCGGGGTCCTCGGTTTCATCAAAACAATTCCAACCCGGAATCATCAGTTGTTAAGGATGAGTTTGCGTTCACAGTATGCAGAGATCGATATAACCTTCCAGATTTCCAAACAAAATATGAAACTGCTAAATTTTATATGATTAAATCCTTCAATGAAGATGACATTCAAAAGGGCATAAAATATGATGTTTGGACAAGCACTCCACATGGAAATAAGAAGTTGAACGCTGCATTCCAAAATGCAGAAGCTAAATCAAGTGAGACAGGCACACAGTGCCCGATCTTCCTCTTCTTCTCGGTGAGTTCAAATCTTTTCCCCAAGTTTTCGCTTGCCATTTCTTTAAAACAAGATGGACATTATAGAAACTTTAGATATTGATATCTTACTGGAGGTATCTTCCGTTTTTTTTTTCCTTCAAAATCTCATTTGAAGAAGAAGAACATTCTTTATATTTATCGCCAATGATTGGCAAAAATCAAATTCATTCCTACATTTCAGAACTAGTGGTTCATGTCGTCAAAAATCTTTATTTCCTAATTATTCAGTGGTCCTGAATGTATTTTGTTGTCAAATTAATCAGGTAAATGCAAGTGGGCAATTTGTTGGAGTAGCAGAGATGCTAGGGCCGGTGGACTTCAAAAAAGACATGAAGTTTTGGAAACTTGACAAATACAACGGATTCTTCCCAATTAAGTGGCATATAATAAAAGATGTTCCCAACTGCCTGTTTCGACATATCATCCTTAAAAACAATGAGAACAGGTGTGTAACTTTCAGTAGAGACACACAAGAGGTAATTCTTACTTTTGACGCTATTAACATAATTCGTCTTTTATAGAGTCCGAGGGAAATAATTGTCGCGTAACTAAATTTTTGTTCGACACAATTTATCATTAAATTCCTAAATGTCTGGTTTGTAGATTGGACTAAAAGAGGGCCTGGAAATGCTGAAAATATTCAAAATTTATCAGCCTAAGACATCTCTATTGGATGATTTGATTTCTATGAGAATCGAGAGAAGTTATTTCATTCCCAAAAGATTACTGAGCAGCATACAGGGCCGACACATGAAGTGTACAATAATGACAGTTACCATGTAAGTTCTATTTCCTTTGTCTAGAACACTTGCAATTGTATAATTATTAGCTCATCTCTTGCATGTTGTAACTTTGTTCTTCTTTTTGTGATTTTGATTTTCTGCAGAACACTGGGAAGGCAAGAGAGAAGAAAACAGATATGCAGTCAAGTGGTACCACCAATCATGAGACACTTGTCAAACTAACAAAGAATCTCTCTCTCACTCCCTCTCGAAGACATGGCTTTAGATAATCAGATTAACCAAAGAGCAAGAAAATAGCAAAAAAAGAATGACCAATTTTTTTAATAATTTAATTTATTTTATCTATATATGTAGCCATTTTAGAGAAGCAGACTTTGTAGTTTTGCTATTTATAGAGCTCCAACATGTTTGGCTGTTATCTGATTATGATAATTTATCCATAAGATCACGAGACATTTGCATTTGAACAATGTGTTCATGAGATTTTTACACTCTTTTACTTTCTACATCATTTTTACTAGAGTCGTTATTTTATCACATATTTAATTTACCCATATATATTTTTCTCGATGCTATAAAAACTTAGTAGGAGATCAAACCAATGAGATATTTGGTTTACAATCTAATTTGATCAATCAATTCAACCATGACTGAACTAGATGACAAATAAGTAAAAAAAAAAAGT
Organism: Medicago ruthenica; assembly: GCA_018208015.1. Classification (NCBI taxonomy): domain Eukaryota; kingdom Viridiplantae; phylum Streptophyta; class Magnoliopsida; order Fabales; family Fabaceae; genus Medicago; species Medicago ruthenica. The sequence goes on along the minus strand of CM031377.1, from coordinate 76,786,713 downwards.
ATTTAAAAATTAAATAAAAACGCAAAAAATAAACAAGTATAACCAATTGTTGTTCAATTGATTCACCTTGATTCAATCAGATTAAAGTATAATTAAAATCAAATGATTTTGAATCTAACAGGTTTCAGGTTCACGACACGACCACCTAGACTAACAAACCTTTTAGTACAAGAAGCAAGCCCCCTAGTGATCAGATCAACCAAGGGATGTCATGTACACATCAAACGAGGGTTCCCCCCACAGGCAAGCCAATGTAGGTGAACAAAATGATCTACACTCTACAATGCAGAAACCGCCCAGCAACCTCAAGAAAAGAGCTACTGACTTTGACACCAATGACACTAATTTTGGCAAATTTAATCTGACCACAAAGATTGACCTGAAGAATCAAGAGGTTTTTGACAATTCTTTTCTGAGGAACAATGTATAATCAACATGCTGAAAATGGGAGGCCGTCATCCCAAAATTTCCAACCCTAAAGTTGGATTACAAATTGTGCTCCTCCGCACTCCTACGCGCCCCACTCAAAGACCTCAACCATCAGGAGAAACCAAAAAGTGGTCGGAGGATCACTCTGATTGAGCCCTCTTTGAATATTATTGGATTGAGATTTTAAAATATTACTTTGGCAAACAAAATCCTGCAGATTTTAAAAGACTTTGTGAGATTATATTGATTTTATGGGATTTTAAAAGACTTTTTTAAATGACTTTTTACGATCAGAATTTTGAACACATGATTCTAATGGATTTATAACACAGATTTGCAAAGATTTCAATAGACTTTATGAAATTTTAAGATTTGAGAAGATCACATGGATTCTTAAGAAAAATTCAAGATGACAAAGAGTGAATTAAAAAAATTATGAACTTATAATATGGAATTGACTAATAATAATTATAATAATAACAAGTTACTTAAAATAAAAAAAAATATAATATAATATTCATAAAACTAATAATGTACCAAAAAATAATAATGAATAAATAATAACAAAACGTTGCATGGTAATGTAAGGTATACTAACAACAACAAGACAATATGCTAAAAACACAAATAATGATAAATTAGAAGGAAAAAAAAATCGACTTAAAAAAATGTAAAACTTAAAAATCTGTAATATTTACAGTGAAATGTAATAACTAAAAAGTATGTAACGTGTACAAGAAAAACATTCGACAATGAGAAGCAACAAGGTAAAAAAGTTCAAATGTATAGTGAACAGGGAATAATAACAGTGAGGGCTTATGAATAATAACAACAAGAAAAGGTTACGAGTGTGGTATGAGACAAGAACAAAACAAAAATTGTGGGAGTCTCGAAAAGTCTCAGGCATATTTGTGAGATTGTTGAATGAGCATGTTATGTGTATTTTTAGTTAAAAAGTCTCACAAAATTCATTCCATAAAAGAATCCATTAAAATCTGTATACTTTTGAATACCAACAGACATTTTATAAGTTAGCCGAAGTCTCATTTGAATACCACCGGATTTCGTTGCCCTGAACAAAAAGTCTTGATTGTCTTGATTGAATACCACAAGATTTATTTATATTCCATAAAAGTCTTGATTGAATACAACAAGACTTTTTCATTTTTAAAAAGTCTTTTAAAATCTCATGAAACCCTAATTGAATACACCCCCTTAATCTCTCATGTTGGACATCCATTAACCAACATGAAGAGACCAACTATGAAGACATAAGCCTTGATCCAACTATGCCACTAGGTACGAAAACACCTCCTCATCATGTAATCAAGGAAACTCCAACTTACAAAGTCGTAAGCCGTTTTGAAATCCACTAAGAAAATAAGACAATCCTTCCTATACATTTTGCAAGATCAATAATATCATTCACAGCCACCACATTAGCCACGAACCGCGTACCCTTAGTCAAGGCCAACTAATTTGGAGAAACAATCTTGTCTATAATAGTCACCGGTCTCTCGGCCAGAACTTTAGCCACGAGTTTATACAAAGACCCAAGAAGAAAAATAAGCCAAAAATCTCCAATATGTCCAGGTGTGTCCGCCTTCGGAATTAGAGTAATAAATAGGAAGAGAAACTCCTCTGCAAAATAACATCTCTAGATCCTCCTTCTCTAACAAGTCTGCCCTAGTTATCTCTTTAGCTTTTCTCTTCCATTTTCCAAAATCACTCATCTTCATATTTTTCTCTCTATTTCAATCTAAATAAGTTATTTTCACAAAGATCTAAGCTTTTTTCTTCGTGATTTCAATGTATGAGTGTGACGTTGTGTTATTCGTCGTCTTGTTCGGCATTGTTTGATTTTTTCGTCTTCTTGCGGTGTTCATTTGGTTCACATTGAAAGATCGACTATTCAATCAATGATTTGAGTGTCAATGTTGCAGAGTTTGAGACATGGGTATTCCGCTCAATTTGATTTTATTATATTATTTGTAGGCATTTTTCATTTATATGCTATTAACTTGTATGTTGTGAGTTTGTTCGTAAATTCATCATTTACATTTTTAGCGATGTTGAATGATATATACTATCAATTTGAATGAATAACTATCATTTGTTTTTATAAAAAAAAAATATGATGTCTATTCATAAATTTTCTTCAATTAATATAATTTTTTTGTCATAATTTCTTTTAATAACTCTTTTTATCTTACGTGTAAATTTTCTTGAAGAGTACTTTAGAGAATGTAATAATATTTTGTCTAAAATCAAAAAGATTAATTAGTTATTCTCAACTAATTATTTTAAAGTAAATTACTCTTCTCTTCCTTAAGAGAAATTTAAGTTACACCCCCTTCCCCCTTATTTAAAATATATACTCCATTGTAAAAATGAGATTAAATTATACGCATTTCTCTTATGATATGATTGAATTACACTCTTCTATCTTAAAAATTAAATATGTATTACATTTTAATCCATTTTAATTTAAATAAATTTTTTATGATATCTGCTAACTTTGAGTCACCATTTAGAAAAAATATAAATTTCTTTATATTTTCAATGTCAATAATAATTAAATTTAATTTTTTATTATTAATTTAATGATTTATAATATAAAATTAATATATTATTGTATTAAGTCTTTTTCCAATTTTTAAATTTTATTTTTTATCGCTTCACATTTTTTAATAAGGTTTAAAATCATATGCTAATGATATTATGAATTAAAATTTTATAAGAAAATAAAAAATCTTTTGAGACAAAAATTTGTGGTACAAGAAGATGGAGGTGGAAGTAGGGAGAAAGCTTCTTATCCCTCTCACGTCCTCGGAAGAATTTGGAAAATCAAGATGATGGAATAGGGGAAAGTGAAAATTGATCTGAAGAATCCCAGATCCAAACCGATATAAAATACAAGTTGATGTGGGATCTCCCACTTTGATCATTCATACTAACCTTAGAACTAATGTATGAAAGTCTTTATTGACTCTGTATATGAAAGTTCAACGGTGAAACTTTGACATCCTAACTTTGTCACCATAAACAAAAGTAAAAAAGAAAATGAGAGAATGTGATTTAGAATGAGAAACTGTGAAGAACAAGTGAGAATTTATAGGTAAAAATGGCAAAGATAGATTGCAACGATAAGCAAAGTTGGTAAAAAAATGTATGAAACATGCATGAAACTGTCCAACCTTGTTGATCAAGCCACATTTCATATTCTGAATTGTCATGTTTCATCTTCCATAATAAGCACTCGATCAATTTGGCTCATTGCACGCCCATTTGAATGATACCAAGTATATTTATGGCCCAAAATGTTTCCATCTTCCACCTCCAAATCCCTCATAAAGTGATTAGATAAAAAATTTTCCAACCTATCACTTGATACACTTTTGTTGTTTATTCCCCTCTTTTCCTCCCTACCACACACTTCATTAAAATCACCCAAAAAACACTAAGCTCCATCTTCCAATACTTCATGCGACACCACAAGTCTCTCCCATAACCTCCTCACTTGATTCTTGGCCTATTTTTTGTTAGGGGAGATTTTTTTAGGGACCACTTTGGTTTGCCTAATTGTCGCTTTCGTAATTTTTCTTTTCGCTTTTTGTTTCTTTTTGGTCTTTTCTTCAAATGGTTTTGGTTTGTTCCTCCTTCTTGTACATATTTTTCCCTAACAAATTACACAATTTGTCCTTTAACTTAATTTTAGGTAACACTTACGTCATTTTATCTTTTTTTTCCTGATTTAATCCTTTATGTTATAAATAGGTACCACTTTCGTCCTTTATTTTTTTTCCCGATTTAATCTTTATGTTATAAAATGTCAACATTATATCATTTTTTATGGGATTTTTTCAATGAAATATGAGTTTCTAAGTTTATATGATGAAGACTAGGGTTTGTATGTGAGTTTGATGAATTTTTTATAAGTTTTTTTGTGGTTTTTTTTATTTTGATAGAAAAGAATAACAATGTTGACATTTTATAACATAAAGAATTAAATCGGGAGAAAAAAATAAAGGACGAAAGTGTTACTAGATTATAACATATATGAAGTATTAAATCAGAAAAGAAAAGAAAAAGATGAAAGATGAAAGTGTTACCTGAAATTAGGTTAACGGGCGAACTGTGTAGTTTTGCCTTTTCCCTTTATATATACATACTATGAAATTGGTGGCAGAGGATGACAGTCTCTTAGAGGTGTCGACCTAGTCGGATGCCTGAGTCTCTCCTTGATGTTTTCCTCACTCTTGTTTCATCTTGAAAAAATGTTCAAATTTTATTTTGTATTTCTTCACATTTTATGAATCAAATGTTCAAATGTTTAAAACCTTAAGTTAATGATATTATGAATCAAAATTTTATCCAAAAAAATATATTGTGAGTCAAAATAAGCAAAAATATTAAAATTTGAGTTTAATGGGTATCCCTCGTCCATGTAAAATATGTTTAAACTTGCATCCAATAAGAGATCACAATACATCCATGTCACTAATAACTTCAACTACCCAAACAAGAGTCGAGGAGTGATGTGGTAAAACAGTTGATTTTAATTGAATGTCAATATGTAACTATTTTACACTAACGATGCATATTCTTTTAATCCTTAAAAATTTTGTTATGCTAAAATGGATTTGCAATAGCCTTTTCTATGCTTTGAGTTAGATTTTCGTTGTTGGAATATTTAACAAATAAAAACGAGATTTTATTTTCCCATCCTCTGGCCTTCTCACGCGCCGTCTGCATTTCCCATTTTACCTCGTTCGGATTATATAATCCGAACAAAGACCTATATATGCAAAACCAGAAACCCTCCCCCATTCCAGCAATTTGCAAATTTTGCCCTAAACTATAATCGCACCACCCAAAATCTGAACCACCACATATTGTGTGATTCTTGAAGTTTATATGGTCTGAATCATCCTATTTCAAGCCATTTTAAACACCAAACATAAGGTAAGATTGCATTTGTGTTTAATTTGTATTGTTTCATATACTTCCATTATATTTATGCTTATAATTTGATTAGAGTCATACTGCCTGCAAGCAATCCTCCGTCAATTTGTCAAAAAAAATGTATTAACTTATGAACACTTGTTCTATCTTTGTGTTGACACAGCTTAGATTATATTATCCAAACCTGTATTTCACAATTTCAGATTATATAATCTAAATTGTGCCAACATATAAACTGCAATTGATCTTTGAAACTGATTTTATGGAGGGTTTGACACATTTCAGATTTTATAATTTAAATTGTTAATATTTTTTGGATTATATTTTCCGAACCGTGTTGAATCAAGAATTGGAGTAACAAGGACAACTTATAGTTGTTTAAAATTTTGTTACGGGATCAAATTATAAAATTGTTCGGATTATATAATCCAAACGAATTAAAATAAAAAATTCAGATGGCACACGAGAATCTGGGCTCAGACTGGCAGCCAAGCTCAGCCCATGAGCATGCATGGTTATTTATGTTCTTTTGACAAACGCAAATAGAAACAGCCGACATAGGGTTTTCTGAAAGCATCGCTCTGCTCCCCCCAATAAGAACGATCATGAACTCTAACCTTTTGATAGTTATTCTCAACATCGCTTTGATGATCGTTTCTGAATCCGATTCAAGGATCACCTTGTGATAGTTTTGAAAAACCCTAACCACGGAACGTACCGATGATGCCCTTGCCGCTGTCGTCCCAACGCTCTGAACAGGTAACACACCTCACATGCATTTTTATTGTTTGTTGCTGTTTTTTCTTGTTAACTAGGCCCCGACACTCTTTAAACATTCTAAATTAGGTAATTATTTTTTAAAAATGTCAAGTTTTTCAATTTTCAATACACTAATTAAGGCAGTAGTGAACATTTCTCTTTTTTTTTTTATTCATGTGGATTTTACGTGATCATAATATTTTGTGTGTGATAATTTTTGGAACGTGTTGATGTCAATCGTATGACGTAAACGACCTTTTAAATTTTGAAATAAGGTAGTAATCTTGCGGTTCATGGTTAATTAGGTTATGGTTTCTTGGTTTTATGAGGGAGAAAATTGTAGTTGAAATATGAAGAATGAGTACTGTATGGGACCATGAAAATATGTTTGTGATTCTCTGTTACTAAACAGTTGAAAAATCTAAAAAGGATGGTCAGAGAATAGAAGGATGAAAATTTCACCACTGCCATGTAGACACTCTCATTCCTCTCTTTTAGAAACAAACAACCTCTTTTATATGTTCTTTTAAATTTTATTTTTTTCTCAGGTAAGTCTATTAACTCTCCACTCTTCTTCTCTTTTCCACTCAGTCATTATTGTTGTTGTCAACTTCATTATCTTCCAATGTTTTTACTGATTGTTTCGTTTATATGTATGCAATAATATCTCGCTTGTTTCTTAATTAGAAGAAACCATATCATATAGAATACTCAACTTAATTCAATTCATTCTCGAAATTTTGATACCAATTTCTCTCTTTTATATATGAATTATATTCACATTCACGCCCCATTTATTCATTCATTCAATAGAAAGAAAATGAAAAATTAGGATGAATAATATTAGTGTTAAATTCAGGGATGAAAAAAAGAGTGCTTATACTACAAAGCCAAAGAAGGAAATCGATCGCTAAAAGTCGATCGTTCATGACTTGTCCCATGTTTGTTTGTTGAGTACTATACCATTCACTTGGATTGCAAAAGGAATAGATCTGCACTTATAAACACCTCTTCTCCTTTCCCTATAAATGGTACCGTTGCCCTTAAAACTAAGGTATGGACCCCTTCTTCTGTTTTGAAAAAGCGCCAATGTGCTGCTGTTAATGTTGGCGCCACCATCGCCCTCAATGCTGAGGTTTCAACTTTGACATCGATGACGCGCCATTACAAGAGCTTCATTTTATATCTTACTTAGTGGACTGTAGATCTTATCTTTTAGGCCTTTAGGCCCCACGAACAAGGGCTTGTACCCTTAGAATCAGGCTGGGCGCTCTCCAGAAGGGTACAAGGCCCACCTGACAGTCACATGATTTTGGGGGCCCAAAATCATGGCTGGATAGGCCCATATTGGGACTATAAATAGAACCTTGGGATCAATCCAAAAGGAGACCCTAGTTTTTCACGAAGAACAGTGGCGCTAGAAGGAGGGGCGTTCCTCCATAACCCAGAACGGCCACCATTCCCCTCTCTCAACCACCCAATTCACTTCCTCCAATCCTCCTCCATCGCCCCTCTCCTTCTCTTCACCAAGGCATCCGTCCTCTCCCACGTCGCTTCCACCCGCACTCCATCCTCCCCTTCCAACCACCACAACAAACGCCGCCGTCGTAATCGCAACCCAAACGCCTCCGACTACTCCGTTGCCGCCTTCCGTGCCCTCTCAACCGAACACATCTGGTCCCTCGAAGCTCCTCTCGGTGACGCACAGTGGCGTTCTCTCTATGGCCTCTCCTACCCCGTTTTCACCACTGTCGTTGATAAACTCAAACCCCACATCGCCGTTTCAAATCTCTCTCTTCCGTCAGACTACGCCGTCGCTATGGTCCTCTCTCGTCTCTCTCATGGCCTCTCGGTGACGCACAGTGGATGTTCTGAGGGTTTCTGCTTTGATTTTTAGCTGGTGTTACTATGACCTAAATTATCATCCAACTTTACTTTACTATTGTTTTAGAATCGTGTTTGTGTGTGGTGATTTCTATTAGATGTTTCTTTGTTTTTCTCTAGTTTTACATGACATACATAAGCTATGGTATGAGGCTGCAAAAACCAAGTTCCATTTTAAATCAATCACTGATGTTTTGTGAGGGTTTCAGCTTAGATTTTTAGCTGGTGTTCTTCATAGTAAAGATCTCTGATAGTTAGTAACAGTGTTTATATAATGTTTAATGTTTAATGTTTTCTTGTCCTTGAAATTGAACAAAACGTTGTTTGACACGCATTCGAGTGAAAAGTGATGAATCTTAATGCCCAACTTCTATTTGCAAATTAGTGAGCAACATAATAAGATACATATCTGAGATATGTGGATTTTACCTTATGATAACTTCTTAACAGACATTGGCCTAGTACTAGATTGAACATGTGCTTTGAATAAGCTTTCATAATATGTGTGTTCATATGCTGATTCTTTGGTTTCTTTGTGATGAAATTCTGTATTTTCGCATTTTGGGTTTCTCTGAACCACTGTAAAGAAATTGAAAAAGGTTTCATTTGTTTTGTTTTGTTTAGGATTAGGTGATCTATGATATGGTTTGGTTCTGTTGCTATGTTGAATTATTTGCAATGTATTTTTCATTGCTATATGTATTTGTAATTTTTAGTGTAAGAAAATGGAGATAACTTGATCCTTTAATTGGTTGTTCAGACTTTCATCAGTAGTAGGATGCAGTTTGTGGCTGTTATTTCTGATTTTTGACAACTGATTTCTTTATATGATGTGCTTTGTGAATTGAACGAGTGCTTGCTTGTGGATGTGTGAACTGAAGAAAGAGTGTTTGGTTTTATTAAAAATTGTTGAATAATAGAATCTTCCTTGTTCATAGAAAATGCAAATTATTAGATTTGTAAGATTTCATCTGATCAATGGATTATTTAAGATTAAAATGTGTCAACACTTCATGTGAATCAGGAACTTTACTGTCAAAAAGAAGAAGAAAATGTCCGCTGAAGTAAAATAAGTACATAGTTTTTTATGCACTTTTTATTTTGACAGTTTGCAAAGTTGTGTAGAGTTAATTCTATTGCGAAACTGGTTCTTTGAATGTTTTCATAGAAAGAGTTGTAATAATTTTGATTTGTTTAGTTCCTAAAGATGTTGTGGCATTGAAGCTAACCCGTAATTTTACTTCATGAGTGTTGCTATGTCAAATTGTCATGTGTTACTTGCTAAAAACATGTGCATCAACTTGCTTGATTGAGATCTCAGACTTGGCATGCAGGACAGTGTGAAGCTTTTACCTTCTATGGTCACTCACTACTTTGCTCTAGAGTACTTATTGCTTAGCTTATGAAGTTGGTGTCTTGCATATTGCAACTGGTGGATGTGATACTTCATTATATGATCTTAAAATTTCTACTTGGCTAGTTTCAGCTGATGCAATTTAAAATGTGTTATGACAAGCACGAATGTACATCTAAGGCTTGTTCTGAGTGAAATGCTAGTTGAAGGACATTTCCTTGTAATGATTTTTTTTGTTTTGATTTGTTTTGCGTTGAGGAGGCATAAGCTAATTTGTTAAGTATGCCAGTTTTTATACGCACAGAATTATATTTTTCCCCTTAATGATTTACTAGCTACCATTTTGTGTTGTAGAACAGAAGAAGTAGAAACTTTCTGAAATAAAAGCTGGATTGGAGGATTGTTTTCAACAATGTGAGATACGAAGTGTCGCACTTTAAAGATTTGAAGTAAAAGACGGCGACACAATCCGGCAATATCCGGAGACAAAATGAAGCTTGCACTCGCCAAACCCCAGTGAGGGTTGCACACCTAATTACTTAACCCTAAAAGACAGGGCTCTAAGACGTCGTGTGCTAAAATGAGATCGCCGCCTAATTCCTTAACCCCAAAGGGGCTCTAAGACGTCGCGAGCAGAAAATGAAATCGCCGCCTAATTCCTTAACCACAAAAGGGCTCTAAGACGTCGCGAGCAGAAAATGAAATCGCCGCCTAATTCCTTAACCCCGAAAGGGCTCTAAGACGTCGCGAGCAGAAAATGAAATCGCCGCCTAATTCCTTAACCCCAAAAGGGCTCTAAGACGTCGCAAGCAGAAAATGAAATCGCCGCCTAATTCCTTAACCCCAAAAGGGCTCTAAGACGTCGCGAGCAGAAAATGAAATCGCCGCCTAATTCCTTAACCCCAAAAGGGCTCTAAGACGTCGCGAGCAGAAAATAAAATCGCCGCCTAATTCCTTAACCCCAACAGGGCTCTAAGACGTCGCGAGCAGAAAAAGAGATCGCCGCCTAATTCCTTAACCCTATAAAAGGGCTCTAAGACGTCGTGTGCTAAAAACTCTTGTTAGGGCTAGCACCCGTGTTGGGCTAGCACCTGTGTTGGGCTAGCACCCGTGCTGGGCTAGTACCTATGTTGGGCTAGCACCTATGCTGGGCGAGCACCCATGTTAGGGCTAGCACCCGCGTTGGGCTAGCACCTATGCTGGGCGAGCACCCATGTTAGGGCTAGCACCCGTGTTGGGCTAGCACCCGCATTGGGCTAGCACCTATGTTGGGCGAGCACCCATGTTAGGGCTAGCACCCGTGTTGGGCTAGCACCCGTGTTGGGCTAGCACCTATGCTGGGCGAGCACCCATGTTAGGGCTAGCACCTATGCTGGGCGAGCACCCATGTTAGGGCTAGCACCCGTGTTGGGCTAGCACCTATGTTGGGCGAGCACCCATGTTAGGGCTAGCACCCGTGTTGGGTTAGCACCCGTGTTGGGCTAGCACCTATGCTGGGCGAGCACCCATGTTAGGGCTAGCACCCGCGTTGGGCTAGCACCCGTGTTGGGCTAGCACCTGCGTTGGGCTAGCACCTCGTAATTTAAAATTTTTTACATAGTTTCACAACCAGTAAGTCTCACTTGTTGGGCAAGAAGTCATATACAAATAATTCCCGGGCAACAGTTTAATCACTTCGCCTTGTCCCAAAGCTCGTGCTTGTTGGGCTGTGGACTGTAGATCTTATCTTTTAGGCCTTTAGGCCCCACGAACAAGGGCTTGTACCCTTAGAATCAGGCTGGGCGCTCTCCAGAAGGGTACAAGGCCCACCTGACAGTCACATGATTTTGGGGGCCCAAAATCATGGCTGGATAGGCCCATATTGGACTATAAATAGAACCATGGGATCAATCCAAAAGGAGACCCTAGTTTTTCACGAAGAACACTTAGGGATTATCTTTCAGTTTTGTATTTAAACTGGACCGTAGATCTCACTATCTAGGAATTAAGACCCCAAAGCCAAGGGTGTGAACCCTTAAAATAGGGCTGGACGTCCTCCAAGAGGGCGGGGAGCCCACTTGACAATCACAAATAGCCCTTTGGGGGCGCCCTCAGCAGCTTACGAGGGCGCCCAAGTCATGGTTTTGGCCCTTTACGATCTAGGCCCAAAAACCATGACCGGGTAGGCCCAGGAAAGGCTACAAATAGTAACCTTGGGATCATTCCCGAGGCATGACCTAAACACAGCACAGAAACCCTAGTTTCTAGAAATATTGTACTCACTGCCAGTACAGTTGGCGCTCACCGTGGGGCTACGGTAAAACTGACCTAGCCACCGTCTCCCAGAGAAAAACGATCGATCCACGGCCCCTGAGAGCCATCAGAGCGCCGTGTATCCACCATACCTCCCAGAAGTAACCTCTAGGCCCTCGAATCCGCCGTGATTCAACCCTAGACCTACCCCTAACTCTAATCAAACGCCCCGTTTCTTGTTCAAAACGTCAGTTAGTCCCTCCGAAATTCGCAGTCCCGACCGGGAGCCTTCAATCGCAATTGTTTGAACTTTGATAACCGACCCGAAAACGACCACCGTCGCCATCGTTGTTCATGGACCCGGAGGCGGCGAAAGCAGTACGGCAACAGATCCAGCAACTTCGCAGCCACAGCAAAACGTTGCAAGTTAACGTCATCGACTTGGATCCAAGGGAAGAATTCCAGAACGAACGTCTTGAACCCACAGAGGATCTGAAGGAAGTCACAATAGGCCCGGAGCCACATCAAACCACCAAGGTGGGGACCTCTTTGGATCCCGCCGAAGAACAAAATCTAGTGGATCTCCTGAGAAGAAACTTAGACCTGTTCGCCTGGCAACCATCAGACATGCCCGGCATCGACCCTACCATCGTATGCCACCACCTCGCCCTACGCCCAAGAGTGAAGCCAGTGGCTCAGCGCAAAAGGAAATTAGGCGAAGAAAGGAGGAAAGCAGTAGATGAAGAGGTGGCCAAGTTAAGAGACGCCCGTTTCATAAGTGAAATCAAGTATCCTACATGGCTGGCGAACGTCGTCCTCGTAAAGAAAGCTAACGGAAAATGGCGCATGTGCGTCGACTACACCGATCTGAACACCGCTTGCCCAAAAGACCCATATCCCCTCCCAAACATTGACCACCTTATCGACAACGCGTCAGGGTACCAAACCCTGAGTTTCATGGACGCGTACTCCGGTTACAACCAAATAAAGATGGATCCTCTCGACGCCCCAAAAACGGCCTTCATGACTAATCACCACAACTACCACTACGAAGTTATGCCTTTTGGCTTAAAGAACGCCGGCGCCACCTTTCAAAGGTTAATGGACACCGCCTTTGCAGAACAAATCGGAAAGAATTTGGAGGTCTACATCGACGATCTGGTAGTAAAAACAAAACATGACAAAAGCCATGCAAAGGACCTGGAAGAGATCTTCGATCAAGTTCGCGCGTATAACATGCGTCTCAACCCGGCCAAATGCTCTTTTGGGGTTCACGCAGGGAAATTCCTAGGCTTCATGCTGACCCGGCGCGGTATCGAGGCAAACCCTGACAAGTGTCAGGCGATAATCAACATGAGAAGCCCCTCTAGCATCAAGGAGGTGCAGCAGTTGACGGGTAGGCTCGCAGCGCTCTCCAGGTTTTTATCATGCGCCGGCGATAAAGCTTTCTCTTTCTTTGCCTCAATAAAGAAGAAGGAACTTTTCCAATGGACTGAAGAGTGCGAAGATGCGTTCGCAAAGATTAAGACGTTCCTTTCCAGCCCGCCCGTTCTGCATCGTCCAGATGCAGGCGCCGTCCTTTTCCTCTACCTATCTATATCGGAAAATGCTATGAGTTCCGTCCTTGTGCAAGATTCTGACGAAGGTGAAAAACCAGTGTATTTTGTGAGCAAGGTATTCAAGGGAGCCGAGCTGAGATACCAGAAAATAGAGCGCCTGGCTCTAGCAGTGGTGGCAACAGCGAGGAAGCTGCGACCATATTTTCAAGGACATAGAGTTGTTGTCAAATCCAACTACCCCATCAAGCAAGTGTTGGGGAAACCAGACCTGGCGGGAAGAATGGTATCCTGGGCAGTGGAATTGTCCGAATATGACATTCAATATCTTCCTAGAGGCAGCATAAAGTCACAGGTCCTGGCTGACTTCCTAGTAGAATTCTCATCCCCGGTGGAAGAAGTCGCCCCTTTCGTATGGTTGTTATCGGTCGACGGATCATCAAACCTCAAAGGTAGTGGAGCCGGCATAGTGTTGGAGGGTCCAGGGGGCCTAATCATAGAGCAGTCGCTGAGATTTGAGTTCAAGGCGAGCAACAACCAAGCAGAGTATGAAGCCCTGGTAGCGGGCATGAAGCTGGCACAAGAGATGGGAGCGGAAAACTTGAGGGCGAAGAGCGACTCCCAGTTGGTGACGAGCCAAATTACCGGGGAATACCAAGCGAAGGACAGTCAACTTACCAAATACTTAGCAAAGGTCAACAGTTTAGCCTCCACCTTCAAGTTCTTCGAAGCAATCTACGTTCCAAGAGAGCAGAATTCAAGAGCCGACCTTTTGTCTAAACTGGCCAGCACCAAACGCCCGGGGAACAACAGAACGGTCATCCAGGAGGTGCTGGCGGCCCCCAGCACAGAGATCATGGAAGTAGGCGCCGTGAAGAATGAGGAGGAGGGGTGGATGACGCCTCTCATCAAATACCTCACGGGAGCGTTTAATCCCAAAAGCGAGGAGGAAGAACTGCAGATACGAAAAAAGGCTTCGAAGTATTGCATGGTCGCTGGCAAATTATACAAGAGAGGCAAGGCATCGCCTCTGCTCAGATGCTTAGGTGAAAACGAGACCCACCTCGTCCTCTTAGAAGTGCACGAAGGCGTATGCGGGAGCCACATCGGCGGACGATCCTTGGCCGCGAAGCTGTTGAGAGCAGGTTATTACTGGCCAACAATGATCCAAGAGAGCGCAGACTTTGTACGAAAGTGTGACAAGTGTCAAAGGTTTTCTGATAAGAAGCACGCCCCTGCTTGCGAACTCACCTCGGTCTTTTCCCCATGGCCTTTTCATAAGTGGGCAGTGGATATTGTAGGCCCATTCCCGTTGGCACCAAGACAACTGAAATTTCTCATAGTCGGAGTGGATTACTTCACGAAGTGGGTCGAGGCCGAAGCGGTCGCCAAAATCACGGCGGACAGAGTAATACGCTTCTACTGGAAGAAAATAATATGCAGGTTTGGGCTTCCCAAAGTTATAGTATCTGACAACGGGTCCCAGTTCGCCAGTTCCAAGGTGGTAGAATTCTGCAATCCACTCGGAATCCAGACGAAGTTTGTTTCAGTCATCCATCCCCAAGCAAACGGGCAAGCCGAATCTGCAAACAAGGTGATCTTGAACGGCATAAAAAAGAAGCTTGACGACGCCAAAGGACTTTGGGCTGACCAATTGCATGAAGTGCTCTGGTCATATCACACGACGCCTCATTCCACAACCAAGGAAACCCCGTTCACCATGGTATACGGCGCCGACGCTATGCTGCCTGTAGAAATTGACACACCAACATGGCGCCGGGAGAACTTCTCAGAGGAGGCTAATGAGGCGAGCTTACTATGCGGGATAGACATGATTGACGAGGTACGGGAAGCCGCCCACATCCGGGAATTCGCCGCCAAACAAAGAGCAGCCCGCCGGTACAATTCAAAAGTAATACCAAGAGACATGAAAGAAGGAGATTTGGTCTTAAGGCAGGTCGTCGCGCCCACCCGAATTGGAAAGTTATTTCCCAACTGGGAAGGACCATACCGAGTCAGGGAAAAGCTAGCACACGGAGCATACAAGTTGGAGGAGCTGAATGGAGACACGATACCACGAACCTGGAATGCCGCCAACCTACGCCATTACTACAGCTGAGTACTTCACCATTCCTACAAACAAGCCAAACAAGGTCGAACTGCTGTAAAGTCTTGCTTGCATTTTCTTTTGAATTTTTTGTATTTTGATGTCAATTAACAAAGAGGAATAAGGGAGCACTCTTTTCCCCGCGAAAGCTGGGTTTTTAATGAGGCACCAATTTCCGTTTACTCTTATCTCTGTTTGACTCCAGTATCACAGATATCGCCGAAACAAGCTAGGTAACATCAACTCACAAAGGGCGCGCCTAACCCCAAAGGGGTTGCCACCTAATTCCTTAACCCTAAAAGACAGGGCTCTAAGACGTCGTGTGCTTAAAATGAAAATGCCACCTAATTCCTTAACCCTAAAAGACAGGGCTCTAAGACGTCGTGTGCTTAAAATGAAAATGCCACCTAATTCCTTAACCCTAAAAGACAGGGCTCTAAGACGTCGTGTGCTTAAAATGAAAATGCCACCTAATTCCTTAACCCTAAAAGACAGGGCTCTAAGACGTCGTGAGCTTAAAATAAAATCGCCGCCTAATTCCTTAACCCCCAAGAGGGCTCTAAGACGTCGCGAGACGAAAATAAGATCGCCGCCTAATTCCTTAACCCCCAAGAGGGCTCTAAGACGTCGCGAGCCGAAAAACAAGATCGCCGCCTAATTCCTTAACCCCCAAGAGGGCTCTAAGACGTCGCGAGACGAAAATAAGATCGCCGCCTAATTCCTTAACCCCCGAGAGGGCTCTAAGACGTCGCGAGCCAAAAAACAAAATCGCCACTTAAGTCCTTAACCCTAAGGCGTCGCAAGCAGAAAACGAACACGTCGCGAAAATAAAAGAATTCATACATAAGATGCCTCAATAGAGCAATAACACCGGAAAGCTCAACGGTTTGACAATCTTAAATAAATCGAGAAAACGTACAAGTAATAACTACCACCCAAGAAGCATTATCATCGCCATCATTGAACAAGAAACCAACGAAATAGAGTAATAACTACCACCCAAGAAGCATTATCATCGCCATCATTGAACAAGAAACCAACGAAATATAGTACAAATCACGCATCAATACAAATTCAAGAAAGTTCAAAGTAAATTAAAGTTACAACAAAGACTATTGTTCATCCACAAGGACGCCATCTACAATTATCTTGAAAGAATCCATAGGCGAAAGATCAGCTTCAGGATGGAGGAAGGCGGCCTGCTCCTTCGCACGCTCAAACCCAGTCTCAAAAGACAGCGCCAGTTCTCCTTTGGCTTCCGCAACCTCAGCCTGCAACGCCGTCTCCCTCTCAACCCCCGAGGCGACCTCTTTCCTCAAACGAATGATCACCGCGTCCTTCCCAGCTAAGTCAGCGTCATGACCAACCTTCAGGTCACTGATTTTTTCGTCGAACTCGGCCCTCATTGCCTCTGCCGCCTCCTTGACCTCTTTCTCCTTGCCCTCTTGAACCTCTTGTAATTCCTTCTCCAGTAGCTTCACCCTTTCCAGCAACGTTTCTCCATTACGAACTGACTCCGCATATTTGCAATCAACGGACATCAAAAGCATAATTGACCGCAAACAGTTCACGCCGATATCCCTCGTCGCAAAAGGAACAGGGTTCTGCATCCCAGCTGTCACATCATCAGGATTGCAAACCATCTTTTCTTTCACGTAGGCTTCGAAATCAAAATCCTTATCCCAGAAAGACCGAACATCCCGGCTGGGGCCAGTAAGTTCAATGGCGGGATGAGAATGCGCCCGTTTAGACCTCCTCTCTTTTATCACCCCCTCCTCCCGATCCGCCGCCTTCCTTTTCTTCTCCTCCCGAGTCTTCTCCTGCGCCACGTCCACAGCACACTCAGGTTGAGCGTCAAGAACAATCTCGGCTTTCTTTTTGGACTTACGAAGGATGAGCCCAGAAGAGTCGCCAGTGTCAGCCACCCCGCCCGACCTCTTGGCCTTCAGCTCCGCCAAATACTGCTTCCTCTCTGTAGCTGTTAGTGGCGCCATTGATTCTGCAAGTCAAAAGGCCAGCGCCATTACACAAATAATTAATAAAGAGAAAGGCAAAAAGCTAGACAAGCAAAGTTATAAAATCAACTCACGCAAATAGGTCTCTAAGCTATCGACATCTCCCTCTCTATTCAGCAACTCCCGGATATCCATGGGCAGCATTTTATCCAGGAAGGAAACGACACCTTGTTCATACGCACTCAACTGTTCGAAAGCAAACCCCG
Organism: Medicago ruthenica; assembly: GCA_018208015.1. Classification (NCBI taxonomy): domain Eukaryota; kingdom Viridiplantae; phylum Streptophyta; class Magnoliopsida; order Fabales; family Fabaceae; genus Medicago; species Medicago ruthenica. Next base: position 76,769,206 of record CM031377.1, on the reverse strand, counting down.
TAATGGAAGCTGGGGAACTCGTCCAGCAAATGGGAAATTTTAATTCATTGTGTACGCGCCCTCCTCCCCTCACCCTAAGGAATGTCCGTCTCCAGTTCTTGTAATGAGAGGCGTAAGGAGGAAACAACCGTTTCCCAGGGTGCGCGCCAACAGAGACCCAAGACGATTTGTCCACCCCCGAGTACCGTAGAAGCTAAAGAAGCACCCGGCGGAGGGCTCAAAGCCTAATCCCTCGCAAGCTATCTCAAAGGCCCGGATGAACGCCCAACTGTTGGGCTGAAGCTGCGAGGGCGCCACATTCAACCACCTCAGAACAGTTTCGGAGAAGGGCGTGAATGGATACTTCACGCCCAAATCTTCAAAGACCGCCGCATACATATAGAAGAACTCGTGGGCCCTACTCCTTGGCATCCGTAAGTATACTTTCTCACCAGGACGGCAGGGCTCCAGGATCACATCGTCTTCACATCCTGTCGAAGAAACATTAACCTTGCTTCGGAACAGCGCCACTCGTTCAGGATCCATAAACACGGACTCCAAGCGCATCATTTCGCTAGTAGAACCCCCTAGCCCCAAATCACTAGCGGACGCCATACCGTGATTTTCTTTCGTATAGGATGGACCTGGACGAACAGAAAGAATAACACAATCAGATGAGTTCCCGCTATCGTCTTTATCCTCGCTATCACTCGAGTCGCTCGAAAACTCCCCTAAAAGGGAATGGCCATAGTAGGCATTTTCAAAGGCAACCCAATCGGTGGTCCCGTCCGATCGTTTCGCAAGCCTAACCGCCTCTCTCAATAACGCATCCCTTTCCTCCGAGTTAGCCGGAGATAGTACGTTCCCCTTCCCATCACACTCCCTGATAACTACCATGTCCTAGTTTGAATTACAAAAACGAAGCGCTAACGATCAGAGGATGAATTCTAAAAAAGGGATTACCTGTTTCGAATGAAGAAAAGCTGGACGAAGAAAGAAACTGATTTGATTCTAGAGGAGAGCGTTGATTCTAAGAACTGTTTGCAATTGGCGAAGGACGTGCGTTTCAGACAAAGAAAGGAAAAGGAAAATGAAAAGACAAAGAAAGGGACTGATTAGATCCGCGTTCAGTTTAAAGTGAAAAGCCTGGGAAAACGCGCAGATGACGTCACTTAAGTTGGCACGATCTCCGAGAACCGCTAAGATTACGACACGTCAGCGAGAGCGAACGGTCGCCTCACGCCAGCCGTCGGATCCCAATAAGGGGCGTCCTCAATACGCGGTCCAAAGGGCGTGGCGAGCTACACGCAGTTTAATCATTTCGCCTTGTACCAAGACTTGTGCTTGTTGGGCTAGCATAAATATTCCTGTTGGGCTGGCGCCCACACTCTCTTAGGGCTAGTGCCGCCCACTAAGGCACTCAAAACAAAACATGGAGCTAGTACTCATGTTGGGCTAGTATCCGTGTTGGGCTTGTACCCACGCAGGGTTTAAACACCCACGTTGGGCTGGTATTCATAAAATTTTTTCATGGCTTCGTGACTAGTAAGCCCCACTTGCCGGGCAAAGGATCATAGACAGACCCCCTGTAAACAATTTAATCACTTCGCCTTGTACCAAGACTCGTGCTTGTTGGGCTGTGGACCGTAGATCTCACTATCTAGGAATTAAGACCCCAAAGCCAAGGGTGTGAACCCTTAAAATAGGGCTGGACGTCCTCCAAGAGGGCAGGGAGCCCACTTGACAATCACAAATAGCCCTTTGGGGGCGCCCTCAGCAGCTTACGAGGGCGCCCAAGTCATGGTTTTGGCCCTTTACGATCTAGGCCCAAAAACCATGACCGGGTAGGCCCAGGAAAGGCTACAAATAGTAACCTTGGGATCATTCCCGAGGCATGACCTAAACACAGCACAGAAACCCTAGTTTCTAGAAATATTGTACTCACTGCCAGTACATAAACAAAACTTTTATAGCAGTATCTTGTGCAGTTTGTGCATCACCTTGAATGTAATTCTATTCCCTTAATAAATACTAAATTTGGTGTGGTTGCATATAGCCATTTGCAGACTTCTTTAAGTGCAATTGTTTTGGGTGCCATTTTTTTCGTTTTCACGTGGTGATTTCCATTTAGTCTGAATTTCTGCTACTGCTTAACCATTATGTATGATCAAGGAAATTATTATTATTTGATGCTCTACTACTGCTTCTAAAATTACTTTTGCATGTGTTGTTGTTTCTAAATATATTAGTACTTGTTTTGTTTGTTACACATTATGCTTTAGGTCTAAAAGCGTATGTTTTGTAATTTTGGAAATATGATCCCTTTTCTCTGTAAAAAAAAAATGTTTAAATGCACTTTTGATCCCCAACTTTGACTAGTAGCGATTTTGGCCTCCTATTAGAAAAATAACATTTCAGCCCCCTAACTTTACTCCATTTTGCAAGTGTCAATTTTGACCCGTTCAACGTCTATGTGACTCTTCACTTAAGTGAGTTGGATGCCACGTAGGTAATTTTTGAATTAAAAAAATAAAATAAAAAATCCACGTGTATTATATGAATTAAAAAAATGAAAAAAAAACACAATTCAGCCATTCTCTTCATCTTCCTCCTCCACTACCACATCCTCTTCATCCCTCCTCTTCCCAGCTTAGTCAGACTCTTGTATTTCTCTGCCGTTTGCTCTTTATTCGTATTGTTTTTGACCAAATTTACAAAGGATATAATGCTGATGAAATAGAGTTGGTCACTCAGTATCAAGTCTCATAGGAGGAGAGCATTCCAATGAATTTATATGCATTTTGATTTTTTTTCTCTCATGAATTTTTTTGGTATTTTAATACCTCAACAATTATGTTTCATTGAATATTTTCACTTTCGAATGAATTACGCACAATTTATGGCATTTTGAATGTTGATCTACTACTTCATCCTAATTCCCGATCCTGGGATCGGTTCTTAACTCACGATCCTGAGATCGGTTCATAACTTTTGATCACAAGTGAACGGTTCGTAACTCCTGATGGGGGCATTTGTGGCATTTTGAGGTACTTGTGATCAATAATTGAAGGTGCTTAAAGAACAATATTCTAAAAAAAATTAGCGTTTGTTCGTTTGTGAACGAAGATGGCTAGGGACCATTTTGCAACGTTCGAATTTGTTTCTCCTGAATGTGAAGATCATCAATATTTTCTATGCAAAAGTGTAATATTAAATAACTTCATAACAATAGTTGTGTTTGCCATGCCTAAATCGTTAATTTCTAGCGGATAACTTGTAATTTATAAACTCATAGAAATTGACAATAATATTTCTCTCAAAAATTTATAATAGCCTTTTCTTCTATAACTAAACATATTTTTTTATATACTATTTAAATAGTTTTTTTTTTTGTGACACTACTTAAATAGTGTTTGAGCTTACATCATTATACCATATATGTTCTTTTTCATTTTTATCCTCATTATTTTAATATTGAAAAGTTTATTTATTTATTTTTTAAAAAATACCTAACCTTAACAAAACAAAACTTCAATAGAAAGGCAAATCTAAACTTTCTATAAGGCAAGCTACACAAAACCTCAAAAAAATCAAAAGGGGTATTGAATCCCCGTGAGCATAGCTCAATAAGCAAGGACATAGCAATATGCAAGATTTGGAATTTGAATCTCATATTCCCCACTTATTCACTTTAAAGGATGAATTTCTAGTCATTGAACTACTTGACAACAAAATATTTTTTAATATGTGAAGTTTGTGTGCATCAAAACAACAATGAATGGGAGATAGAAAAAAAAAGGCTTAATTGCACTTTTTTCCTTATCTTTTGTCAATTGTGCGATTTTGCACCTCATCCTTTTTTTGAGCGATTTTGCACCCTATCATTTACCCCATTTTTGATTTTGTAGCCTCCTCGTGTGTTTTTTTGCATTCGCCTTGACTTCGCTCTGCGATAGGGTGCAAAAAAAACACACGAGGGGCTACAAAATCAGAAAGGGGGTAAATGATAGGGTGCAAAATCGCTCAAAAAAAAGGATGGGGTGCAAAATCGCACAATTGACAAAAGATAGGGGGAAAAAGTGCAATTAAGCCAAAAAAAAAACTCCACAATTGATTTCTTCAACTGTTCAATAACTCTACATGATAACAATAACAAAACGAAATAAGAAATTAAATATATCCTTAATTAAGCTTAAGCTTGAAATTTGAACTTGCTGCATGTCAATGCAAGATCTAAACAGGATGAAGAAACAAACGATGTCAGAAAATTGAACAAAAAACAAGTGTGGGGTTAACGAACGGATAGAACCGAGTCCATGTTGGTTAAAGAAGAATTGGCGCCAAATAACGAAGCAATTTTTGGATTTTCAGTGTTCAAAGTGTTGACTTTCGAGTGGACTGAGTCAGAAATAGTAACCGGATTTTAGAAATGGTAACCCAATTTTAATGCACACCCTTATTGAATTCAGAATAAAAATTTATTCTACAATAGATGATTGTATTTCAACTAACTTCTTTTTCAAATTCAAAATGGAGTTGGGAGCTTTGCATTAATCAAAGGTAATAATTATTACATTGTTTACAGTTGTTGAAATAAGGAAACCTTCGTACATCTAGATGGTTATTTATCAGAAACTGTTGTCTGAAGCATTGTTTAGGTAGGAAATTACAAGATCAGCTGCTTTGCAACCCGAGGCAATTGCTCTACCAACTGAGAGGCCACCTCTGTGGTTACCTACAAAATTTCATTATTCATTAGTAGCAGAAATATTTAAAATTTAATGTTTTGTATATATGCTCACATCACATTTTGTGAAATCTTATTCTAACATGAAGGCTGTTGTGTTGTTTTGACACAAATTTTACATTAAATTTCGATATCAAGTTAAGATATGTGGTTAATGAATATAACAAGGTGTCACAACTCATTAATCATCCACTAAACATAATTAACCACAATTTTGAATGTCAATGCCCACAAGTTTTTAAGTGTATATTTGAACAAAGTGTGGTTAAAGAATACATAGATATTAAAACACCAAAAAATCATGTACATTTGAACACAATTTGAATGGTTAATGGATATGAGTCAAAATCTTCTCCATTTATTAGTCTCTCCATTTTCGGTGAGAGGATCTTAACTCTATGGATATATGTATATTTGAGCACTTAAAAATTGTGGTTAATGATTGTTGTAAATAATTTATTTTAATTATTATTAATGGTTATGTGTATTGGGCCCATTAGTTTAGTAGTCTTGCCCATGAAGTAACATTAGCCTATATAAACACATTAGTGGTTGTAAATTATTTAGAACTTTGAAATATATTCAGTTTTCACATGGTATCAAGAGCTCTCGTTCTTGAGGGTCTCGCTTCCGCATAAAAACCCTAGCCGCCTTAATTGCGGTCTAAAACCCTAGCCACCTTAATTGTGGTCCTTTTTTTTTACTGCCTTAATTGCAGAATTTTCCCTTCACTGTGTCTCAGTTTACAGCCAACACCCATCATGTCACTATTCACGCAGCCCTAAAAAAGCCAGTTTCAACCTATTTCCATCGCGATTTAAATGACACCTCCATCACCAACCTCAACGCCGGGCCAAAACCGGTCAAACCCTGAAATTGTGCTTCCACCGGCCTCCACACGCGCCACCACGCACCACCACCGGCCGGCCACCCTTCCCGCGCGTGAGCACCACGCGCCGCCCTAGGGACCTCCGTTCGCCGCCTATTTTTTCCAGATTGTATATCAGCCCCCTCTCTTTTCGTTTTGGGTGTTCACTTTCCAAACTGAGCACTTTGATTTTTTGGGTTCTTTGAAACTCACGTGTTTTTTGCTAGCTTTGTGTAATCAATGGCTGGCTCTGGTGATGAATAAGTGATCAATACAAAAACTGAAACAGCGGATTACAAATCTCAAGAATTACCAACCATAACCTCATCATACAGATTACATGAGAAGAATTATTTAAAGTGGTCTCAACTTGTGAAAACCACTTTAAAAGGTAAAGGAAAGGCCGGACACTTAACTGATGATCCTCCCAAACAGAAAAGTCCTAAGTTCAAGAAGTGGGATGAGGAAGACTCAGTCATCATGTCGCGGTTATGGAGTTCAATGACTGAAGAAATTAGTGATGATTGCATGTTTCTCGATACTGCAAAGAACATTTGGAAATCATTAGAAGAGTCTTATTCTAAAGGCAAAGATGTTGCCCAGATATATGATGTGAAGGTGAAAACAATGGGTGCTAAACAGGGAAACAAAACTGTTACACAGTATGCAAATCACCTCAAAACCTTATGGATGGAGCTGGATCAGTACAGGTTATAAAAGTCAAGTGTTCAGAAGATACAGCGACGCTCAAGGAGTATATTGAGCAAGATAGAGTCTATGATTTTCTGGTGGGACTCAACCCTGAATATGATCAAGTTAGAGTGCAAATTCTTGGTCAAAAGACGGTACCTGGAATTAATGAGGTAGTTGCTACAGTGAGGAGTGAAGAAAGTAGAAGGGGGCTAATGCTGGCAGTCCCTCCCGTTGTGGAAAGCTCAGCAATGTTAACTGAGAAGAATTCAATCGTGATGGCTGACCAGAAGAAAGGGGAAGGAACATATGTGGAGAAGAAAAGTAAAGAATTGTTTTGTACTTTTTGTAACAAATATCGCCACACTCGTGAAAAATGTTGGAGATTGAATGGAAAGCCACTTGGTAGAGAGTGGGGAAAAAAGGGAGACTTGCCTAAAAAGGGAGGACAAGCACACATGGTTGCAGGCGCAAGTAAAGTTAGTCCAAAAAATGTGAAGCCACTCAACTAAGATGAGATAGAACAAATGAGATCTTTCCTCAGTAGGTTGGAGAAACCAACAGGTACTAGCTCTCTGGCATATTCAGGTACATTTCCATCTTTTTTTGGTGAATTTCCATTTTCTTTTGGACTTAATGCTTCAGATTTACCCTTTAAACAATACTGGATATTGGATTCTGGAGCCACTGACCACATGACACCTTTACCCACACACTTTTCTACCTATTCACCTTGTCCCAGTAACCAAAAAATATCCACAGCGGATGGAACCCTTATAACTGCAGCAGGTCAAGGGGATGTCCAACTTAATCCATTCATGACCCTAAACAATGTCCTTAATATCCCAAAATTGTTCACTAGCCTGATTTCCATACAAAAACTCACAAAAGACCTATCATGTAATGTTATTTTCGATAATAACTCTTGTGTTTTTCAGGACAAAGAATCGGGGAGGACGATTGGAAATGCTAGAGAATGGAATGGTCTTTACTATTTGGATAACCAAGACTCAAGCCCATAGCAACAACTCTTTTTTCAGAATCAATTTTGACCAACAAGGAGAAGGTTCTCTTGTACCACTATCGCCTGGGTCATCCGTCGTTTAGAGTTATTAAGCAGTTATTTCCTTTATTTTTTAAAACATTAGATGTTGAGAGTTTTCAGTGTGAGGTGTGTGAGCTGGCTAAACACAAGTGTGTACCTTTTTCAGTCAGTAATAAAATGAGTACTTTTCCGTTTTCTTTAGTTCATACAGATGTGTGGGGTCCCTCTAATGTTCCAAATATATCAGGTGCTCGTTGGTTTGTAACTTTTATTGATGATTGCTCCCGGGTTACTTAGGTTTATTTGCTAAACACAAATATGAAGTTAGTTCTGTGTTTTTTCAATTTTTCTCCATGGTTAAAAATCAATTTGATGTGAGCATTAAACAGATTAGATCCGATAATGCCAAAGATTATTTTAATCACGGATTAAATTCATTTTGTCAAAAAGAAGGCATAATTCATGAGTCCTCCTGTGTTAAAACACCCCAACAAAATGGAATTGCTGAGAGGAAAAATGGTCACCTGTTGGATCAAACTCGTGCTATGTTATTCCAAAATAAAATTCCCAAGAAATATTGGGGAGAGACGGTTTTAACCGCATCTTATCTTATAAACCGCTTACCTTCTACTGTTCTTGACTCCAAAACTTCTATGGATGTTTTATCCTCATTCTATCCCGATTTGTCTACCTCTAGTAATCTCACCCCCAGAATATTTGGGTGTACGTCGTTTGTCCATATCCATAGTGATGGTAGAGGGAAACTTGATCCTAGAGCTTTAAAATGTGTCTTTATAGGGTATTCTTCCACCCAAAAGGGTTACAAATGTTATCATTCAATAAATTCTTTGTGTCTCGAGATGTCACCTTCCATGAACAAGAAAATTATTTTATTCAAACTCATCTTCAGGGGGAGAATTCATGTAAGGAAGATGAGTCTCTTCTACTTCTTGACCTTAATCTAGGACCAGAAGTTAAGGTTGAAACTGGAGGTGACAATGTTGAGACGGAAGTTGATTCTGAAAATCATGTAAATGTTGAAGCCGATGTAAGATATGGGAAAAATATAAGGATTTATACACGAATAAAGACTATTCATGAATCTACTCATGTCCAAGAGTCTGATCCGACATTACATGAGGTAACTTTGCTTGACCCTTCAAATTCTTGTGATTCAATTTCTGAATTTTCTCAAGCACATGAACCAGAATCTAACTCATCTTTACATAAGGAACCAGAATCCAGCCCAATAGAGCGTAAGAAACGAAAATCCAAAGAAGTACCACCAATAGATTCTGAAGACTTACATCTTCATGTTGCCCTTAGAAAAGATCCTAGAACTTGTACTAATAAGCCACTCTACCCTATATCCAACTACCTATGCTTTGAACAGTTATCACCTACCTATAAAGACTTCCTCACCAACCTAAACAATACCATTATACCTACCTCTTTATCTGAGGCATTGTCTGACAGGAAATGGAAACAAGCCATGGACATGGAAATGGAGGCACTTGATAAGAACAATACTTGGGAATTGGTTCCTTTACCAAATGGAAAGAAACCTGTAGGGTGCAAATGGGTATACACTGTAAAATACAAGGCGGATGGCTCTATTGAGAGATACAAGGCAAGATTGGTAGCCAAAGGATTCACTCAGACTTATGGAGTAGATTACTCAGAGACATTTGCTCCAGTTGCAAAAATGAATACTGTCAGGGTGATATTATCTTTAGCAGCTAACTACAACTGGAATTTGCACCAATTTGATGTGAAAAATGTCTTCCTTCATGGAGAACTTGAAGAAGAGATCTACATGAATGTGCCCCCTGGATACGGTGAACATACTACTGTCAACACCGTGTGCAAGTTAAAAAAGGCTTTATATGGACTAAAGCAATCACCACGTGCATGGTTTGGTAGATTCACTAAAGTTATGGTAGGTTTGGGCTTCAAACAAAGCCAAGGAGACCATACTTTATTTGTCAAACACTCCGAAACAGGGGGAGTAACAATGTTGCTGGTATATGTGGATGACATTATAGTGACAGGTGATGATGAAGAGGAGCAAAAATTGTTAGGCCAACACTTAGCCAAAGAGTTTGAGATCAAGACCTTGGGAAAATTAAAGTATTTTTTGGGAATTGAAGTGACTCACTCTAAGAAAGGAATTTTCATATCTCAACAGAAATACATTACCGATCTTCTGCTTGAGATTGACAAAACAGCATGCAAGCCTGCAAGTACACCAATTGATCCAAATGTGAAGTTGGGGAATGCAGAAGAAGATGTTGCAGTTGATAAAGAAATGTATCAAAGGTTAGTCGGCAAGCTTATATACCTATCACATACTAGACCTGATGTTGCTTTTGCTGTAAGCTTAGTCAGCCAATTCATGCACCAACCAAAGGAGATTCATTTACAAGCCGCACTTCGAATTGTGCACTATTTGAAAGGAACCCCAGGTAGAGGAATTTTGTTCGAAAGGAATGGAAGTGTGGGACTTGAAGCATACACTGATGCGGACTATGCAGGGTCAATTATGGATAGGAGATCGACTATAGGATATTGCACTTTCCTGGGTGGGAACCTTATGACTTGGAAAAGTAAAAAACAAAGTGTGGTATCCAGATCTAGTGCTGAAGCAGAGTTCAGGGCAATGGCACAAGGGAGATGTGAATTACTATGGCTAAGAATCATCTTGGAAGACTTGAGGATAAAGATTGATGAACCAATGAGGCTCTATTGTGATAATAAATCTGCTATTAGCATTGCCCATAATCCAGTGCAGTATGACAGAACCAAACATATTGAAGTTGACAGACACTTTATCAAAGAAAAGTTAGACAATGGTCTAATTTGCACTCCATATGTCTCTTCCCAAGGTAACCTTGCAGACCTTCTAACAAAGGGGCTGAACAGCAATAACTTTGAAAAATTTGTTTCCAAGTTGGGAATGATTGATATTCATTCACCAGCTTGAGGGGGAGTGTTGTAAATAATTTATTTTAATTATTATTAATGGTTATGTGTATTGGGCCCATTAGTTTAGTAGTCTTGCCCATCAAGTTACATTAGCCTATATAAACACATTAGTGGTTGTAAATTATTTAGAACTTTGAAATATATTCAGTTTTCACAATGATATTCAAAGTTATAGTAATAGATGATTGATAAGTTGGTCACTTTATTATATTTATTAACTATTCAGGTGAACGTAACTAATCACATATTTGAACTGTGTGAACTATTCAAATTTATGTCAAAATTTGATATCAAATTTGTGTCAAAATATAAATTCTCTTATATAAAAAAGAGGTCTTCATTGAAACTTTAGCATTCACAACATTACACAAGGGGCCTCGTGCCCTCAGCTGACTTCAAGTGGCTACACCCACTTTTTTTTGTTTACTTAGACAGAGCCACTGCTGACATAAAGAGTAGGTTGCTTAATTGTTACTGGTTAGCTTCTTATGGTAACATGATTAATCATTTATCTACCTAGAAATGCTAGCAACACATCATTTGACCCTCTCTAGCACTCTATTATCGGTTGGAATCCATGTGAGTCCCACTAATTTATGTATATCCTATTCATAAGTGGTAGGACCCATATTCAAAATAGCGGGACCCATGTGAATTTGAGCTAATAATAGAGAACAGCTGAAAAGTGAGTGAGTTGTTAACACTTTTTCTTTATCTGCCGACCAAAACTATTTGTATTTGAAGTATTGCCATAAGAAATTACCAGCATAGAAAAATCCAGGGAGATCTTTTTCCATTTTGTCAATTGCTTCAAGAACTGACCCATAGTTATGACCATATAAAGGAAAGCCTTTACTCCAGAAGAAATGGCTGCAATTGTTGGGTATAATTAGAAAAATAGTAGAAAAAATATTGAAAATAAATTGATGACATACTTGACGAATGTGGGCTCCCCCTCTGCTCCCAACAGCTTTCTCAGGTCAGAAGTTACAATTTTCTTAAGCTCGTCACTGAAGTAAATGAGAAAATCAGTAACGAAAATGTAATCAAGAAAAGAATACAGAATGACAAGCCAACAAGAGTGTCCATTGTCACTCCACTGTGTCCATTGCCATTCCTATTTAATCAACTTCTGTATAATTTATCTAAACTAGTAGTTTGATTTCTTAGATAAAAATTAGTTGGATGAGAGTGACAATTGACAGGCATGGGATTGCAATGGATACATATATGGTTGTGCAAAGTATATGATTACAATCAGAGTATAATAACAGTATAGGTACGTAACGTTGAAGCTTGAGCAAGTTCCCTGTTTCGTGTTCCCCCTATGAAGGTGGTATAGAGATGCATATCACTGGGTGCTCGATCTGGAAACATCATAGAAGAAAAAAGTGTACCTGTTGTGCAAAATAAGTCAGAACTCAGAAGTTATTTCAGGAATAGTTTGACCTATTTTAGTTTTCTTGAGCCATAGGCTTATAAAAGCATTACCAAGGGTTTTAAAACCATTTTGTTGCTCTTTTGAAGGAACAAGAACTCCAAATCCCTCCAGAGGTCTCTTTACATTCTCCTTTTTAAAGGTGGTTATTAAGACTGAGAGTGGTAAATAGGTTACCTGCAATAGGTGTTAATGCTGTTGTTAAAACAAGAAATAGGTTATAGCTTGTTATCATGATCCTTAGCCCTTACTGATAGATGTTGCTCTGACTCAAGCTTTTAAGTTCATATAAATATTTTTATTAAGTTATAGATTTTATTATGATCCTTACCAAGCAAGCAGTGATGATGCAAGAAGAACATGAGATGCCATTTTGCAAATGTAATCAAATAAATTTAGAAGTAAATCAATTGAAATCTAGGTCAAGTTGAAATATTGTATACCTCGGGAAGAAAATTAAGTGGGAAGGGGGTTCCCTTTTTCGTGATCTGGATGTCTCTGATGTTACCAAGAGGAGCCTGTGTCATAAAAGGTCCCAAGTCAAAAGTTATAAACAGTAAGAATGTGTCTCTGTTTGGAAATAAGAACTTCAGAAACCAAGTCAAATAAAGCATCATAACGTCCTTCGTGAAAAAATGTAGCAGAACAATGCAATCTTTGTTTTTACTTTTCATGCTTGAATAATGCTGCATAAGAGTCAGTGGAGCGTTTAGATTATGCAGATTACAAAATGCAGCAATAAAACTTTGACCCATATCTCCATCAATAGACATTCATGGTTAAACTCTCGAGTTAACTCTTAAACACTTGTGAGTTTACAATCCTAGGTCACAAAAATCAGTTAGCTCCCAAATGTAAACTCTCTTTTGGTAAACTCATACATTGTCGTGTAAACTCTGATAAAATTTGAAAACTGAATTTTACTGGGAGTTTACGAGTAAGCAATTCTACATTAGTTTGGCCTTAAAGTGTAAAAAAATTTGCCAACATTGTATGGCATCCGGTTTTAATTGTATGTGCTCCAATATATATTGCCCTTAAAACATAAACTTACACTTTCAGTATTACTTTTGTTTTGATTAATTTAGTTAAAAAATAAAGCATGTGTTCGACGGAAAATTGTATCACGATTAGGTCAAATTATGCCTTGTTGTTCTGGGGCAACTATTAAGCCTTGAGATGGCTTGGTTGTTTCTCTATAATTTCATTTATTTTTTCACAATTTGTGTTTGGTCTTATAAAGTTTACCTATTTAAAAGTTACTAATCTAGCTGTGCTTTTTTATTTATTTTTAAACAAGCCATGATTTTTGTCTTCAAAACTTCTAATAAATACTTGTCTATTTAAAAATATTTATGCTTTATTATGGAGTGGAACTTTTGAAGTATTGTTGTTTTAACGGTATTAAATTATGTATATGACATAAATATAGATTGATTTAATGTTATTTTTAATATTACGTAAACTCTTACAAGTTTACAGAGGCTGTTGAGAGTTGACCTGGACTCTCGAGTTTGACAATATCAGGTTCTAGTATAGATTTAACATATTTCTAGACAAGATTCCTGCAAATATCTTTAGTAATTAACTTTTGAGAAATGCAAAGTAACATTAGAATTGGTCTGTAAGACTAGCAAGCAACTGCCAAAGATGCATTCACATATATAGCACTATCAGGTAATAATATACAATAATATTAAGATTACCAGTTCAAAACTTCCCACAAAACAAAATAAATTTTTTTCACTTGTCTTGGAGCAACCCATCCTATGGGAAAAAATACATTCGACGATTTGATCCGACTTTTTTGTGGCTGTCTAACAAGCCATTAAGAGAGTATGCTATTACAAGTCAGGTATTTCCCTGACTTCTGTCCATTTGTTTGTCATATTAACATGTTTATACATAATTTGAAGTATTCAGGAAAGAACAAAATGGAAAAAGAAGGGAAACCATACTAACCGTCATAATTACTGCATCAACATCTTGTGTTTTTCGGTTAGAAGCACAAGTAATAGACCAGTTTTGTGATGGGGAACTCCCATCATGACTGTAAGCTAGTGTCAGAACCTTCGCATTTAATTTAATCTCATCTTTGCCAAGCTCTTTGCACAATGTATCAGTTAGTGTCTGTGCTGGATACACAGTTAAACAAATGAGATGAAATATATGTATTAATAAGATGAAAACAATATTCAAATGGTCAATGGCTCTAATCAAGCACAGGACAAGGTTTCCTCAAAGGATAAATATTTGCACAATGATTCAATACCTGCATCCCACCCTGAAAAGAAAATGAACCACGCTGGTTCTTGTTTTTTCTTGGTACATCTTTAGTTTCTCCAGCTTTGTCCTTTTTTCCAAATACGCTGGATTGTAAAGCCCCTGCTATAATGGAGCCAAACCTGAAATATAGAGGATCCACCACATAGTAACCAAGAAAGTAAAGAAGGAAATGATATCTTACATTTCTAGGGAAACTCTGATTGGCTCATAATTCATGTGAGTACAAGAGAAGAATGCTCTATAAGCCCAATGGTGAGGAAGGATTTATTTGGTTGGGAAGAGAGAGGTAGGGCGATAAATTTGATAGAGAAGAGAGAGCGGGGGAATAACAGAAAGTAATGTGGCCTACATACACAACTTCGACATAAATATTTCAATCAAAACAGGTCAGAACAATGATCCGTGCTCACCAGATCATGCGGCTAAGTACACAACTTTGACATGTCTAATAGATTTTGATAACTAGTTGTTTTAGTTCTATAGATTTAATTTGTACACACCAGTCAATGTAAAGAGTTTTTATAATATTAATCAATCATAATTGTGAGTTCATTAAGAATATTTGGTTTCAATCATAACAACTTTTAAAGTCACACATATGATTGGTTGTGATGTATTGATGGTGTATCAAAATCAAACTCTTGTTTTATTCACTAAGATATAACACACAAATACATCGACTAAAAGTAAAAAGTACAAGGAGCTCCGAGACCACAATTTATTTATATAGATATCAAGTGAAAATATGAACTGAAAAAAAACTAAGACTAGAAAATTTTAATGCCAGTAGCTAAATTAATTTATAGCAGTACTATAAGAAAGTTGCAAGCAATACCTTTTCTCCAAATTCCATAGCTCAGGGAAAGAGTGGCGCATCTGTTTGAAATTTATGAAAGGTAATTAACATTTTATATGATTATCCAATATTAATATGACAAATATTCATATTTACAACTTATTTACAACTAATTTAATATGAGATAAGTAAAAATATTTAAAACTTTGAGAAGCAACTCACAGAAAGAGATTCAGGGCCTGCTGCACTTGTACCTCCAACAAAAGGATCAATGAGGTAGTCCACGACCTTCAAATAATTGTCAGAAAAAGAATTAACAAATAGTAGATGAAAATAATAATGCTATCGAAAATATATTATGATTTTTGTATTTATTGTATATGCATATAATATCATATTATATCATGTACTAATTGAATAATATCATTCTTCGTTATCATCAGTGGTAGCATTGATCGTTTCGCAGTGAGACCGGTCACTCTGTTTTTCATCTCCATTCAGCCAATTTGTATATATCGTATTGTTTATTTGGTTGAAATTGTTACTCGAGCTTCATTATGGTGAGACTGGAAATAACACTCATATGTGATAATGAAGCATCATTGCATATTGGATCTCGACTTATTTTCCATGACACGATCAAACATATTGAGATAGACTATCATTTTATCACAGAGAAGATAACATCAGAAGACATCACGAGCTTTGTCAACTTCAAAGACCAACTAGGTATTGCCTTCACCATATCACTAAGAGGTCCTCCATTCAATTATCTATGTAACAAGCTTGGTGCATATGATTTCTATGCTTCACCATATGAAAATACATTATGATCTTTGTATTTTTTGCATAGACATATCATATTGTAAAATATCATGCAAATAGGAATAATATCTCCTATAACTAATTTGTTTTACTGCCTTGAGCCTATATAAAATGGACTCCTCTATGTTGTTGAAATACATGGTTTCACAATATTATGTCTCTATTTTCTATCATTCAATAAATAAAAGGCTAGAGAATGTACATGGTGCATTGTAGGCATATAACATATTAGCCATAAGCAGAAAGGAAAATGGGTGACTTGTGACATATACCTCTTTCCCAAAATGACGTTCGAAGAATCTACTAACACTGTAAGAAACAAAACAGAATGCTAAAGATGTCACTTTTGCGGTATTTTAAAAAATAAATTATACAGAGATCAAGGTTTTGTAGAACTAGGATCCATTATTGAGGTTTAGCACACCTTTCTTCGGAATTTTCATCACACACGGCAGATAAGTCACTTCTTTTCCACATAAATGGTTCAAAAATGACCTGAATCTGCAAATTTAGAAAGGTAAGTGTGCAAGCTGTCTTTCATGAGCTAGATAAATTAATAATATTTAGTAGCTATATTCAGAAGAGGTAATCAACACCACAAACACAATTAAAAAGAATAAGAAAAACATAAGAAAAATAGCCAAATAGCAATTATTATTATTATTATTATTATTATTATTATTATTATTATTATTATTATTATTATTATTATTATTATTATTATTATTATTATTATTATTATTATTATTATTATTATTATATTATTATTATTATTATTATTATTATTATTATTATTATTATTATTATTATCATCATCATCATCATCATCATCATCATCATCATCATCTAAGCCAAATAGCAATTAAAATTGAATTGGAAGTTTTTCATCATCTTCCTTGAGTGAATCGCATTCCAGACTCCTGTGTCTTAGAACTTGGGGTAAGCCTAAGTCAAGTCAAAACCTCAAGAGGGGAGGGTTGCCCGAGCTCCACAAGTTCTACTTTGTTCATATATCTGATTGTAAGATTTAGAGAGTGAGAGAACACAGCCTAAGTGAAACCCTCAAAGTTCTGTTATCTATACTGTAAAAGGAGGAATTGTTCTGTAGTTCACTCCAATGATCTACCGGGTCCTATCAGTCTGACAGTTACCATAGAAATTGAAAAAATAAAAGATATTGGCAGATGCTATGTGAGGTATATCCCAAATCTACCTTTGGAAAAAGTTATAACGGGAAACAGGAAATGTTATTCAATGGATTGCAAAGGAGTGTTTGAGGAGTGTGTGAATGAAAACATGTTTAAGTCACGTTAATCAAATAGAAAGCGTTTCATGCCAACAAAAGAGATTTGAGAAAGAAACCTTTGATTGTGCAGAAAGAAGTTTGCTCATCAGTAGTGCAGCAGGATTTATGGGTACCTGATTAAATAAGTTACCACATTTCATTTTGTGACACAAAAATTTATGTAAAATCATAAAACCAATTTCTGAAGTCCAATTATTTCAAAATTGAAAAATAAAAACGCATTTTAGAAAGTCAGAAGTTACTAGCAAGACATACCAGAACTGGTGTCCCATTTTTCACAATATAGCGCTTATGCTGTGACAATGGCTGTAACAAAAAACAAAATATCAATCTTATAAACAGAACAAATATGTAATCCCCAGTAGATTAATCACCAATATTCCTAAACTTCCAAAATCAATAATAAAATCCATTTTCTAATTCAATTAAAAGAGCTAAATTTCTAGCAACTAAAAACATTTTAAAGCAGTCATCAGGGGAAAATAAATTAAAGAAAATCGCTTTATATTATTGGGAAAAAATGGTCTCTCATACAAGGTTCCTGCCCAAAAATATGCTTACATATTGTTGTTTTTCATGAAGTCCAAGAGCATCAATCAAACCTTTAACCTCTATTTCATTTTCAGTCTGCACAAAGAGGACAAAACATGAAAATTAAGAACTTATTATGTTACTATATTAAAATCAAGTATCAAATAAAGGGTAAATTACAAATAAACCCCAAATTCATTTTCAGTTTTTATACATGAAGTTTATTTTGCAATACATAACCCCCTCAAGTTTGGGTTGGATTAGAAAAAAAATTAAATAGTGTTAGTTTCACATCTCATAGGTCATGTATGAAGCATGTGCCGTCAAAAGTAGAATGATGAGTAGCTTGCAGGATAACATGACTCACTCTTAGCCTACCTATGAGATGTCAAAACCTACAAATTTGATTTATATTAACCGAAAATTCAGGAGGGTTGTGTTACGCATTAAATTCAAAAATGGCTGGAAGATTGGGTGGGTTACATATAATTTTTCCAAAACTAAATTCAACTTGTTAGAAATCCTCCTACTCTAACATAAAAGATGCTCATGAAAATAGAGTGCACATGAATATTAATATTATTGATGAAAAAATCATTGGTTTGGAACTGATATTTATTGACTACAGACCATTAGATAATATGATCCAAAATCGATGGATTGGTGACAAATCTACACTCTGAACTGAATTATTCAACATTTACTTACATATACTGTAAATCTAAAGAGCTATGTACACTTGTACTAGTAAACTTACCATTGTATTAGCTCCCTCGTCCCAAACTAGCCCATCTCGAGAAACAGTTCGTAGCCTCCCTCCAGCTCTTCCTTCAGCTTCAAATACAGTTACATCCAGACCACGTGATTTCAATTTATAAGCCGCGGCAAGCCCACTTGACACCAGAAAACAAAGTTAGACAGTGCCACTGTCATGAATATTAAGAATATCAAATACATCAATGGGAGCAACCACCTAAAGCCTTTGAAGTATAATATAGATTAGAGCATACAAACAATCATCTTATCTCAGACAAATAGTAGTCATATAATATAATAGAGCATACAAACTGATGAGCTGGCGAGGTGTCTACTCTATAGATTAGAGAATGGGAATTCTGTTATAGAGGAAGTGCGGGGCACTAACCGAAATGGACAGCCATCCAGAGGGGATTGGGTTAAAGATGCTGAGAATAGGGAAGGAAACGTTAATATAAACAAGAGGGAGAGTATGGACCGGTTGGCAATTTCCGATCGGGTTTCCGGTGATATTGGCTATGCACGGTCCAGAGTAGTCCTTATTTACCTAAGTTAGGAATTGTCTTCATTTGATTTCCATTTTAGCTTTCCATAAACTTCGTTTACCTGTTACAGTTACGAGCTCCGTAGCACCAACACTTCTAATTGAAAGTGTGTCTTGTGTCAGACACCAACACATGCGATTAATTTCAATTATGTCATCTTCTCAAATTACTGCGGCTAACCATAATTCGGCCAAATTGTTTTATTTTAACACTAAAAATTATAAAAATAAAAATAAAAAAGAGCTAAATTAAAGATATGAAAAGTTAAACAACAACCCTACCTTACACCAGCACCAACAACAGCAACTCTTTTAACAGATCCTGCAGACCCATTTAAGAATTTCAGATAAGCATCTGAATAAGCAATAATTTTATAGGTATAAAAAATTATCACGCATTATCTAAGTCAACTAAATATGAACCTAGACACAATTTTTCTTCATTTTACTTATGAAGAGATTGATAATTGTTATAATGAGAATAAATTGAGGAAATGTGAATGAACTGTGTTCGTGTGTGTGTGTGTGTGTGTGTGAGAGAGAGAGAGAGAGAGAGAGAGAGAGAGGAGAGAGAAGTTACTTGGATTATCCTCTTTTGCAGAGGAGGCCATCTCTGACTCAGCTTCCGTCCAGTATGGTTTAGCTTACGCCCGGGGGGTTTGACGTTTCACCAATGCGGTCCTCTTTGAAATCAAAACATTTTTTATATTTTTTTAATTATTACTTGTTTTTTTTGACAAAAATAAATATTCATTCATTCAAATCGACAAAGTACATCCATACAATGCAAATTTGCTAAAAATAAAAAAAAAAAAAATGAATCTTTGAACAAACTCACAACATCCATACTAATAGCATTAAACTGCAAAGTACAAAAGCTACACATATGACTATATTATCGATGTCTCCGGATCTGTAACGTTAACGACGTCAAAGTCATTGATTGGATCTGCACTGGATCGAAGATGATATGACAATTTGAACCGAACAAATACCTGAACGAAACAAGAAAGACAAACAACGTCACACAAAAATGACGAACAAAACAACATCACACTAAGACGACATATTCACGAAAGAAAAAACGAAATAGATGTGAATATCATTTATTTCAATAAAAAGGAAAGAGAAAAACGAGTTTGAGGGGTAATTTTGGGTCAAAAATTGACCTTAAATCACCCATTTTTAGTGGAGGAAGAGAAGAAACTAGAGTTTTGGTGGCCGAAGGGAAAGAGAGAGAAGAATAACTACTTGTTTTTCTTTTTAGTAACATATAGTTTTATTTTTTTTAATTTTTTTAAAAGGAGTTTTATTTACTCTCTCTAGTTTAAGATGAATGTCGATTTTACACACATATTAAGAAATGCATTAATTAAAAGACAGAAAGATGTTATTTTACCAAATTATCCTAATCAACTATTGGTTTGTATTCCATTAAAGAGAAAAGTAATACTTTGGACATATTCTGGTTTAAGAATGATGATAGAAAATTTCATGCTCCACATATTGTTTGCCATTATTGTTGTTGAATGGGACACACCAGTCAAAGTGATTTGTAAGGAAATTCATTATTCCTCAAGGTATAATGGTTTTGGTGTCCAAGGAAAACCCCTTGGTACTAACTGATTAGAAACCGATGAGAATTGAAGACCTATAGCCTCTAATTGTTAATATTTGCATGTGTTCGTGAGAGCCTAAAAAAGGAAATGGTTTTTTTATAATGGCTGCTCGAGGCATGCGACAGGTGAAAGTATTGCCCTTCTTTGAGAAACATATATGTCATTTATGTGTCATTTACATATTTTTTTAAAGTCTATTTTAATTTTTCATATACTCATGCGAGTTTGCAAGTCGGGTTTATCACTTGAGTCTATAGACCCTTTTTGAGTCTATGTAAACTCGCAAGTCTGACAATCTTGAGTCTAAGTTCATTGAGCTTCAAGCAAAACTATGAGAACATGTCACTTATGGTGACAAAAATATATGTAAATTTTTTATATTGGTGTTGCAGGAAATCCCTCAACAACAATAATTGAATATGTATTATATGTTGAGGGTCTTAAGAAAAAATTGTTGAATATTAGTTAATTATGCAATAAAGGCTATAATATTTCTTTTAGCACCTCATGGTTGCTTAATCGAACATGATAAAAATAAACAATGTATGTTTAATGGTTTAAGGGTATACAATGTCTATATGCTGCATTTAGATGATGTTGCATCAATGGAAGCTAAATGCATCTTGAGCAAGAGTGAAGACTCTTGGTTATGACATAGATATTTAGCTTACATTAATCATGACTTGCTAAATAGAATAGATAGTTTCCAAAGATATAGTAATAGGACTACTTAAGCATAAATTTTTTAAGGATCGCCTTTGTGATGCTTGTCGAAAAGGTAAACAATCTATGGTTTCCTTTAAATTTAAAAACTTTATTTTAACGTTAAGACCTCTAGAACTAATCCACATGGATCTCTTTGGTCCTTCAAGAAACAAAAGCTTGACTGGTAATTATTATGGTTTTGTATTTGTTGATGATTACTCTAAACTCACTTGGAATTTAATTTTGACAAGCAAGAATGAAACCTTTTCTACTTTTGTTAGGTTTGCTTAATTGTCCAAAATAAAAATGATTTCAAAATTACTTCAATACAAAGCGATCATGGAGGTGAATTTGAAAACCATCTTTTTGAAAAATAATGTGATGAACATGGGATATAACATAATTTCTCGGCTCCTATAACTCCATAAAAAAATGGTGTTGTGGATAGGAAAAATCGTGTTTCGGAAGAACTTGCTAGGACCATGATAAGTGAAGGGAACTTATTTAATAGTTTTGGGCTGACGCGATTAACACCACATGTTATGTACTAAATCGGATCTTGATCTGAGCTATTTTAAATAAAACTACATATGAAATATCTAAGGGAAGAAACCCAACATATCTCCTGTTACTTTTATTGGATGTTAATGCTTTGTATTGAATAAAGGAAAGGACAATTTGGGTAAATTTGACAAAAATGCGGATAAAAGGTATCTTTCTTGGATACTCATCATCTAGTAAAGAATATAAAGTGTTTAACAAGCTTACCCTTATAGTTGAAGGGCCAGTGCATGTTGTGTTTGATGAATCTTGTCCCTAAGAGCAAGGGAAAGGTACTTTTTCTGATGATATTTCAAGTTTTCCCACATATGAGATCCTCAATGACAAGGAAGATAAAGATGAAGAATCATCAAAGGATAAACTCAATAATGAAAATGAAGAAGATGATAATATTGAAAGTGGAGAATCTAGCTTCAAGTATGAGCTACCTCAGTTGGAGGATGGCTAAAGATCATCCTTGGGATAACATCTTGGGGGGCAGCAATATAGGATTTAACGTACAATATCAGAGATAAGTAATTTTTGTAATTACTTTGCTTTCGTATCTCAAAATTGAGCCTAAATCAACCAAATAAACTATTCTTAATGAGCATTGGGTTTTAGCCATGAAAGAAGAACTAAATCAATTTCAAAGAAATGAGGTTTGAGACATTGCTGGCGATTATCGTAGTAAACGCTTTTGCCTCAATCAACTTTGTGAAGTAGTCCACAACTACCACAAGGTATTTGAGTTCCCACAGTCGACACCACTGATTTGAGATTATCGAGAAGTTTGGTCGAACTGGAGCTGTGTTCAGTTGAGTTGGATGTTGAGGGTGGTACTTGCAAACACTTTGAGGCACAAGTCAGTAAGAGAGTAAATAGTGAGAGTTTCAGGTGAAATTGTGGAAAAAAGTCTATGAAGGTGGTGTAGTTATAGGTTTGTAGGTTTATGTTTTGATGATGTCTATTGGGAAGTATAATTGGTGTTGTTTTTGTTATTAGTAGTTAGTATCTTGTTAAAGCACCTAGCAATTGTGTCCTTTGTGAAGGTGAGAAAAACACAAGAAGGGGGGTTGAATTGTGTTGACTTTTTCTGGTTCTTTTTCTCGGTGTTCACAAGCTGTTCAGAATCTGTGGTGTACAGATTCTGATACAGAGTCTGATTGCAGCGGATAATACATAAACACAAAGATAAAGATAATGACAGAGATAGATAGATAGATAGAGAGAGAGAGAGAGAGAGAGAGAGAGAGAGAGCAGACACAAAAACAATTTTATAATGGTTCCTCCTACAACACAAGAGTAGTCCAGTCCCCTTGCACTTCCAAGAGATTTCACTTTAATCACACAAGATTACAAATTGCTCAAGGACAACTCCAAGAGACTTTCTTATGCTTAATCACACAACTCAAGACTTCCTGCTCTAGGACTCTTCCTAAAGACTTTCTGCTCAAGGACAACTCCAAGAGACTTACAAGTGCTCAAGCACGCAGGCAAGAGACTTCCAATACTCTAAGGACACACCTAAGAGACTTCTATTTGCTCAAGGTTTCACCAAGAGACTTATACGCTTTAGCTTCACAAGCTAAAGACTTCTAATTTGTTCTACACCAGATTTAACAATGTTTAGTGTATATGAACAAATGAACAGACTCTCTACAACTCTAGGATTTCTAAGATACAAAGTTTGGTAAGAAATATCCTAAGTGTTTTGCGCTATATGATTTAACAGAGTAATGACACAGTTTAATAGTAGAGTCATGTTAATCTTCTTCATGGTCTTCAACTCATTTTATAGGCAGGGATTTGAAAGACGTTGGAGAAGAGTGCCAACGCAAATAGAGTCGTTGAGAAGCTTTGATCAAGAACGTTGGTCCTTTGCCTGATATGGATAATCCGGTTGGATGGTCTTTGAATTTTCCTTTGTTGAAAGAAGAATTATCTGTTGCATTGCTTTGTTCTTGATGTCCTTTGTCTGATTATGCACGTAGACAGAAGAAACCAAAAGAACTGCACCTATCAGAACCTTAATAGTGATAGTTCACTGAATAGGAAAAAACCTACGTGGATTTTGGGTCCCTCATAACTTACTCAAGTCTAAGGGTGATCCAAGTCTGTAGTGTTTGCTTCTGAGTCTGATGACCATCACAGAGTCTGTTGAGTCGCCTCTCCAGAATCTGTGTGGTACCCGTCTTCTTAAGACGTTGACTTCTGGTTGACCTTCCTTTGGTCTTCTACCATAGTCATCTTAACTTCTCTTATTCCATCCTTGATAGATAGATTCTTCCTTGATTCTGCACACTTGATCATATGTTAGTATTCCAATTGTTCTTCAATACTTTGTTATTATCAAAACCTTAGAGGAATTGTCCAAGACACTTCTTGTTCCAACACTTTGATGCCCATGATTCCTAGAAGCCTAGCATGCGTCGTGTCTGCGTTGTGTCTGAAGAAAACCTCTTTTTTGGTCAAAACATGTTTTTCACTGGTTTGATTTGATTCAGAGTTACTTGAATGGTATCACTCAAACTACTTTATTTTTTGTCAAAACATGCCTCTCTGACTTGATTCGATTCATGAATCTTTGAATCGTTTCATTGCGTCTCTCTAACTTTAGTTTTAGGCTTAGTGATTCGATTCACATGATGTGTGAATCGTGTCAATCTTCATTTTGGGCAGTTTGATTCGATTCAATATGAGTGTGAATCGTATCAATATTCATACATGTTCTTTCTTGTCTTTTTACTGTCTAATTCGAATCACACATTTAGTGAATCGATTCAGCACGTTGTTTTTGGCCAAAATATTGCACTTGCCCCCCTTTTCTATATATACTTGTATCCTCCTAACCTCTAAAGAACTGAATCATTTGCATCTATTCTCTCTAGAGTCTCCAAACCTCATTGTTCATGTGTTCTTGAGATTAAACACTTTTTCTAAGAATCATTGTGTTTCATTGAGTCATAGATTGCTAGAGTGCTATAGGGATTGTAAGTTGATTGCTTTCAAGGATATTGGTTGGGAATCAAGGATCCAAAGTGAATTGAATAATCTCATTCCACCTCCAAGGGTATTGAGGGTTCTTTCTAAGGTTCTTGTGTTCAAGGGGGTCCATTCACCGAACGGAGCAAAGAAGAGTTCGAGTGAAGAGCTTCAAGGATTGCACGGGTGTTTGAGGATTCAAAGATGTGACACCTTGAACCCCGAGAATAATATTTAAATAATAAATCATGCAAATAATCAAATTCAAGGTGTTACTATTTGCCAAATATCTCATACTAAATCCTCATGAATAAAAATTTCATCAAATATATAACATATCACAGCAGAAATACAAATCCTCAACAATATAATCTCGGTCACATCATGAAATCTCAAAATATAAATATATCAACAATTTGGTCGTATAGATTCATCAACATCAAATCCAATAATAAAAGCAATACAACCCCAAAATCCTAGATCAGAGCATCTAATCTAGACTCCTCTAAATAAAGAAGAACGAGTAGGCATTACGCCGTCCTCAACATACTCACAAGCAAAGTCAATCCTCAATGCTTCTTTCAAATTGGAGAACCCTTGTTTTTTCACTTATTCCCACTAGTTGGGAAAAGCTTTGCTTGTTTTGAGTGTGTTATAGGTTTGTTGATCAAGAGTCAAGTCAAGGATGACACTCCATAATAAGCTTCTTGCCTTGAAAGGACATTATGAGTACTAGTGTGTTGAAGGCATATACGAGGATGTCAAATAAGTAACCTCTCCATTGGCCTTGTCATGTTGGATTATCACGAGTGACCTCTCCTACATCATCATTCTTGAAGCACTTTTCAAGGGAGTAAGTTATTGGTTAGGTTAAAGTGTTTTCTCTAGGAAGTCAAATGTGTTTGACTTTCCTTTGAAAACTATCTCTCTTACCTTTATGCTTGTTATAATGTTTGTTATTGCTATGACATTATTGTGTTGCCTTACATGAGTATGTATTCCTATGTGTTCCTATTTATGTATCCCTCTTAGCATGCTATACTTTCATGTGCTTGCATTGCTTGCTTGCTTGTGTTTCAATTGCGATTGTTTACAAGTTGTTTGTTAGCGTGTCCTTTAGGATCTTATATGTTGGTTTTTACAAATCAAAACAAATGCATTTGTCAACAATATATGTGCTTGATCATTTGATTACAATTCACAACACTTTTTTTTTTTTTGAAAAATACAAATTCTTTGAACATTTAGCATTTTGAATCGATTCACTAAATTGTGAATCCTATCAAATACGTGAAAATCATATTATTGCTCAACATCATGGCCATTCATTCAAAATTAACTTTCCCTCTTCCTCACCCCAACAGTTACGAACCCAACCATTCCATAACCTTCATCAACCCATTTTTAACCCTTTTTCATCTCCATTTCAACAAATTCACTTAACCCTTTCCATTCCTACTTCAATTCATCATTCAAACCATTCAATTACACAAATGGGTCCAAAATTGAACACAAGTGACGGTGGAAAGAAAGGCACAAGCAAGAGGAAGGGACAAACTTCAGAACCTCAAGCTGAAGGAGAAGTGGGTATTCTGGTCCAGGACTTGCTACTGGAAGTGGATTATGACAGGTATATCGAAAAATTTCATTCTAGGAAGGTAGCATCTCAATTTTTCTATGAAATGAGTGATATTGTGAAAAATGGGTTTTGGGATTCATGAGTTGCTTCAATTTCAAAAATTGGATGGATTTGTTAGTCTTAAAAATGATTATGATGAATCACAAATTAAGGCCTTTTATTGTAATGCTCATATATTAGAGGATGGTGTGAGTTTTGAGTGTCCTTTTAAGAATAAGGTGGTTTCGCTTACTTCGGCAGGATGGTTGTCCATAACTGGTTTAGATTGTGAAGGATTAAATTTTGAGGGAGATACTACATTTGCAAACTATAACAAAACTGACTTTGTGAAAAGTGTGTCTAAAATTGGTTTTGAACCCATAGAGTACACTAATTTTAGTCCACTTCAACTGAAATGTGCCAATAGGATGTTGCATTGGGTGGTTGTGAAAATTCTCATGAGTATGCAGTCGAATTATGGTAGGATAGATGATCTTGATCTGAGCATCACGTGGATATTGAAAATCAGGATTAAGATTAACTGGCCTTTGTTCTTTTGCAACCGTATGATGACCTACAAAAATGATGGTAAGAAGAGACTTCCTTATCCATCTCTTTTGGCTATGGTACTTAGAAGAAACCGTGTGTTTAGTGTTGGTAGCTTGTACACCAAGCCGAGTGATTCTAGTGGTTTGGACAAAATGGTCGTTGGAAAGATGCATTACTATCAAGATAGCAACAATAATTAGTACTATGATGACAGAGCTGAGCCGGTTAGCACATGGTACTATGACCATGTCACTGTACCTGGAGGGACTAATCCTGATTTAGTTGAGCAGATGCGTCTGAATATGGAAAATGAGGATGTGAATCTTGCGGGCGATGCTGATATGGAAGATATTGAGGATGAAGATGAAAAGAATGACTCAGACTAAGATCCTGATCATGATCAGAGTCACCAGATGGTTGACCTTGGTGCTGTCATGAATGGTATAAGGGATCTAAAAATGTTCATGACTCAAAAAATTGATGCCCAGGACCTGCAGTTTCAGCAGCTTCACCGAAGGCTTGACACTCAAGATAATTAGTTTCAAGAGATGAGGAATTCATTTCAAAGGTGGGAAAACTTAGGAGCCTCACCTAGTGCCTTCTTCCAAGATGATACCAGACCCTCAAACTTTGATGGCCCTGATGCTTGAAGTCTTTATCTTTTCCTTTCTTCATGCACTTTCTTTTTGTTTAGACATTATGCCTTTTGGCTTGGTTTGTAATAACTTTTTTACTCTCATGCACTTTCCTTTTTTGACGTTGTCAAAGGGGGAGAAATAGACATATGTTGATTATGTTATGTTATGTTTACATTTATTACGTTTATGTTGATGTTTGATTATGTTCTGTTATGCTTACGTTTTTATGTTGATGTTCTCTGCTGGTATTAGTATTTCTTATTTGCAATGTTTTTGAGATGTGTACTATGTTATAAATAAAATGTTGTGACATATGTGTGCCTACTATGTTATAAATAAAATGTTTTGACATATGTGTGCCTACTAGTATGTTCTTTTTATTAGTTTTCTTGTATGCCAAGTTTCAGGGGGAGCCGAGCCAACAACATCATCAACAATGGCATTTGACATCATCAAAAAGGGGGAGAATGAAGGTGGTGTAGTTATAGGTTTGTAGGTTTATGTTTTGATGATGTCTATTAGGAAGTATAATTGCTATTGTTTTTGTTATTAGTAGTTAGTATCTTCTTAAAGCACCTAGCAATTGTGTCCTTTGATGCCCATGATTCCTAGAAGCCTAGCATGCGTTGTGTCCGCGTTGTGTCTGAAGAAAACCTCTTTTTTGGTCAAAACATGTTTTTCACTAGTTTGATTCAATTCAGAGTTACTTGAATTGTATCACTCATACTCCTTTATTTCTTGTCAAAACATGCCTTTCTGACTTGATTCGATTCATGAATCCTTGAATCGTATCATTGCTTCTCTCTGACTTTAGTTTTAGGCTTAGTGATTCGATTCACATGATGTGTGAATCGTATCAATCTTCATTCTGGGCAGTTTGATTCGATTCAATATGAGTCTGAATCGTATCAATATTGATACATGTTCTTACTTGTCTTTTTGCTGTCTGATTCGAATCACACATTTAGTGAATCGATTCAACATGTTGTTTTTGGCCAAAATATTGCACTTGCCCCCCTTTTCCATATATACTCATATCCTCCTAACCTCTAAAGAACTGAATCATTTGCATCTATTCTCTCTAGAGTCTCCAATTCTCATTGTTCATGTGTTCTTGAGATTAAACACTTTTTCTAAGAATCATTGTGTTTCATTGAGTCATAGATTGCTAGAGTGATATAGGGATTGTAAGTTGATTGCTTTCAAGGATATTGGTTGGGAATCAAGGATCCAAAGTGAATTGAATAATCTCATTCCACCTCCAAGGGTATTTGGGGTTCTTTCTAAGGTTCTTGTGTTCAAGGGGATCCATTCACCTGGACGGAGCAAAGAAGAGTTCGAGTGAAGAGCTTCAAGGATTGCACGGATGTTTGAGGATTTGAAGACAACAAGAAGCACCAATTTCAAAGGGTATTTGAAGATTGGGGTAGTGGTTGCATAGGGATTGAAGAGCTAGGGTAGTTTGAAGGAATTCTTGTAATCACATTGTATTCAACATTCATAATCTAGTGGAGGTCCTTGGTGGAGGCGTTTTCACCAAGAAGAGTAGACGTACCCCAAAGCTGAGGACGAAAGGGGGAACTACTATAAAAATTATGGTGTCTTCTCTCTCCCTTAATCTTTTACTTTGTTTGATTTCATATATAAATTGTGATAATTGAGTTTAATTGATATGAATGTGATTGAACTTGTTCTTGTAAGTTTTGGCTTGATTCATTGAATCAACCCCTTTTTCAAAATCTATTTGATCACATTTGATCTTCAATCAAGTCTCAATTTTCAAATTTATATTCTTGTGTTTTTCATTAGTAGTAGCTTGTTTAATTGTTGTTAGGTTTGGTTTGAGGTTTGTCTAACTTTGCAATTTGTAGTTTGTATATTAATATTAGATTGTATTAAGATTTATCATAATTGAATCTCTCAATTCAGATGTAAATCTTTGTGTGCATAGTCTTAATTTTTTTGTTGATTGTTTACGCTTCAGGCAAGAATCCAATAGTTAATAACTTTCCAAACGCTTTCGCCAAGTTTTCTAAAAACATTTTTAAAATATTTATTCACCCCCCCCTAGCGCATATTAGATTGCCATATAAACCAACAATGTACACCTTACATTTTTATGTGAAGAGATGTATTTATAGGCACTGAAGAGGAGCCGTTGGAGGGTAATGGAGAGGTAGTTTCAAACACCTTCATTGCATGGATGCAGTAATCGTTGGGAAGCGTTTCGATTCGTTGAGGTGTTATGAACTGGAAAGGATCCGAAGCTAGGAGAATGATCTTGTTGATTGGACCCCTTGTGGAAATGGACCTTGAGGTAATATTGATGGAATGAGTATTTGGCTTAATGACCGACTAATCCGAGGAGTCCAATCCTATTTAAAATCAGAGCATAACTTTGTATGAACTGTGCCCACCAAAATCGACATCAGGGAAATCAAACATGAGACCTAATTTAATTTCTTTCTTAATTATCTTAAAATGGTTCAAGTGTTCCAAGAGCAACTAAATTAAATAAATGATTTGGAAACAAGTTTATAAAAGCCGTGTCATTTCCACCATGTAGAGATTCGATTCAACACGAATGATGAAGGATCATGGATCCAAGATAACAGTCAAGAACCGCAAGTATGGGACTATGCTAGAAATTGAGGAGCATCTCTTGTGGCACTCCATGCCACAAATATACTCGGTGCTGAAACATGTAAACAATTAAGACAGAAATAATAATAATAATAATAATAATAATAATAATAATAATAATAATAATAATAATAATAATAATAATAATAATAATAATAATAATAATAATAATAATAATAAATATAACAAAAGAGAAAAAAGACAAAATCACCATGCAATAGCAGCAGTGTATATCTAACTAAAATAGAGTAAATGGTCGACAACTCTAATACTAAGGTATTAAGAGGATCACATTCACATGGATTAGTGATGAAGCTGCTTCCTGTTCCCCAATTTAGTACAAAGCAACTTTCACATTTCTGTTAGTTTATAAATTAAATACTCAATCATCTATGTGCATCCATGTGCATCTATAAAAAGAAAATGCCGTCCAGACATATTTGTTTAAATCACGACTATGGTTCATTTGGAAATCACAGATAATGTCTAATGAATATGCAGTTAAGATCATTTAAAAAAATTGCATTTAAGACATACGATATTTCTAAAATATGTCTCGTTAATTGGTTCTTTAAAAAATACATGCTTCTAATATTGAGTCAATTGTCTAAATTACTCTTGACTAATAAGTTCGTTCATTAGTAACACAAAAAGTTAAATTGAACGAGAGATATTTTATTTATTTTTGAATAAAAACGACAGATATTTTATAGATACTATATCATTGGATAAAAAAATTATTAATCCCCTAAAAAAATTATTAATATTCATAAATATTTTTTTGACAAATGTCTTGAGTATTATTTTTTGTTGTTGTATGAATTGTGTATCTTCTGCGTGCAACCGCAGAAATTAATCACTCGAGGCGGATGAAACCACAATGGACAATGGTGGAATTGGGAAAAAAGTTCAAGTGGACCACCAAAATAAACTATAATATACAACCACCAAATTTATGTAGTAAAAGTTGTTCATCAAAAAATTAAACTACATACTTTAAAAATTGAAAATAATTTTCTACGCCTTCCGAGTGTCTTGAAAGTGTGACTTCAACGCGTACTAAGAGGGAGAAGAGGGTGAGACATAAAGTAATTTTTATAAACCACAATGCCAACCTAACATTGCTTCGCCACCGATCAATGAATGACAAAACTCTATCTCAATAGATTTGACACCGATGCATTCTCAAAGTTGAATTTAAACATCTAGTAATTGAGTTTGAACCAAGATCTCTAGTTAAACTAAAAAAGATCTTTTATCATCTAATACAATCACTCTTGTGTAATGCTCGTTTATTTGTTACTAGTACGACCCATTTATATTTAATTTTATGAAAATTAGTAGTTAGATTCGAGAAGCATGTCAAGGTATCTGTCCCGCATTGGATCCATTGTTATTCCATCTTCATTGTCGGTCGAGTAACTGACACTGGAATCTAGGATCCACGACGTAGCATTTATTGTCGTTGCTCTTCAATGCTGGTAAAGCCAAAGATATTTTATTTTGGAGTACATCCAGAGATTTAATTAAACACAAGTGAATGGACTAGAATCCATGCTGAACAAAAGATGGAGGAGACGATGATTCTATTTTATTGTTTATACGCACCCGTATTGGTCGGGTAATTATTTAGGATTTGTAGAATTCACGAAAAAATCATCCATCTTGTGTCTCTCTTCTATCTCTCTTTGTCCCTAATTATAAAGCATAGGAATAGGAAGCATATCTAAGGAGGGAATGATGAGGACATCGGAAGCATAGCTAAGGAGGGAAATATATTTAAGGTCTTAACAAGACAAAGAGGTTCTAATTGATAGCCATTTTATTTGAAGCGGGTCCAAGTCTTGAAGCATTGAAGCCAAAGATTGTAAATTGGTTAATCCAAATTTAAGGCATTAATGAAAGAAGGTTGCATCTTTGTGTAATCAAATTAGTTTTAAAAAATAGATCTTGGTGACGGGTGTTTCTGGACACTTTTAAGAATTCTTAATTTAAAAATTATTTTTTAAAAAAGTAAAATGTTAAAATTTCTAATGCACTGAATACATAAATTTTCATAAAAAAGTTACTATTTAAAGTCCTTAAAGAGTGTCCGGGCACACTCGTTAACATTTTTCTTAATTTTTTTACCTAAGAGCGCTTAGATGAGATGATGCGAGTCTCTTATAGCTTAACCAAAGTCCTACTTTCAAATCCAACCTTGGGCATGCATCAGCGTTAGAACTCTCAAGGAGAGTTTATCGCCTATTTGGGTCCCACAATTCTCGAGGGATTAGTTTCGGCAGTTACGCATGGAGAATACATGGTTTATGCCAAAAAAAATATTAGTTTTAAAAAATTTAGTTATGGGATGAATTAGTAAATTTTATTTGGTCGTAATTGTAGGAAACTTGAGTTGGGCCAAGTTTAATAGAACTTTAATAGAGGGCGCACTCTAGCAAGGAAAGTCCTTAGAGTAGGGTACTTCTGGCCCCATAATGAAAAGCGACGCCATGGAGTTGTTACCTGTGTTTTTCGACTAAAGGCATTTGGCACAGTCACTAAGATTTGATTGGACACGTTGGAAGAAGCTGAAACTTTTTAGTCTAAAAAGATTTCTGAAGTTGCACTTGTTCTCTCGACAGAATCGAAGCATCTAGAGTTGGTCGAAGCACACATTCGACGAAGCAAAAGATAGTTATATTTTGGGAAGTTTCTTTGACGAACCGTCAAAGATCACAGCTGTCGAAGACGCAAGATTTGAATTTCAAATAGGTTGTTTTTCTATGTCATTTAGCGTTATTAGCAGTTAGAAATGTAGATAGGATTGTACAGTTATTTCCTTTAGTATAAATAAGAGTTTTCCATGAGGAAAACGGGGTCACAAAATCACTTACATAACATTCTACACACTCGAAGTATCCAAGTTACAGAGAGAAAAGAGTTACGAATCATGTATGATCCTTGTGAACAACCTTTATTTCAAATCAATGCAATTTACTTTACTCTAAGTTAATTCTCTGCAATCTACTTTTATACTGCAATTCCTTGTCGAAGAGTTCAAGCAACCGAACTTGGAGATTTTCTGTTTCCTACTTTTATTCGAACAAACTTGACACACAATGACCTGAGATTATTGGTTGATCTCGCAAGTAATAAATCTATAACCAGCGGTTGTTTACCAAAAATCAGGGTAAACAGGAGTACATAAAGAAATGTGACAAGTGCAGAGACACGGAGATGTTTTCAACGCCCCTTCCTCAGAACTCGGCGCCCTCACCACACCTTGGCCCTTCGCAAGATGGGGGATACATCTCTTCGGACCATTCCGCAAGGGGGAAGGACAAGTGAAATTTCTGATCGATGTCGTAAACTACTTCACCAAGTGGATCTAAGTAGAGGCACTGGCCCAGATAACGGCGGCAAACATCATCAAGTTCTTTAAAAAGAACATTTTGTCCAGGTTCGGCGTACCCCAATCCGTAGTAACCGATAACGGCACCCAATTTCCTGACAAAAAGACAAGAGCGCTCTTAGAGGAGCTGAACATCAAGCAACACTTTACTTCAGTGGAACACCCCCAAACAAATGGATAGGCAGAGTCTGCCAACAGAGTCCTCCTGAGGGGGCTAAAGAGAAGACTAGAAGAAGCAAAGGGAATTTGGCCGGAGGAACTCCCGCATGTCTTATGGGTGTATCGCACCACACCGCACTCAACCACCGGGGAAACTTTTTTTTGCCTCACTTATGGAACCGAGGCATTGATATCAATCGAGGTCAAATAGCTAAGCTGGAGAACGGTACACCCACTTAACCAAACCGCCAACACTTAAGCAGTGTTGGAAGAGCTAGACTTCATTGATGAGTCAAGAAATTTTGCCTCCTTAACCGAAGTCGCCGTGAGACAGGCCACGATAACCAAGTACAACAGGAAGTTGAAGCCGAGGGACTTCAATACTGGCGATCTCTTTCTGAGGCGCACAAACGTAGACGGGCAAAACACTCGAGTAGGAAAGCTGGCCGTGAACTGGGAGGGACAGTACAAAGTCACCGCCAGTACTGGAACAGGCGCCTACACTTTGGAAACTCTGGACGACACCCTAATCTCGAGGACATGGAATGCAGACAAGCTCAAGTGCTATTATAGCTAAGTATCAATAGTTTTTTATTCAAATTTTACATTTGTATTTCTGTTTTTAAAGTTCATATATATGACCCATTGTAAATCCATTTTCATGATATTAATAAAATGAGTGTTTTTCTCTCCAAAAGAAATGTGTTTGTTAAATTCTTTGGTTGGCAGGACCGAAAGACATAAACCTATAGGAGAAAGCATCCTCAAAGATAAACGATTGTAATGGCTTTCACTACAAATTGAAATGACAGCCTAAACAACCACCAAAGGCAAATAGTCGGCATTGCTTTCACTTTTAAATTAAAAGACTGCCTAAACGAGCGCCAAGACTAAATTGTTGGCATGGCTTTCAATTTTAAGTGGAATGACAGCCTAAACTGAAGGTGAGAAAAACACAAGAAGGGGGGTTGAATTGTGTTGGCTTTTTTTTGGTTTCTTTTTCTTGGTGTTCAAAAGTTGTTCAAAATCTCTGGTATACAGATTCTGATACAGAGTCTGAATGCAGCGGATGTAGTACAGAACACAAAGATAAAGATAAATATAAAGACAGAGAGAGAGAGAGAGAGAGAGAGAAAGCAGACACAAATCAATTTTATACTAGTTCCTCCAACAACCCAGGAGTAGTCCAATTCCCTTGCACTTCCAAGGGATTTCACTATAATCACACATGATTACAAATTGCTCAAGGAAAACTCCAAGAGACTTTCCATATGCTCAAGCACACATTCTCAAGACTTCCTGCTCTAGGACTATTCCTAAAGAGTTACTCGCTTAAGCACACCTGCCTAAGACTTCCTTGCTTAAGCACACAACTTAAGACTTCCGACTCTAGGACTCTCCTAAAGACTTCCATGCTCAAGGACTAATCCAAGAGACTTAGAAGTGCTCAAGCACGCAGGTAAGAGACTTCAAATGCTCTAAGGACACACATAAGAGTCTTCTATTTGGTCAAGGTTTCACCAAGAGACTTATACGTTTTAGCTTTACAACTAAAGACTGATAATTTGTTCAACACCTGATTTAACAATGATTGGTGTATATGAACAAATGAACAGACACTCTACAACTCTAGGATTTCTTTGTTATAAACTTGAAAGCAAAAATCCTAAGTTTTTTGCGCTATTGAATTTGACAGAGTATAGGCACTTTGAAATAATAGAGTCTTGTTAATCTTCTTCGTGGTCTTCAGCTCCTTTTATAGGCATGGATTTGAGAGACATTGGAGAAGAGTTTCATCGCAAATAGAATCATTGAGAAGATTTGATCAAGAACGTTGGCCCTTTGCCTGATATGGATAATCCCGTTGAAATGAACTTTGAATTCTACTTTGCTGAAAGAGGAATTACTCGTTGCTTGCTTTGTTCTTGATGTCCTTTTCCTGATTGTGCACGTAGACAGAAGACGACAAAAGATCTGCACCTATCAGAACCTTGATAGTGACAGTTCACAGAGTTGGACAAAGCGTACGTGGATTCTGGGTCCCTCATAACTTACTCAAAAATGAGGGTGAACCATGTTTGCAATGTCTGTTTCTGAGTCTGATGACCATCACAGAATCTGTGTGGTGCCCGTCTTCTAAGAATGTTGACTTCTGATTTACCTTCCTTTGGTCTACTACCATAGTCTTCTTAGCTTTTCTTGTTCCTTCTGATGCTCTTCATATGTTCTTTCTTGATGATAGATCTTTCTATGATTCTGTACATTGAACATATGTTAGTATTCCAAGTGTTCTTCAATACTTTGTTATCATTAAAACCTTAGAGGAGTTGTCCAAGACACTTCTTGTTCCAACAATCTCCCCATTTGTTATGATGACAAACACAAGAATTTTGAACAATTGTTGTTAATTTAATTAGGAGTTAGACTTCAGGGTATAAAGTTTGCAAGCCCCCCTTGAGTCTGACAGTCTTAGGTGGAGGTTTGTAAGCTCCCCCTAAGTCCTTTTCCCAGTTAATTAAATTCATTCTTAGTCACTCTTGAGCTCATCAGAACAAAATAATCAATAAAGCATATCAGAACATCAACATGATATCAGATTGATCACACAGAGGTTAGTAAGCTCCGATAAAGTCCAATCTGGAAATCCATCAAGATATCAGACTTTGATAACACAGATGTTTCAAGCTCCGATTAAGTTTAGGGAATAAATTGCCAAAAACATAAAACATCTCTAGAGTTTCTTGAAAACCATATCCATCAGAATATGTACGTTTGACTTCAATTTATCCTGAATAGCCTGCTGCCTTGCTAAATTTGCCTATGCGATTTCTATGCGTGTTTCAAAGTTTGAAATACTTTGAGTAAGTTCTCTTATTTGAGTTGTCTGTTCTGCTTCCCTCTGTTCTAACTGAGCAATCCTTTCTAGGAATAGTGACTCCTGAGTTTCATTGAGATTAACAGTACAGTTGGTGATTGGAATGGGTTGATTATGTGGAAGTTAATTAGATTCTTGTCTGGGGTTGAGAGAGGCGAGATGAGTTCTGAAGATGTGTGACACATGAATGGTTGTAGAGACATAGCGGCGGTCATAGTCAGAGTTTGAACGAGGTGAGGGATGATGTTCCATAACTGGTGATGCATTAGTGGAGGGATCATGAACAGTTTCTGATTCAGGATGATGTATGGTTCCTGATTGTACAGGTTCAGAAACTATTGATTGGATGGAGGGTGGTTCATGAAGGAGGACGGTTTGGATACATGTTTTCTTTTGGATCTTGGCTTTGATGGAGGCTTAGGTATACCACATTGAAAACTTGCTTTTAAGGCTTCTATTTTCCTTAATTTGAAATTCTTAATATTTTGAAGAACATCAGTAGGCACATGAGCAAGTGTCTGTGTGGCAGGAATAATCATTCCAACTGGGAGTTCAGTATTGCAGGAGGTATGTGAAGATGAAATGGGAGTGGGTGAAGCATTTGGATTAAGAAAGTACATTACATCTTCAATTGAGGATGGGCTGCTTGTGTCTGACTCTAAACTACTTGAATCTGATGAGAGGGGTGATGGAAATGAGGACATCGTACTTTTATCAATGAAGTACTTAGTGTTACCAGGAAGATTCACGGATTCTGCCTTTTCAGCTTCTGATGATACTTTGCATTCTGAGTTGCTCTTTTGTCTTTCTGGCTCTGTTTGGATCATCTTGATGTGCAGTAGTGGTCTTTTATCTTGCAGAATCAGTTGAATCTTCATTAGTTGGCGCAGGCTCCTCAGTCTGAAAGGTCCTCTGACGTCTTTTGAGTGGTGCTTGATCATCATCTTCTTCTTCAACTATTGCTGCTGGAATTTGGGTCTGAACCTTTGTCTTTTTTCTCTTCTTGGAGCATTCTGATGTGGCTGTTTCATGTGCAGCTTTTACTTTAGCTATCTTACTCTTCTCCTGTGGTGATTTGATAGGAACAGAATTTACCATTGCATCAATTTCTTCATCCAAGGTTAGCTTCCTTTTTGGTGGAGGTATGGCAGGAGATCTTCTAATAGGTTCTCTTGTCATTATAGTAGTTGTACTTCTTGTCCTGGAATCTCTGTAAAGATCAGGCAGAAAATCTGAAATTTGATATATTGTGAGATTTTCTCCTCTGCTTCGTTCCATTTGAATAAGAGCTTTGATGACTTCTTCACAGTCATGATTGGAAATGACAGGAAATTCTTCATTAATGATGGGTTGGTTGATCTGATGCAGAAGGGCTGGTCAGATGCTACAACCTTACTTATGATCCTCATCTTTGTCAATGTGTGAGCAGTGAATGCTTTCCCATACTTGATTCCAAAATCTTCAACTCCTTCAACTTTTTCCCGAGCATGTATGATCTAAGATTGATAAAAAAGTCCAAAAGAAGTCTTCCATTTAGGATCATAGATTTTTCTTCCTTGATACTTCTGCATAAATGATTGAAAATGTACTTGACTAGATTTATTGGTTCTTTAGTCAAGATAAGAGTTGCCAGAAGTCTGTCATCCCAACTTATCGTCTTGCTGCTCCTTTCATCACTGGGTAGAATACATCCATAGATAAATTTGAGGACAACCTTGACTTGGTCATGCATGAACTTTGCATATCCCAAGTTCTTGATGTCTCCCTTGATATCCTGATCTGATTTGTAGAGAATTTTCTTCATACTCTCTAGGTAGATTGTGTCTTTGTTTGTATCTTTCAGGTACAAACTAGTTTCTTTCACTTTGAGAAGTTGTGATATTGTTTTCTTGGTGATGACCAATCTTATTCCACAGACAGATGATCTGATTTCTGTTTCTGTAAACTTCTCTAATCCAAGCTCCTCCCTTGTCTTCTTTGAGTCCCCGAGTTCATTGGTTCTTGCTCTTCTAAGTTCCTTTTCTGTAGGTTCTCTGTCAAATACTTCTGCCTTGAGCCAAAAGTGTTTAACAAGTTTTGTGTATGTTGGGTCGTTTAGCAGATTAACAAAGTGTCCCCAATGATGATAAGTTACGAAATCCAACAAATCAATTCCATTTTTCTTTAACCCATAATGATCAAAGATGTCTTCGCTAAGCACTGTTAACTCGTCTTCTGGGGTGCTCATCATTTTTAACCTACCGGTCAAACTGATTCCCGACTCAGCAAGGTTAAAAATGTGGGATGATTGAGTTGCCATGACAATTCTGATGATGTCGCGTCGAATTTCGGATGTCAAGCTATTGACTAGCATTGAATCACTAAATTTAAATCACGACTGAACTTTTAATTTTTCGGGGAAAAAGGAAAAAAGTTCTAAATTACCTTGAAAAGAGATTTTAGGTTCGAAAGTCGATTATGCGAGGGGAAGGTATTAGCACCCCTCACATCCGTTGTACTCAACGGGAACCTCTTAGTTGGCTTAGGCTTAAAATGTTTTTGACGTTTTGCTTGCATGCTTAATCATATATATATATATGTAAATGAACAAGTAAATAAAATGTGAGGTGAAGAAAGAGATAAAAACAAACGAAATAGAAAAAAGAGAAAAAAAAAGATTTTTAAATAACGGGCTTGACAAGACGTCGGTCTTGCTCCTACGTATCTCCCGGTAGTCGGAGAATTCAAAGCTTACGTAGTTCTTGAAAAAGAATTGTTTGAAAACGCACAAAGGCGTAAAAAGCTTAAAAAAGGTGAAAGACAGACGCTAAGGCGATAAACTCGCGCAAGGCGTAAATATTTAAGGAAAAAAGACAGACGCACAGGGGCGTAAAATGTTTGAAAATAAAGACAAACGCACGGAGGCGTACAAAAGCTTGAAAATAAAATAAACGCACGGAGGCGTTAAATTCACGCAAGGCGTAAATGTTTTAAAATTAACGCGCAAAGGCGCGAAAGGTTTGGATTGACCACAAGGGCCAAGATTGGTGAGTTTGATTCACTTCGAAAATAGAATGACGATTGTCCGAGCAACGAGACATACGTCAAGCGCTCGTACAACCGGGGAAAGGAGAGACATACGTCAAACCACCCTTTTTCATTTAAGTTTTGTTTGAATTAAAAACGTATTTTTGGGGAAGCTAGAAAAGAATGACGATCGTCTAAGCAACGAGACATACGTCAAGTGTTTATTCGATCGAGGAAAGGAGAGACATACGTCAAACCACCCTTTTTCATTCAAGTTTCGCTTGAAATTTTTTAGAAAATGTATTAACTAAAAATAACGCTCGTTTTTAGAATAAAAGAGAAAAATAAATTGTCCAAATTAGTTGTTGCAACCAAAATGAACAAGTTTGTCGCTTAATAAAAAAAAGTTTTTGTTGTTTTGGGATTTTTACTTAGAGTTAAAAAAAAGAAAAATAAATGCGGTGAAATAAACTAAACGCGAGGAATTAAATAAAAGGATCGTTGGATTTAAATAAAAAAAGATTTTTTTGTTTATCATGGATTGAACTATAAAAACAATGCATATTTATATATATATGTTCCTAAATGTACATATAAAGAAAAAATATAAAATGAAATGAACAAAAAGAAATAAAAATAAAAAAATAAATGCATGAGATAAATGATAGGTAAATAAATAAATGAGATGTAAAAAATAATAAAACAATAAAAAGAAATAAATAACAAAAAGAAAAAAAAAATTAAATTTGCAAAGAAAATAAAAGAAATAAAAATTTGGGAGGTGTAAAAATTAAAACTGGGGGGTACTAGTAGCAAAAATTAAATCAGATTTAAAAGAAAAGGCCCAAAAAGCATCGGGCTTTCGTAAATTAACCTGGGCCGTCTGATTAATCAGACGGCCCTGATTAGATCACAGGGTAGAGAAACAAGGGCCGTATGATTTAAAAATCAAAGGCCTGGATTACGTGGGTGTACGCTAACGCGTACACCCTGCCTCACTGAAACGGGGAGGGGTATAAATACCCTTCTCCCCTCATTTCT
Source organism: Medicago ruthenica (assembly GCA_018208015.1). NCBI lineage: Eukaryota > Viridiplantae > Streptophyta > Magnoliopsida > Fabales > Fabaceae > Medicago > Medicago ruthenica. The sequence continues at coordinate 76,728,638 of CM031377.1, read as the reverse complement.
CCTCATTTCACCCATTCCACTCTCTCTCTTCTCTCATTTCTCTCTGCCTTAGCCGAAACTTCTCCCCCCTCTCACTAAATCTGTCCCGCCGTGAACAGTGCTCCGGCGTGGTGGCCGGTGGTGGCACCACCGCGCCGGAGATCTAAAAAACCCCCCTTTTCAAAATCTTTCTTCCTTTTCCTATATCCTTTTTGCTTCTAAACTCAAATCCGCAACTAGATTTTCGAAAATCTCCCCCCAAATCCCTAGATCTAAACTTTAAAAACCGAAAAAAATTTCCCTTTACCTTGTTTTTGGTTCGGCCTTGCTTGCGTGTGTGCGTGTTGTGTGTGCTCTGGGTGCGTGTTGCTGATGGGTTATGTTGTTGTGCTTTGGCTTGCGAAAAAATGGTGGTGATGTTGATGTGTGTTTTGTTGAGTTGCTGCTAGGGCCTTTGTGTTGTACTGGAAACGTGTTTGAGTTTGGCTTTTGCTGGAAAATATTTGTTGTGTTTAAAAAATCTTCTTCTCAAAAATTTTTCTCCTCTTTTCTCTGTTGATGCAAGTTCTGTTTTATAGAGGAATTATTCAGCTGCTTGTCATAACTTGCAAGCTGGTTTTCCTGGGATTAGGGATAAGATCTGAGCAAGCATTAAATGGGAAGATTTGCTGGATTTTTTTTGCAGGTTTGTGATGATTTCTGGATAGGATTTGAGGATTGAAATGATGAAGAAAACTGGAAAATGGGGCGCTGCATGTGTTGTTGTTGGACTGTTGACCATGACTTGGACTTGGACTTTTTTTTTTTTTTGGACAAAAAAATGAAAAGAAAAAATAATAATAATAGTAAAAGTAAAAATAATAAAAAATGATAATAATAAAAATTAAAATAAAAATTAATGATAAATAATAAAAAAACTAAAATTAAAAAATAAAAAGGGATAAAAAGATAAAATTAATAAACAAAACAAAAATTGACATGAGGTATTTTAAAATACCTCCCTGCCGAAATTTTGTCTGAAACGACGAAAATTCTCGGCCTTTTAAAAAATGCGTAAAACGAGACAATAAATAAAACGAGACGAAAACGGGTCAAAAAATGGGGTATGACAGATGCCCCTATTTAAGTTTCTTCGCTACGGAGATTAAAAGGTGAAATTTTGATTCGACGGGTCGAAGAAACTTAAATACAGAGTACACCATTTTTTGACCAATTTTGACAGTAAAATGTCATGGATGCAATGTTATGAATGCATGCGATGCACGTATAAATGCAAGACGACAAAGATGACCTGATTGGGGACAAACAGAGACAAAAGGGATACCCGGGTTCGTTAAAGAAACGGGATCCGACTCTATTGGGGATAGTGTTCCACTGGGGAAAAGAGGTTAGCCGTTTGGGTTATTGCCGAACTGTTCACTGGGGAGAGTGGGCAATTAACCACGGGAACCAAAAAGGGTAAAATGTCAGCTGTTCGGATTGTTGCCGAACTGCCACTGACGACAAGGATTGAATGCAAGGGTCAGCTGTTCGGGTTGTTGCCGAACTGCCACTGACGACAAGAAATAAAATGTCAACTGTTCGGATTGAATTCCGAACTGCCATCGACGTCAAGAAATAAGATGTCAACTGTCGGTTTGTTCCGACCTGCCATTGACGACAAAGAAATATAAAATGTCAACTGTCGGTTGTTCCGACCTGCCATTGACGACAAGGAAATAAAAGATGTCAACTGTCGGTTGTTCCGACCTGCCATTGACGACAAGAAATAAGATGTCAACTGTCGGTTTGTTCCGACCTGCCATTGACGACAAAGAAATATAAAATGTCAACTGTCGGTTGTTCCGACCTGCCATTGACGACAAGGAAATAAAAGATGTCAACTGTCGGTTTGTTCCGACCTGCCATTGACGACAAGGAAATATAAAATGTCAACTGTCGGTTGTTCCGACCTGCCATTGACGACAAGGAAATGAAAAATGTCAACTGTCGGTTGTTCCGACCTGCCATTGACGACAAGGAAATGAAAAATGTCAACTGTCGGTTTGTTCCGACCTGCCATTGACGACAAAGAAATATAAAATGTCAACTGTCGGTTTGTTCCGACCTGCCATTGACGACAAGAAATAAAAGATGTCAACTGTCCGGATTGGTTACCGAACCGTTCATTGACGACAAAAAGGAAAGACATGTCAACTGTCCGGATTGTTTACCGAACCGTTCATTGACAATAGTGAGGATGCGGCTGACAAGCTGTTCCTTATGGAATTGCCCCTTCAATTGGGGAAAAGGGATGCACAAGCTGTTCGTTAAAGAACTTGTCACTTGGCACAACACTGGGGAATATGCACAAGCTGTTCGTTAAAGAACTGCCACTTGGCGTGAAAGGGTGACATCACTTGACCAAACAGATTGGGGATGACACTTGGGGAATATTTACTGGTGACTATGATGGGATGCCGAGCAAAGTCGGGCTTTGGTTATGATTTGGTATTTGTGAGTGTGAATGATGACTCACTGGGGAATGCCAATAAAATTGGGCTTTGTTTTGTAACATCACTGGAGGATGACACTTGAGAAAAATGCAGATTGTTTATGATAAATTGGTAAGAAACGTGATGGTTAAAACAACCATGTACAGATGATATTGTGGTATGTTGTATGCATGAATGAGTATACGCATGAATGTATGTTTGTATGATTTGTATGATTGTACAAATGTACAAATGCATGAATGCATGAATGTATGATTGTATAACTCCCACTGGGGATGTGTGAAAGATTGACTTGCACTGGGGGATACCCTAAATGTTTTGATTTAATGCATGACCGACAACTTGGTGAAACAAGATTTAGACCGGTAAAATGAGAAGTGGACCGACGTCGCATGGCAAACACTCGGTAATCTTTGATGGGGATGATGTCGTAGGGAACACCTCCAAAATGTTGACGGGGTAAAGTCGTAACCGTTGATAAGGAATACATACTTCATGGGGAAATTGTTACTTCATTTGGGGAATCGTGTTAATCCGCTTGGGAAAAGAATTTGTGATTCCGCCGGGAATGTTTATGTTTTGTTTGGATGCCGAGCGAGGTCGGGCTTTGATGCTGGGTGCCGAGCAAGGTCGGGCTTTTATGTTGGATGCCGAGCGAGGTCGGGCTTTTTGTATTTGTGCCAATAATAATTGGGCTTTAGGGGTTGAGACTCCACTGGAGGAATGCCAATAAAAATTGGGCTTTATTTGTGGTTTCGCTGGGGATATAAGGATCATTTTGGAAGCATGATCGATATCCAGCCTTAGATGCCAACGGTGGTTGGGCTTTTGATTGTTTTTTGGACAAAGGTTGATTTCCTGGGGAGTTTGTTAATCCACAGGGGATTGTGCTAATCCACTGGGGGTTATGATTGAATGCCGAGCGAGGTCGGGCTTTGATTCACTGGGGATATTCCCTTTGATTCACGGGGAAACTCCGTTGGGGAAATCTGTTTAGCAATTGACCATATTTGGTCTGTGAAGCTTATCCGCTCTCGGGATAGCTGCTGGCGCGCATTTCAATTATTCGCAAGTCCAAAGAGAATGTGTTTATTATTTATGCCTTTCAAAAAGATTTAAATTTTTCTTTTGAAAAAGAGTTTCGTTCCAAGTACTATTATCAAAAATAGAAGAAATGACTAAGCAAAATAAATGGGAATTCCCAACAAAATGTAAAGACTTCACTAGGAAGAAATTTTATTAATGGGTGGTGGCCCGCCAATGGCGTGGTTCCACGGATCTTACAAAGTTTGAAAAAATGGTAAATATACAGGGAAGGTTCATTGAACAATAACCGCTATTCCCCCTAACAACTTTGAATTCACTGTTTGGATGCTTCAGATTCCGAGTCCTTTGACAGTTGATTTGCCCCAAGTAAACTGTAGCCAATCCGATGCAGTTATCTTGTCTTTTGATCCTTAACTTTTGCATAGATCGCCCTTTCGGGTTTTCGACCTATTAGGATGATTATTTCTGTTTTGTGTCTCTAATTTTTGCCTGGACCGCCCTTTCGGGTTTTCAGTCCACCGAGACGCTCATTTTTGCCTAAGCCGCCTTTTCAGGTTTTCGACTTACCGAGCTGTTCTTTTGTTTTTAGACAAAATATTTCTTGACTACATCGGAATTCACAGGACGCGGAAAATCTTCGCCGTCCATTGTTGTGAGAATCAAAGCTCCTCCGGAGAAAACTCTCTTGACCACATACGGGCCTTCGTAGTTAGGCGTCCATTTGCCCCTAGGATCGGGTTGAAAAGATAGGATCCTTTTAAGCACGAGGTCTCCTTCTTGGATTTCACGAGGACGAACCTTCTTATCAAAAGCTTGTTTCATCCTCTGTTGATACAGTTGTCCATGACACAAGGCAGTCATGCGTTTTTCCTCAATTAAGTTCAACTGATCGTATCTGTTTTGACACCATTCGGCCTCTGACAATTTAGCTTCCATCAAGATTCTTAATGACGGGATTTCGACTTCTACGGGGAGCACTGCTTCCATGCCGTATACTAAAGAGAAAGGGGTTGCCCCTGTCGATGTGCGTACTGAAGTACGATACCCGTGCAAGGCATATGGCAACATCTCGTGCCAATCCTTGTAGGTGACCACCATCTTTTGCACTATTTTCTTGATGTTTTTGTTCGCAGCTTCAACTGCGCCATTCATCTGAGGTCTATAAGGAGAGGAGTTATGATGCTCGATCTTGAACTCTTGACATAGCTCCTTCATCATTTTGTTGTTCAGATTGGTCCCATTGTCGGTGATAATCCTGCTAGGAATACCATATCGACAGATGATATGATTCTTAATAAATCGGACCACCACTTGTTTGGTGACGTTGGCGTATGACGCAGCTTCGACCCATTTGGTGAAGTAGTCAATCGCAACTAAGATGAAGCGATGTCCATTAGAAGCTTTAGGTTCAATCCTACCAATCATATCGATACCCCACATGGAGAAAGGCCATGGGGAAGAGAGGACATTCAGAGCCGTTGGTGGCATATGGATCTTGTCCGCATAAATTTGACATTTATGGCACTTTCTGGCATGCTTGTAGCAATCACTCTCCAAGGTCATCCAGTAATATCCGGCCCTTAAGATCTTCCTAGCCATTGTGTGTCCACTGGAATGAGTCCCGAAGGAACCTTCATGTATCTCATGCATTATACGATCGGCTTCTTGCTCATCGACGCATCTGAGTAGCACCATATCAAAATTCCTCTTGTATAAAACTTCTCCATTTAGAAAGAAGTTGCCAGCTAATCTTCGCAGAGTTTTCTTATCCTTGTTGGATGCCCCATGCGGGTACTCTTGCTTTTGGAGGAAACTTTTGATGTCATGAAACCATGGCTGGTTATCTATGACTGCTTCGGCTGCAAACACATGTGCAGGCCTTTCTAGATGCTCCACCTTGATTGTTGGAATCTCACTCCGGCGACTGATCTCATACATGGAAGACAAAGTTGCCAAAGCATCCGCCATTTGATTCTCATCTCGAGGAATATGATGCAGCTTAACTTTGTTGAAAAAAGTTAGCAAACGTCTTGCGTAATCTTTGTAAGGAATCAAGCCGGTGTGGCGAGTTTCCCAATCTCCATTGATCTGATTGATCACAAGAGCTGAGTCTCCATAAATGTCGAGGTTCTTGATCCTTAGATCAATGGCTTCCTCAATTCCCAGAATACAAGCTTCATACTCCGCCATATTGTTTGTACAGTCGAATGAAAGTCTTGCAGCGAAAGGGAGATGTTTGCCGTCGGGGGTGATGATAACTGCCCCAATTCCATTGCCATAGACATTGACAGCTCCATCAAAGATTAACTTCCATCTAGATTCAGGATCTGGACCCTCGCCGAATAGTGGCTCGTCATAATCCTTCATCTTTAGATACATGATTTCTTCATCGGGGAAGTCAAACTTGATTGGTTGATAATCCTCGATTGGTTGATGAGCCAAATGATCGGCAAGAATGCTAGCCTTGATAGCTTTTTGAGTGTGGTATTCGATGTCGTATTCTGATAACAACATCTGCCAACGGGCGATCCTTCCGGTTAAGGCGGGTTTTTCAAAGATGTACTTGATTGGATCCATTTTGGATATCAACCAAGTAGTATGGTTAAGCATGTAGTGGCGAAGACGCCTAGCAGCCCAAGCTAAGGCACAACAAGTCTTCTCGAGTAGAGAGTATCGGGACTCGCAGTCCGTAAACTTCTTGCTTAGGTAGTAGACAACGTGCTCTTTTCTACCGGTCTCGTCTTGTTGTCCGAGTACACAACCCATGGAGTCCTCCAATACGGTTAAGTACATGATTAAAGGTCTCCCTTCGACTGGAGGGATAAGTATTGGAGGTTCTAGCAGGTACTCCTTGATGCTGTCGAAGGCTTTCTGACAATCTTCTGTCCATACTACTTCTTGATTTTTGCGAAGTAGCTTGAAGATGGGTCCACAAGTGGCTGTCATGTGGGATATGAATCTAGAGATGTAATTTAAACGTCCTAGAAATCCCCTTACTTGCTTCTCAGTTTGAGGAGCAGGCATTTCTCTGATGGCTTTGACCTTGTCGGGATCTACCTCGATACCCTTTTGACTGACAATGAAACCTAGAAGTTTTCCAGATCTCACGCCGAATGTACATTTGTTGGGGTTCAGGCGAAGCCGATATTTTCTTAGACGTTGAAACATCTTTAGCAAATATTCAACATGTTCCTCTTCAGTTCCTGATTTGACAATCATGTCGTCGACATATACTTCAATTTCTTTGTGTATCATGTCGTGGAAAAGAGTGGTCATGCCCCTTTGATAGGTAGCACCCGCATTTGTTAAGCCAAAAGGCATCACTTGATAACAAAAGGTGCCCCATGGTGTAATGAAAGATGTTTTTTCTCTATCTTCAACAGCCATTTTAATTTGATTGTATCCAGAGAAACCATCCATGAAGGAGAATACCTTGGATTTGGCCGTATTGTCGACCAATATGTCAATGTGGGGTAAAGGGAAGTCGTCTTTTGGACTAGCTTTGTTTAAATCTCGGTAGTCGACGCACATCCGAACTTTACCGTCCTTCTTGGGAACAGGCACTATGTTGGCCAACCACTGAGGGTATTCTGATGTAACAAGAAATCCAGCGTTAATTTGCTTTTGCACTTCCTCTTTGATCTTGAGGGCCATGTCAGGGCGAGTTCTTCTCAACTTCTGCTTGACTGGCGGACATTCAGGCTTTAAAGGTAGATGATGCTCCACAATCTCGGGATCCAATCCTGGCATATCCTGGTACGACCATGCAAAGATATCCACATATTCTTCAAGAAGCTTGACGATTCTTTCTTTGACGGACGCATCCAACAATGCCCCAATCTTGATTTCTTTCTTGTCCTCTTCGGAACCCAAGTTGATAACCTCTATTGCTTCTTCATGAGGCTGAATAGTCTTCCTCTCTTGTTCTAATAGACGCTTGATTTCGTCCGGAATTTCTTCATCCTCTTCCTCTTCCGCTTCGCAAACAGGGAGTTCAAAGTTGGGAGGGAGCCTAGGGTTAAGGTGTTCAACGGGTTTATGGACGTTTAGTCTGCAAATGATGGATGATTGATTTTAGTGAAATGAGCGAAAATGCAGACTTTTTTAAATTTAAAAAAGAAAATATACTTATGATTGATTTTTTTTTTGGGTTTTTTTTGTGTTACCATTTTTTTGGAAAAACGACAATAAGACAACAAAGAGAATAATAGAAAGGTCGTGATAAAAACGACAAATTTCATTTATGATAATAGTACTTTAAACAAGCCCTACATGAGTCCTTCTTCGCTTTGGGCAAGACGAAGGGATCTTTTTTTGAAAACGATAAATAAATAAACACATTACTTAGATAATTGAATAACAGAAGGAACGTCGACAGCGTCCCAATTGCGACAAACTCCTCCGGGCGTTATATGGACATGTGCCGCTTCTTCTGGCCCATCTTCAGTGATGGCGTTGACTTTCTTTGTGGCTTCCTTCAAAATAGGACTAGCTCCTTGATGCTCTTGAACCATGTTGATTGAGGAGACATGGCTTGGCAGCGGGTTAGTTTGGACGTTTGGGTTCGAGTCCTTGAAGGTCAGCACATTAGCACGGACTAGCCTTTGAACCTCACTTTTGAGAACAAAGCAACGTTCAATGTCATGGCCGGGTGCCCCTTGATGGAACACACAAGTAAGGTCCGGGCGATACCATGTAGGTAATATATTTGGTACGGGAGGAGGTGCTCTTGTTTGCACGAGGTTCCTCGCAAGTAAAGCCGGGAGCAAATCCGCGTACTTCATGGGTATCGGATCGAATGCCGCTCTTGGGCGATTCTGATGGTTGAAGGGCTGTTGAGGTGCTTGAGGTCGGAATTGCTGCTGACCTTGCGGACGTTGTTGTTGATAATATGGTTGTTGAGGGGGAGGCCTTTGTGGGACCTGAATCTGGTAGTTTGGAGGTGTTGAGATGGTAGGTGAAATGGCAGAGATATGTTGATATGCTGAGTACCCTTGATGAGGTCCTCCATGACCAATCATGCCGATATCTTGCTCTTTCTTCTTTGGGTAGCCACCCCCGAATCTCTTAGTGCTGCTTGATGGAGCACTTTCTTTCACTAAGCGTCCCTCTCGGACCGCATCCTCCAAACGTACGCCCATGCTTACCATCTCGGTGAAGTCACTTGGCGCACTCGCAACCATTCGTTCATAATAAAAGGAGCCAAGAGTATTCAAAAATATCTTGGTCATTTCCTTCTCTTCAAGAGGCGGGCTGATCTGAGCCGCTATCTCCCTCCATCTTTGTGCGTACTCCTTAAAGGTCTCCTTGTCCTTTTGGGCCATGGCCCGGAGTTGGTCCCGGTCCGGGGCCATGTCCAAATTATATTTGTATTGGCGGACAAACGCCTCTCCCAAGTCATTGAAGGTTCGGATTTTAGTACTATCCAAACCCATGTACCACTTTAAAGCGGCACCGGTTAAGCTATCTTGGAAATAATGGATAAGGAGCTGATGGTTGTCTGTTGACATCTTCCTTGCATACATTACCAAGTGACTTTGCGGGCAAGTATTCCCTTTGTACTTTTCAAAGTCCGGGACCTTGAATTTAGGAGGGATCTTGACATTGGGTACAAGGCATAGATCATGGGCGTCCTTCCCGAATAAATCCTTCCCTCGGAGGGCCTTAATCTCCTTTTGCATTTCCTCGAATTTCTCTTGGAAATCTGCCATCTTATCTTGGACACCTACACTTTCGGCATGAAAGATAGGCCCGTGATCATGTTGAGTGGTATGGACCACTGGCGTTGTGAAGGCCACAGTAGCCGGAGAGAAGGTAAACTCGGGTTGAGATACCGGAGCTTCTAGGAGAGTAGTAGGAATTGGGATAGACTCTTCACCGAACTCAAAAGGCATGCCCCACGTACAACCGAGGGGTTTAGAGTGTTGTGGAGCATTGACATGCAATGATGAAGTTGAAGCAAATGCTGATGCTTGCTCTTGAGGACTGGAGGGAGGAGGAGGAGGTGTCGGTATTTGCGCGGCAGCTAGTAGCTTCACTAACTCCGTTAGTTTCTCCATCTCCGTTTTCATGGATGTTAATTCTTCACGAAGCTCGTGATTCTCTTGCTCTAAATTCTCCATTTTCTTCTTTAAAGCTGCTCGAGTGTTGTAGGCGTGAGTCACTTCAAGACGATGAGCCACTTCTCTTTATGGAAAGACGCGTAGTGTTGCGGAGAAAATGCGAACACTGAATACTCGATTTGGATTATGAGAAATCCTGAGGATAAGAAAGAAAAGGGAATGAGTTTTGGACTCGAAGATGGACATATGCATGATATTGAATGATGTTAATGTAAAATGCATGAAAAATTTTTTGTTTTGCTTTACTAGGAAATTAAGAGTGCAATTAATTTCCTATAAAGCAAAGTGATATGCGAAAATTATTTTCATGCATGTAAATGTATGGTATGCATATGTATGTATGTTCAAAATTTCCCCCATCCTCACGTGTGGGCACTAAAGGTGAGATTTTCTAAAAGGTCCCTAGAGATCACGGACTTCACATGGAACTATTGTCGTCAATTGCAAATGCTCGCAAGACCTCAATAAATTCCAAGTGAAATCTACTCTAGGCGGGGTTTTCGCATCTTCCCTTCAAGACATACGTCAAGTGGGCCTCCGCTACGCAACCCCATCCTATCTTAATTTTTTTCTCAAAGCTCGGGAATAGAGCCTCACACGTCCGGCATTAACCCGAACAATGTGGAGTAACACCGCTCAAGTAACCCCACAACATATATATAATATAAATATAAAGCAATATGAAACAAATATATATAGAGCGAGAAAAGATAAACAAATAATGATGATAAGGCATAAGCGTGCAAGCAAAATAAAAACATTTTAACCTAAAAGCCGACTAAGATAGGCTTGACTTATCATACACGAAAACAAAGTGTTTAAGTGTTATTTCCCCAGTGAAGTCGCCATTTCTGTCGCGTCGAATTTCGGATGTCAAGCTATTGACTAGCATTGAATCACTAAATTTAAATCACGACTGAACTTTTAATTTTTCGGGGAAAAAGGAAAAAAGTTCTAAATTACCTTGAAAAGAGATTTTAGGTTCGAAAGTCGATTATGCGAGGGGAAGGTATTAGCACCCCTCACATCCGTTGTACTCAACGGGAACCTCTTAGTTGGCTTAGGCTTAAAATGTTTTTGACGTTTTGCTTGCATGCTTAATCATATATATATATATGTAAATGAACAAGTAAATAAAATGTGAGGTGAAGAAAGAGATAAAAACAAACGAAATAGAAAAAAGAGAAAAAAAAAGATTTTTAAATAACGGGCTTGACAAGACGTCGGTCTTGCTCCTACGTATCTCCCGGTAGTCGGAGAATTCAAAGCTTACGTAGTTCTTGAAAAAGAATTGTTTGAAAACGCACAAAGGCGTAAAAAGCTTAAAAAAGGTGAAAGACAGACGCTAAGGCGATAAACTCGCGCAAGGCGTAAATATTTAAGGAAAAAAGACAGACGCACAGGGGCGTAAAATGTTTGAAAATAAAGACAAACGCACGGAGGCGTACAAAAGCTTGAAAATAAAATAAACGCACGGAGGCGTTAAATTCACGCAAGGCGTAAATGTTTTAAAATTAACGCGCAAAGGCGCGAAAGGTTTGGATTGACCACAAGGGCCAAGATTGGTGAGTTTGATTCACTTCGAAAATAGAATGACGATTGTCCGAGCAACGAGACATACGTCAAGCGCTCGTACAACCGGGGAAAGGAGAGACATACGTCAAACCACCCTTTTTCATTTAAGTTTTGTTTGAATTAAAAACGTATTTTTGGGGAAGCTAGAAAAGAATGACGATCGTCTAAGCAACGAGACATACGTCAAGTGTTTATTCGATCGAGGAAAGGAGAGACATACGTCAAACCACCCTTTTTCATTCAAGTTTCGCTTGAAATTTTTTAGAAAATGTATTAACTAAAAATAACGCTCGTTTTTAGAATAAAAGAGAAAAATAAATTGTCCAAATTAGTTGTTGCAACCAAAATGAACAAGTTTGTCGCTTAATAAAAAAAAGTTTTTGTTGTTTTGGGATTTTTACTTAGAGTTAAAAAAAAGAAAAATAAATGCGGTGAAATAAACTAAACGCGAGGAATTAAATAAAAGGATCGTTGGATTTAAATAAAAAAAGATTTTTTTGTTTATCATGGATTGAACTATAAAAACAATGCATATTTATATATATATGTTCCTAAATGTACATATAAAGAAAAAATATAAAATGAAATGAACAAAAAGAAATAAAAATAAAAAAATAAATGCATGAGATAAATGATAGGTAAATAAATAAATGAGATGTAAAAAATAATAAAACAATAAAAAGAAATAAATAACAAAAAGAAAAAAAAAATTAAATTTGCAAAGAAAATAAAAGAAATAAAAATTTGGGAGGTGTAAAAATTAAAACTGGGGGGTACTAGTAGCAAAAATTAAATCAGATTTAAAAGAAAAGGCCCAAAAAGCATCGGGCTTTCGTAAATTAACCTGGGCCGTCTGATTAATCAGACGGCCCTGATTAGATCACAGGGTAGAGAAACAAGGGCCGTATGATTTAAAAATCAAAGGCCTGGATTACGTGGGTGTACGCTAACGCGTACACCCTGCCTCACTGAAACGGGGAGGGGTATAAATACCCTTCTCCCCTCATTTCTCCTCATTTCACCCATTCCACTCTCTCTCTTCTCTCATTTCTCTCTGCCTTAGCCGAAACTTCTCCCCCCTCTCACTAAATCTGTCCCGCCGTGAACAGTGCTCCGGCGTGGTGGCCGGTGGTGGCACCACCGCGCCGGAGATCTAAAAAACCCCCCTTTTCAAAATCTTTCTTCCTTTTCCTATATCCTTTTTGCTTCTAAACTCAAATCCGCAACTAGATTTTCGAAAATCTCCCCCCAAATCCCTAGATCTAAACTTTAAAAACCGAAAAAAAAATTTCCCTTTACCTTGTTTTTGGTTCGGCCTTGCTTGCGTGTGTGCGTGTTGTGTGTGCTCTGGGTGCGTGTTGCTGATGGGTTATGTTGTTGTGCTTTGGCTTGCGAAAAAATGGTGGTGATGTTGATGTGTGTTTTGTTGAGTTGCTGCTAGGGCCTTTGTGTTGTACTGGAAACGTGTTTGAGTTTGGCTTTTGCTGGAAATATTTGTTGTGTTTAAAAAATCTTCTTCTCAAAAATTTTTCTCCTCTTTTCTCTGTTGATGCAAGTTCTGTTTTATAGAGGAATTATTCAGCTGCTTGTCATAACTTGCAAGCTGGTTTTCCTGGGATTAGGGATAAGATCTGAGCAAGCATTAAATGGGAAGATTTGCTGGATTTTTTTTGCAGGTTTGTGATGATTTCTGGATAGGATTTGAGGATTGAAATGATGAAGAAAACTGGAAAATGGGGCGCTGCATGTGTTGTTGTTGGACTGTTGACCATGACTTGGACTTGGACTTTTTTTTTTTTTTGGACAAAAAAATGAAAAGAAAAAATAATAATAATAGTAAAAGTAAAAATAATAAAAAATGATAATAATAAAAATTAAAATAAAAATTAATGATAAATAATAAAAAAACTAAAATTAAAAAATAAAAAGGGATAAAAAGATAAAATTAATAAACAAAACAAAAATTGACATGAGGTATTTTAAAATACCTCCCTGCCGAAATTTTGTCTGAAACGACGAAAATTCTCGGCCTTTTAAAAAATGCGTAAAACGAGACAATAAATAAAACGAGACGAAAACGGGTCAAAAAATGGGGTATGAAAGATGAATATTGAACTTTCTAGGTTTAAAAGAGAATGAGAGAAATAGAAAAGGGGAAAGGCGGAAGATAGTGTGCTCAGAGAATGCTTTGATAGCTTATGGTTAGTATCCAATAGTTAAAATCCTTGTTAGACAAAACACCTCTTTTTAGTATCAAGTAAGTGGGCCAGATGTCAGTTATTTAAATGAGAGGCCTTTCCACTCCTATGACACGTCAGAGTTGTTTTTATCAGAATTTGAAGTCTCTTTAGTCCCACTGTATACTTATACTGACCCTCAATCAAATTTGCTTCTTGAGAGCTTCTAACTAGAGTTGTTTCTGAACTTCATTAGACTTGAGCTTCATTAGGACTTAATACTACTGACTACTACATACTTGTTCCTGCAAAATAAATCCTTGTTAGCTTTGACAAACCATGTCAAGCTTCTGTGTTAGCAGATGGGTTGTGCATTGATTCCTTAATCTGAGTGATTTTGGAATTGTACACAATGTATGCTAACTGACCCTTTTTGAAGTATTTACAATGGAATATCCTGTCAGGTTGAGCACAAATTTTCATTAGATAAATTCTGATAAGTTTAGGACTGCTTAACATAAACCAACTTATGAGGGTGGTAGTACTTATTAGCAGATATCTGTTGTGATTAAGTTCACTTCCTCTCTTACCTGTTTATTACGACAGGTATGAGAGAGAATGCTTCTTTGATCCAAGAAAACTTTTCCAAAAAAAATTCTAATTCAAAACAATTTGCTTTTCCTTTGGATCATGGCATCATAGTGAGCTTGGCGCACTTTAATATCTAACTATAAGCTTGTTCCTTCATTATAATATTTGTCACACAATTAATTTGTGCTAAGTATATTATGTTCAGATTTAAAAACAATATCAAGAAAATAAAGAATGAAAGAATAGAAATTTAGCAGTGCTATTTTATTTTGACATTTGCACTAGTGTCCTCAGTGCTTTCCCTTCCCATATTCTGATTTTGGAATATATGCATTTTTCCCTTTGTTTTGAGTAAGTCTCCATTGTCCGGGTCGTGAGCATGATTTTGATGCTTTGTTGTGGATTTTCTCTAAACTGTTGATGATCTCACTTCTAGGCACCCATAGTTTCATGGATTCTTTTATGATATTCTTAGAAATCCTTGAGTTCTTCTGAGCCTTTGATCATGAGCTTGACTGATGAGAAGTATTCAAGACTTTTGATTTGAATAAGGTTTGTCTTGATTTGTTGCTCTCTTCTGCTCTTTAACTGATTGAAGCTTGAAGCTTTTGAGCCTGTGATTTTGATTCATCAGAATCTCTGATTGGATAGTATCAGAATCTGACTTACTCATGATTTGTGACTCAGACTCTTTTGTTTTTAATTTTTTCAGAATTTGAACTTCAGTTCTTGTTAAGACTAAGTGGTTGGAGAATTGTTCCTTTAGTTCCTCAGGGTTGGATGTGATCATTTCTTCTGGATTCTTCTTCTTCTTGCATGGTAATTATGAGCAGCCAATTCCTTCTCCATGATTCTTGCTAACACCATAAATCATAGATGCTAGTATGCTTCTTCCAATGGAGTTAGCAAGAAATTCTTGAAGGGCCTCTTCATGCTTTGTTAGAGATCTTGTGATATTATCTTCTGCTTCTTTTTCCATGATTTTAAGTGTGGTCTCCAGATGATTTAGATGGCACTTTAGTGCTGAGTTTTCCTCCATAACAAAGTCATTCAAACTTTGAAGGACACCATTCCTTACTTGAAGCTGTTCATACTGCTTCTCCATGGTGTTAAATTTTTGCAGGAGTTCCAAGTGCTCTTTTGACTTGTTCTGACATTTTAGAGAAAGTCCTCTTACAAAATCAATGAACTCCTCTTTTTAAAAGAGAAGGAGTTCATTGTACTTCTCTTTAGTGTTTGATTTAGAGTCAGAACCTAAGGACACCATTAGACCTAGATTTTCTTCTTCTTCCTCCCTGTCTACTTCTATTTGCTCATCCAATTCATCCAGGTTGTCATAAAGCTCCTCTTTCGCTTTCTTCTGTATTGCTCCTCCTCAGTGCTTTCTTCCTTTACCTTATTCTCCTGATCCTTGACTTCTGAGCTGGTTGAGTTACTGTTTCTTCTTGAGGAATGCTTTTCTCCAGTTAGGTGATGGAATCTTTTAGTTAAGTATGTCATTACCTCATCTTCTCAGTCCTCATCAGAATCTCTCATAGAGATTCTTCTAACTGTTTTAGAAGTTTGAGGAGTTTTAACACACTTTTCTTCAGATATCAGAGCAACAGATTTGGATTGCTTAGTTGGTTGATCTCTTATAAGCTCAATCTCATGAATTTTGAGAGTACGTATAAGATTCTCCAGGCTCAACATATTCAAGTCTCTTGCTTACTGAATGGCTGTTACCTTTGGCCTGAACCTGCCAGGAAGACTCCTAAGAATCTTTTTCACATGATCAACTTCAGTGTAGCTCTTCTTCAATACTTGTAGACCAGACTGAAGAGTTTGAAACCTTGAATACATGGCTTCAAAATTCTCATCTTCCTTCATTTTGAAGAGCTCATACTGACTTACAAATTGATGAGCCTTGGCTTCCTTAACCTGTTGATTTCCTTCATAGGTAGAACATAGAGATTCGAAGATGGTTTTGGCAGTAGATCTGTTAACAATCTTCTGGTATTCTGAGTAAGGTAGTGCATCCACCAGCATTCCATGCACCCTATGATGTTTTCTGTAGATCTTCTTCTAGGCCTCAGTTAGACTTTTTATGTCATGAGCCATTCCTTCTTCATCAACATCAAACTCTATACCATCTTCTATGATATCCCACAACTCATCATCAATACTCATGATGTGGCTGTGCATCTTGCTTTTCCACCAGGAAAACTGAGCAGCATTTCCATTGAAGAAATGAGGTTTCTTGGGATAGCTTTTCTTTCTAGTGTTTGGTGTGTTGTAATCATAATGGATAGCAGCACGAAGGTTTCTTCCTTAAGTGCTTGGTTCCCTGTGAACGTACATGTTTTTCTCTTATGGATATTTTCTGTGACACGGTTAAGTGGAAAAACATAGACCGTGCTCTGATACCAACTAAAGGTGAGAAAACATAAGAAAGGGGGTTGAATTGTGTTGGCTTTGTCTGGTTTCTTTTTCTTGGTGTTCAAAAGCTCTTCAGAATCTGTGGTATACAAATTCTGATACAGAGACTGAATGCAATGGATATAATACAAAACACAAAGATAAAGATAAAGACAGAGAGAGAGAGAGAGAGAGAGAGAGAGAGAGAGAGAGAGAGAGAGAGAGAGAGAGAAAGAGAGAGAAAGAGAGAGAGAGAGAGAGAGAGAGAGAGAGAGAGAGAGAGAAAGCAGACACAAAGCAATTTTATACTGATTCCTCCTACAAACCAGGAGTAGTCCAGTCCCCTTGCACTTCCAAGGGATTTCACTATAATCATACAAGATTACAAATTTCTCAATGACAACTCCAAGAGACTTTCCTTATGCTCAAGCACACCTGCTCAAGACTTCCTGCTCTAGGAATATTCCTAAAGACTTACTCGCTTAAGAATACCTGCCTAAGACTTCCTTGCTTAAGCACACACCTTAATACTTCCTGCTCTAGGACTCTCCTAAAGACTTCCTTGCTCAAGGACTACTCCAAGAGACTTATAAGTGCTCAAGCACGCAGGCAAGAGACTTCCAATACTCTAAGAGTCTTCTAGTTGCTTAAGGTTTCACCAAGAGACTTATACACTTTAGTTTTGCAACTAAAGACTTCTAATTTGTTCAACACCAATTTTAAAAATGTTTGGTGTATATGAACAAATGAAAAAACTCTCTACAACTCTAGGATTTCTAAGTTATAAACTTGAAAGCAAAAATCGTAAGTGCTTTACGCTATAGAATTTGACAGAGTATAGGCACTTTGAAATAGCAGAGTCTTGCTAAACTTCTTCGTGGTCTTCAGCTCCTTTTATAGGCATGGATTTGAGAGACGTTGGAAAAGAGTGTCATTGCAAATAGATTCGTTGAGAAGCTTTGATCAAGAACGTTGGCACTTTGCTTGATATGGATAATCCCGTTGAAATGAACTTTGAATTCTCCTTTGCTGAAAGAGGAATTATATGTTGCTTTCTTTGTTCTTGATGTCCTTTGTCTGATTGTGCACGTAGACAAAAGACGACAAAAGAAGTGCACCTATCAGAACCTTGATAGTGACAGTTCATAAAGTTGGACAGAGCTTACATAGATGTTGGGTCCCTCATAACTTACTCAAGTCTGAGGGTGATCCAAGTCTGCAATGTCTGCTTCTGAGTCTGATGACCATCACAAAATCTGTTAAGTTCCCTCTCCAGAATCTGTGTGGTGCCCATCTTCTAAGGACTTTGACTTCTGGTTGACCTTCCTTTGGTCTACTACCATAGTCTTCTTAACTTCTCTTGTCCCTTCTGAGGCTTTCATATGTTCTTTCTTGATGATAAATCTTTCTATGATTCTGAACATTGAACATATGTTAATATTCCAATTGTTCTTCAATACTTTGTTATCATCAAAACCTTAGAGGAATTGTCCAAGATATTTCTTGTTCCAACATAAACAACTAGCAGACCCTCCTAAGGTCTAGCCACCCTTCAAGTACAGTGTCTTGCCCCCTAAACGCTCTCTAAAATGGGTACTTAACCTCGGTCGGTCATGTTCCCCCGAGTGCCAAGCGAGTGCAAGCAAAGGAAGATCCAACACGACATGAAATAAAATGCAAACGCGACGCCAAACGAGTAAAAGTTCAAGACAACAAATAAACAAAAGAGCTGTTTTTCAGTAAGATGTTCAAATCATTACAAGAGGGGCTGCTGCAGCGGAATTTACTTAAATAAACGAAAAGTAAAAGCAAATGGGCGTGTTGATCACGGTACGTTTTGTTCCAGTCAACTTTGATCAAAGCCGTCAACCAACCCATACCATATGGCGGGAGCTATGTCTAGCCATATATAGGAATAATTGCTAACATTAAGAGCAAACTGAATAATTATGGATACTAGATAAAAGCACCCAGAAGTATCTCTGCCAGACCCTCGAGGTTTGAGGTGTTTAGTGATCATAAGAGCTTGAAATATTTTTTTGATCAAAAAGAGTTGAATATGAGGCAGCGATGGTGGTTAGAGTTCTTGAAGGATTATGATTTTGAGTTGAGTTATCATCCAAGGAAAGCCAATGTAGTAGCAGATGCCTTGAGTAGGAAGTCCTTGCACATGTCAGCACTTATGGTTAAGGAGATGGAATTAATAGAACAATTCAGAGACATTAGTTTGGTCTGTGAGGTGATGCCTGGTAGTGTGAAGTTGGGTATGCTGAAACCAATGAGTCAACTATTAGAAGAGATAAAAGAGGGACATAAAATAGATTTCAAATTAGTTGATCGATTAAAGCTAATCAACCAAGGAAAGGAAGTGGATTTTAGAATAGACGAAGATGGAATTATGAGGTTTTGAGATAGAGTTTGTGTGCTGAATATGCCGGGTTTGAAGCGGAATATTTTGGAGGAAGGTCACAGGAGTAGTTTGAGTATACACCCGGGAGCCACTAAGATGTATCAAGATCTTAAGAAGATGTTTTGGTGGGAATGTATGAAGAAAGATATAGTTGAATTTGTGTATGCTTGTTTAGTCTGTAAAAAGTCAAAGGTGGAACATCAGAAGCCATTGGGGTTGAAGGTTACTATACTTATAGGTTTAAGCTGTTTTGATGATGTCTAAATTATGCTGTTTAAATTTGTTTTATTGGTTGTTATTAGTATCTTGTTAAAGCACATAACAACTATGTCCTTTTTGATTCCCATGATTCCTAGAATCCTAGCCTGCCTTGTGTTTCAAGTAAACCATTTTGTCTTGATCAAAATTGATTTTTAAGCCTTGTGATTTGAATCATGAGTTCTTGATTCGTATCACATATGTTCTGAATCTTATCATGAAATGTCTTTGTCCATGGTTCGATTCATGATTTCTTAAATCGTATCAGTCTGATTCGAATCATAGGTTAGTGAATTGTATCATATAAACCCTTTTTGTTGTGTTTTAGACTAAGTGATTCGAATTACATGTTGTGTGAATCTTATCACTCTTGTTTCTGGGCAGTTTGAGTCGAATCAATATATGTCTGATTCGTATAAATCTTCATACGTTACTTGCTTATCTTTTTTTGGTTTGATTCGAATCACTCATTTAGTGATTCGAATCAACATGTTCTTTTTTGTCAAAATATTGCACTTGCCACCCTTTTCTATATATACTTATATCCAAACCATACAATTACTGAATCAATTACATATATTCTCTCTAGAGTCCTCATACCTCATTGTTCATTGTGTTCTTGAGATTAAACACTTTTTCTAAGAATCATTGTGTTTCATTGGTCATAGATTGCTAGAGTGCTATAGGAATTGTAAGTTGATTACCTTCAAGAATATTGGTTGGGAATCAAGGATCCGAAGCGAATTGATTGATCTCATTCGACCTCAAAGGGTTTGGGTGTTCTTTCTAATTCTTCTTGTGTTCAAGGGGATCCACTCACCAGACGGAGCATCGAAGAGTTCGAGTGAAGAGCTTGAAGGGTTGCATGGTTGTTTGAGGATTCGAAGATACAAGAAACACCAATTTTAAAGGGTATTTGAAGATTGGGGTTGTGATTGCATAAGGGTTGAAAAGCTAGGATAGTTTGAAGGAACTCTTGTAATCATTTTTATATTCACATTCATAATCATAGTGGAGGATCTTGGTGGAGATGTTTTCCATCAAGAAGAGTAGATATACCCCAAAGCGAGGACGAAAGGGGGAACTAATATAAAAATCCGGTGTTTTCTCTCTTTCCCTTACTCTTTTAATTTTGTTATATTCGTATATAAATTATGTTAATTGAATAGTGATTGAATTGAGTGTGATTGAATTTTATCATAAGCTTTGGTTTGATTCCTTGAATCAAACTTATTCAAAACATATTTGATCACATTGTAATTCAATTAAGTCTCAATTAACAAGTTTATATCTTTGTGATTTTCATTAGTGTAGTGTGTTTTATGGCTATTAGGTTTGGCTTGATTTGTCTAGTTTTGCAACTTGTAGCTTGTATCAATATTAGATTGTATTGTGATTTACCTTAATTGAATCGCTCAATTCAATTTGTAAATCCTTGAGCATAGTCTTTATATTTTTTGTCGTTATCTTACGCTTAAAGTAATTTCGAATAGTCAATTGTTTTAAACCGCTTTTGCTACATTTTCGTCGAATTTAAAAAGAAATTTTAAAAAGGCTCTATTTACCCCCCTCTAGCGAATACCTCGTTGCCATATAGACCAACATGGGTTAATGCAACCGTTGAGTATTCCAGGGTGGATGTCAGACAATATTTCTATGGACTTTGTTGTGGGTTTGTTGTAGACCGCGAAGGGGAGTGATTTTATTTGGGTTATTGTGGAAAAGTTGACTAAATTGGTTCATTTCCTACCCATATCATTGCAGAATTTAGATGAGATTTATATGAAACAAATCGTTAAGTTGCATGGTGTTCCTTCGAGTATTGTTTCAGATAAAGATCTGAGGTTCACATCGAGATTTTGGGAAAGTTTGCAGAGTGCTTTGGGAACGAAGTTGAGGTTGAGTTTTGCCTATCATCCTCGAAATTATGGTCAGACCGAAAGGACTATTCAATCATTAGAAGATTTGTTGAGAGCATGTGTACTAGAACAAGGGGTAAGTTGAGATGCTTACTTGCCATTGAATGAGTTTACTTATAACAACACTTTCCATTCTGTTAGCACATAATTTGTTTTCCCTTATTTCGACTAACTATATGGTTGTATAAGCCATGAAATTTTCTAAGTGCAGGAAATGGATGCAGATTTCGACTAAAGGAAGATTCAAGTTGCAAGTTCTCCAGTCCAAGAGAATAAGACTTGATAAAGTCCAAAAGAGAACCATGTAGTGTTCGACTAGCAGAATTTTTACAAAGAGGAAAAGATCTCTTTGATTCCAGTTATTTTGACATAAGAAGACTCCATCCATTTTCCCTTGGAAGGGGAAAGTTTGAAGGTTAGAACACGTGGAAGTCATGTTGAAGTTGTCGAAGTAATGTAGTTTCTAGTAGTTAGATTTTCAGTCATTTTCCTATGTATATATAGTAGTTTTTAATAGGAAAAATGAGTCACAAATCATTATCAAAAGTTCTATACACTCGAAGTACCAGCGTCCAGAGAAAAGAGTAAACAGAATGTATGTAACATGATCTTGTGAACCACCTTTTACATTCAATGCAATGCAATTTACATTTCTTTAAGTTTTGCTTTCTTTAAAACTTTAAGCCTTTCTTTTTGTTTATTTTACCAACTTTTAAACAATCAAATTGTTAGTTTCTGTCGAAACTAGATGGTTATCTTCATGTAAAAACGGTTTTCTTCATCTTTGTGTAAGTAAACTGATTAAAGATGATGAACGTTCATGCTTTTCTGGAAATAACAGTGCACAAACTGTTGGAACAAAATGTATGAACAACTCTCTTTTGGGTTTTGCTGATAACAAAGTGTTAAAAAAGAAAATTGGATATGCTAATACTTGATTCTAGTGTGCAGAACCATGTACTTAAAGATTGGTATCTAACAATGGTTGTGAAAGAACAAGTTAAGAGCAAGAAGGAAAATATAGAAGCTAGTGTTGCAAAGCTGAAGAAAATCAGCGTCTGAAGAAGTGCTTCTGAAGGCAGCGTCTGAAGAAGAGCTTCTAAAGGGAGCGTCTGAAGGCAGCGTCTGAAGGCCTACTTCTGAAGAAGTGTGTCTGATTAACAGTGTGTCTTGCGTCTGATGAACAGTGCGTCTGATGCCAACTTCTGAAGAACTGCTGTTGTACCCTAATTTTGTCCTAAGCCTTTTCAAAACAATTTACAAAAATCAAAAAAAGAGGAGAAAAGTCAAAGTCAACAAAAGTCAACCAAAAAAGTCAACATTTCAAAAATGGTGACTTCGCAGTGCGAAGTCTGCGAATTTTTTGCAGATTTTTGGTTTCTTTGATTTAATTCCATTTTTTGTTACATATCTTTTTTATTATTATTTTCATCATCATTCATGGCTTTTTTAGCTCAGCAAAGCCAGAATTGAAGCACTTGCCATTAATGCCAAGGAAAGAAGCTTTTTCTTCCAACCTAGCATGTGCCAAGCAAGTTGGCTTGCCCTTGGGCAGCTCTTGTCCCTCCCAAGTGACCTGCTACTGACCCTAAGGTTGCCAGCCACCAGCTTGTGGACTTTCTTCCTGCTTTCTCCCCCAAAACCAGTCAAACCCAGCTGGTTTTCACTTGCAAAAAGCCATGAGTGCTGCCCTGTTTTTCAGCAGCTTTTCTTCCTCCTCACACCAGCCCACATGTTGCCTTTTGTTTCCCCCAACCTCTGCACATCACAGTGCACGTTTTTATTGCTTAACCATCAAGATTGCAAGGATCAATCCCCAAGCACAGCCAATTGCAAACCAGCCCTGTTTCATCATCATTTCTATCCAAAAACCATTGAATTAGTGGCTGGATTTGGCTAAGTCTTGACCCTTGGCACAAGGCAAGGTTACCTCTTCACTTTTGCATTAAATGCAAAGTGATTTAGCCTGATCCTAGCCCATAAATCAGCTGGATTTTGGGGATTTCTCATGATGAAAATTGATTTGGTTTTGGCCTATAAATAGGAAGCAATGCACAAGGTTTCAAACACTTTTGATACACTTGCTTACACTTACAAACAACCAGAGAAAACCAGCACTGAACACTAGCAAAAAACCAATTCCAATACAAAGCATTACACAAAGTTCATTGCTCATATCCAATATTCCAAACCTTGCAAGAACCTTCAACCAATCCAAGTTCATTTCATTTCCTTGCAGCAGGAGCTTTGCTAGGATCTCTGTAAGTGTTCTAGGTCCTTACCTTGCATTTATAATTGTGCTTGCATCCTAATTTTGCTCAAAACCTCTTTGCTCTAAAAAACCCCTTTTGAATTTCAAAAGAAATCCCAAGGTTTGCAAAACACTCAAACTGGTTTGTCCAGCTCTTTTCATTGCAAAACTCAAAGCTTTTCACTCTCCTAAAAGGTTCTGAGTTTGTTCAGAAGTTGTTTCTGAACAACAGTTCAGAAACAGCTTCTGAACTCAAATTTTTGCATTGTTCGCAGTGCGAAGTCATGGTCGCAGTGCGACCATGACAGAACTCAGAATCTGAGTTTAGGCTCCCAAACAGCCAATTTTTGAGGTTCTAGCCCAAGGACTCAGAACCTAAGAGGTTTAAAACTCATTTTATCCAAACCTTATCAAGGATTTTGCATAAAATTGAAGGGTTCACAAGTTCGAGCCACTTTTTGTGGATAACTTGCAAAACAAGTTATGTCCACAAACTTTCAAAACAACTTGAGCAAATAAGCTATGTTCATCATTTTCAAAACCAAACTTGAACACACATTGTTCATGATTTTCAAACCAAACGTGAACTTAAGCCGAATTTGTTCGCTTTTCAAAAACGTTTGCAAAATGAGCCGAACTTGTGCGTTTTTTCACAAAATTGTTAAAACCTTTTCATTTTGAGTTCCAAACCAAGTGTTTTGATAAACTTTGGGATTTCTAAGAAATTCAACCAAAAGCTTGAATGAAAAAGGGATGGTTTGACGTATGTCTCTCCATTGCCCCGATTGAACGAATGCGTGACGTATGTCTCATCGTTCGGACAATCCTCATTCCATTTTCAACGTATCCGACCACACCAAACAAATTCTTGGCCCTTTGTGGTCAATCCAAACCTTTTCAACTCGTTTGAGTCACTCCGGTCAATGTTCGACTCGATTGAGTCCATTGTACCCGTTCTTGATCCCGTTGGATCAATCGAACCTTTTCTCGACTCGTTTGAGTCACTCCGGTCAATGATCAACTCGATTGAGTCCATTGCACCCCTTTTGGTCCCATAGCGACCAATTCGAACCCTTGTACCCAACGGACATGTTTTACCTATTCTAAGCGCGATTCGTAAACAAACGCTTAAGCCTCCCATGCGCGAGCATACAAGCTATACGCTTAAGTCTCCCATCCGCGAGCATACAAGCTATGTTTAATCGCAAGAATACGGTCAAAACATCGTTCATTAAAAATAACCAACATATGTACGTTTTTCTACCAAAGAACTACGTATGCTTTGAATTCTCCGACTACCGGGAGATACGTAGGAGCAAGATCGTCATCTTGTCAAGCACAATAATAAAAAACTTTCTTTTTTCCCTTCGTTTGTTTTATGTCTTTTTCCCCTTTTATCATATTTTCTTTTTCCCCTTTTACATAAACAAGCATGCACGCAAAACATTTAAAAACATTTTAAGTTTTAGCTAAATAGGAGGTTCCCGTTGAGTACAACGGACGTGAGGGGTGCTAATACCTTCCCCTTGCGTAATCGACTCCCGAACCCGACAATGGTTGCGATGACCAGTCCTTTTCCTCATCGTCAAAGGGTTTTATTATCGTTTCCCTTTAAATAAAAAACTTAAGGGTTTATCAACGTTCCCTTTAAACAAAAACTTTGGTGGCGACTTCACAAAAGCCTCCCGAGTGTTCGTACACGTCTCGGGGGATTGCGCGTTTTTTACGAGTGCGCACAACTGCGTCTGAAGACAGCTTCTGATGAACAGTGTCTGAAGCCAGTTCTGAAGAGAAGCTTCTGAAGTCTGAGTTTTAAGGAAAAGTAACTATCACTGTCAACAGTAAAGCACTGTATAGTTAGAACAGCTTAATGCAACAGTTGCCTCCCTGGATGAAACACGCAACCAGCTTTTAAGGAAACAATTCAAAATTGTTGTGCTCTGTTTTCTGGTTTGCGTACACAATGACAGGGATGAATTAAATGATGGATGTAGCTTCTAGTGCAACGGCTCTTTTGCTAAAACTGGCTCTTTCCAACAGCTCTCAATTCTCTATAAAGGATTGAAGTTTTGAAGAAGAAGGTTAAGACTTATAAGACTGAAATTGCTGTACTCTGTTTTCTGGAACAAACACTCTGCCAAATTCGAAAGTCACTAAACAACTTAGAAATTCTTACAAACTTCTCATCTTAGAATTTCTTAAGTATAGAGTCTTAAACCTGTGTTGTATTTTGTGAACACCATTGATTGTATATCATGTGTTCAACTCAAACTTATTTCTTTGTAAATTCTGTTTGATTCGAAAGTCTCTTACTTTGTGTTTGAGCATAGGAAGTCTTTTACTTAGTGTTTGAGCAAAGAAGTCTCTTACTTTGTGTTTGAGCATAGGAAGTCTCTTGCTTTGTGCTTGAGCAAATTGTAATCTTTGTGATTATAGTGAAAATCTCTTGTAAGTGACAAGGGGACTGGACTACTTCAGGATTGTGGAAGGAACCAGGATAAACTATTCTCTCTCTCTCTCTCTCTCTCTCTCTCTCACATTTAGCTTTTACCCGTTGCAAAACACTCTGAAAATAGTTTCAGATCTGATCAATATCAGAATCTGAACTAACAAAAGTTTTTGAGAAAGAAAAGAAAAAGCCAACACAATTCAACCCCCCTTCTTGTGTTTTTCTCACCTTTTGTTGGTATCAGAGCACTGGTTCTGATATTCAATCACCTAACAGTGAGTCAGTAAAGATCCTGAGAAAAACATGGCTTCCAGCAGTTCCCCTCCACCCTCTCCTAGAAATCATGCTTCTGTATCACATGACTATGGTACAGATGAAAGGAAATCTCGTTCACACCATAAGCCTCCTATGTTTATTGGTGATCCTGAGAAATTCTCATGGTGGAAAAGCAAGATGTACAGTCACATCATTGGAATTGATGACTCCTTATGGGATATCATAGAAGATGGAATATCTATTCCAGTTGATGAAGAAGGAGTGGCTACTAACAGAAGAGGTCTTTCTGATGCTGAAAGAAAGATCTACAAAAAGCATCACAATGTTAGAGGTATCATTGTGGATTCTCTACCTCACAGTGAGTATCAAAAGCTGAGTGATAAATCAACAGCTAAAGCCATCTTCACCTCTCTCTGCTCTAACTATGAAGGTAACAAGAAGCTTAGAGAAGTAAAAGCAAATATTCTGGTTCAGCAGTATGAGCTGTTCAGAATGAAGAGGATGAAAATATTGAGACTATGTTCTCAAGATTTCAGACTCTAGTTTCTGGACTTCAGATTCTGAAGAAAATCTATACTACTGCTGATCATATGAATAAAATCCTCAGAAGTCTGCCATCTAAATGGAGACCCAAAGTGACTGCTATTGAGAAAGCTAAAGATCTAAATACTCTAAGTATTGAAGATCTTATAAGCTCACTCAAAGTGCATGAACTGGGACTCAATGAAGATGAATCTGTTAGAGAGTCTAAGTCTATAGCACTAAAATCCAAAAGAAAGTCTGTAAAAGCTCTAAAAGCTATTGAATCTGATGAAGAATTTCCTGAGGGAAATTCTGAAGAAGATTCAGATGTTGAGGAGGTTGCAATGCTTTCTAAAAGATTTCAGTACTTAATGAAAAGACAAAAGAAATTTTCTAACAGAAGCAGCAACTTCAAAGGATCTGGTTCCAAGAGGGAAGATCAGAAAGGTTGCTACAACTGCAAGAAGACTGGTCATTTCATTGCTGATTGTCCTGAACTACAGAAGGACAAGTCAAAGGAGAAATCTAAGAAGACCAGCTCTAAATCAAGCAACTTCAGAAACAAACTCAAGAAAAGTCTTATGGCAACATGGGATGATCTTGACAATGAATCTGAATCTGATAAAGATGATGAAGAGGAAGCTAACCTGGCTTTAATGGCAACAACATTCTCTGATACAGAGTTAGGCTCAAACTCTGAAGATGAAGAAGAGGTATATTCTGAAATTACTCATTCTGAACTTATTGAAACAGTTAAAGACCTTATGAACCACCTCAAAAGCAAGTTAAGTCAATTAAAATCTTTGAAAAATAAACATAACATGCTGACTGATGAGAATCACCAACTTCAGAATCACATCAATGAGATTGATGAAGAAGTTAGAGAACTCAGAGAAATGGCTCATAAGAAACCTGAAGAAATCCCTAGTGAACAAGAAATTGCTCTTCAGGATTTTATCTTAACTGGAATCAACAGAAGTAAGATTGCTTCTATGATTTATAATATTAGCAGAAACAGAGGAGAAGGTATTGGCTTCAAAAATGATCCATTTAATCATTCAAAAGAAACTAATACACCATCCTGTTCTGAAAATATTATGAAAGGCACTAAGGTGTGCTTTGTACCTGCATCTGACAGTTCTGAGAAACTGAATCCATCAGAAAATGAAACTGCTAAACCTAAGGTTCTGAACAACTCAGAATCTAAAACTTCTGAATCTAAGGGAAAGATGAAGGCAGAATCTAAAACTTTGACAAAGTCTAAACCAAAAGATTCTAAGTCTAAGACTATGAGGAAAACAGACTTTAAATTTGAATAGGTTCAAAGTCTGAAGAGTTCAGAACCTAAGACAAGCAAGTCTCAGTCTCTGAAAACATCAAACTCACATTTTCAAAAGACTGTGTTTGTAAAACCTTCAAGGAATACTAAACCAGTTTATACAAAACCTTTCAAACCTCAAAATGTTAGACCAAAGGTACAAAAGAAGCCTTATCCTTTCAGAACTAACCAAAGAGGACCCATAAAGATATGGGTACCTAAGTCTGAAATAATTTCTGTTGCAGATATGCTTAACATCCAAAGAAAAGGAAAAGTCTTGGTACCTGGACAGTGGCTTCTCGCGTCACATGACAGGAGAAAGGTTTATGTTCCTAACCCTGACCATGAAAGAGGGAGGAACTGTGGGTTTTGGAGGAAATCAGAAAGGCAAGATCATTGGTACTGGTAAGATAGGTAATTCTTCCATTTCCATTGATGATGTCTGGTTGGTAGATGGACTAAGACATAACCTACTTAGCATAAGTCAATTATGTGACAGTTGTTATGATGTCCTGTTTAATAAGAACACTTGCACTGTAATCAACAACAAAGATAAATCTGTTGTGTTCAAAGGAAAGAGGAAAAACAATGTTTATAAAATTAATTTTTCAGAACTGGTTGATCAGAAGGTAGTTTGTCTTCTGTCAGTGAGTGATGAGAAATGGGTATGGCACAAAAGGTTGGGACAAGCTAACTGGAGACTCATCTCTAAGCTTATCAAGTTGCAACTGATCAGAGGCTTACCAAACATTAACTATCACTCAGATGCTCTCTGTGGAGCATGCCAGATAGGAAAAATTGCTAAAACCTCTTTTAAATCCAAAAACATTGTTTCTACCTCCAGACCCTTAGAACTGCTTCACATTGATCTGTTTGGTCCTGTTGGAACATCATCAATCAATGGGAAGAAGTATGGGTTAGTAATTGTTGATGATTACAGTAGGTGGACTTGGGTTAAATTCCTTAGAACCAAAAATGAAACATATGATGTGTTCAACAAATTCTGCAAGCAAGTACAAACATAAAATGATTTGAAAATTTTAAAAGTCAGAAGTGATCTTGGTGGTGAATTTGAAAATGAACCATTTGAAACTTTTTGTGAAGAACATGGAATTCTCCATGAGTTCTCTTCTCCTAGAACTCCACAACAAAATGGAGTTGTAGAGAGAAAGAACAGATCTTTACAAGAAATGGCCAGAACCATGAGTCATGAATCTAAAATTTCAAAGTACTTCTGGGCAGAAGCTGTTAACACAGCATGTTATATTCAGAACAGAATCTATATAAGACCAATTCTGAATAAAACAGCATATGAATTATTTAAAGGAAGAAAGCCAAGTATTTCTTATTTTCATCAGTTTGGATGTACATGTTACATTCTGAATAATAAAGTCTACCTAAAGAAATTTGATGCTAAGGCTCACAAGGGTATCTTTTTAGGATACTCAGAGAGATCTAAAGCATACAGAGTGTACAATTCTGAAACACATGTTGTTGAAGAATCAATACACATTAGGTTTGATGATAAGAAGCCTGATAATAATATACCAGAGCTAGTTGAGAGTTTTCCAGATATAAGGCTCTCAGTGGACCCTTCAGAACCTGAACAAAGTTCTGAGTCTGAAGAAAGTCCAGAAGCTGAAAAACTCTCAGATGCTGACACTCCTCCTGAAGCCAATCAAGATCAAAATGGTTCTGAACATGCACTTGAAGATTCTTCAGAAGCAAATCCACCCAGAACCTCATTCAAGTACAAGTCTTCACATCCTGAAGAGTTGATCATTGGAAACAAGGACAGTCCAAGAAAGACCAGATCAGCATTCTGTCAGAATGATTCTTTAATTGGACTATTGTCAATGATTGAACCTACAACAGCTGATGAAGCACTTGCAGATGATGAATGGATTGTAGCTATGCAAGAAGAACTCAACCAGTTTCAAAGAAATGATGTTTGGGATTTAGCTGCAAAACCAAATAACAAGAACATTATTGGAACAAAATGGGTGTTCAGAAACAAGGTGAATGAACAAGGAGAAGTGATCAGAAATAAAGCTAGATTGGTTGCTCAAGTCTACAGTCAGCAGGAAGGAATAGACTACACTGAAACATTTGCTCCAGTTGCAAGACTAGAAGCAATCAGGTTACTTTTTTCCTATGCAGTTAATCATAATATCATCTTATATCAAATGGATGTTAAGAGTGCTTTTTTAAATGGAGTTATTTCTGAAGAAGTATATGTCAAACAACCTCCTGGCTTTGAAGATTTAAAAAATCCAGATTTTGTTTTTAAACTTAAGAAATCACTGTATGGACTGAAACAAGCTCCCAGAGCTTGGTATGAGAGACTAAGTAATTTCTTACTTAAAAATGATTTTGTATGAGAAAAAGTTGACAATACACTTTTCAGAAAGACACTTAAGAAAGACATCTTAATTGTGCAAATCTATGTTGATGATATTATATTTGGTTCTATTAATGCCATTCTTTGCAAAGAATTTTCTAAGTTAATGCAGGATGAATTTGAAATGAGCATGATGGGAGAATTGAAATTCTTTCTTGGAATTCAAATCAACCAATGCAAAGATGGAGTGTATGTTCATCAATCTAAATATACAAAGGAGCTTCTGAAGAAGTTCCAGCTTGAAGATTGTAAATTGATGACAACACCAATGCATCCAACCTGCAATTTAAGCAAAGAAGACACTGGCTCAAAGGTAGATCAGAAGCTCTACAGAGGTATGATTGGTTCTATGTTATACTTAACAGCTTCTAGACCAGATATTTTGTTTAGTGTATGCTTGTGTGCAAGATTCCAATCAGATTCTAGAGAATCTCATATGACTGCTGTCAAGAGAATTTTCAGGTATCTGAAGGGAACAACTAATCTTGAACTTCTGTATAAGAAATCCTTAGATTATAAGATGGTTGGATTCTGTGATGCTGATTATGCTGGGGATAGGATTGAAAGAAAATCCACCAGTGGAAATTGTGAATTCCTTGGTGAGAATCTGATATCCTGGGCCAGCAAAAGACAATCAACTATTGCATTGTCAACAGCAGAAGCAGAATACATCTCATCTGCAAGTTGTTGCACACAACTGCTCTGGATGAAAAATCAGTTGGAAGACTATCAGATTCATGAAAACAACATTCCTATTTTCTGTGATAATACTGCTGGAATCTGTTTGTCTAAAAATCCAATTTTGCATTCAAGAGCCAAGCATATTGAAATTAAACATCATTTTATTAGAGATTATGTTCAGAAGGGAGTTTTGGATATTCAATTCATTGATACTGATCATCAATGGGCTGATATATTTACAAAACCCCTCACAGAAGACATATTTAATTTTATTAAAAAGAATCTGAACATGCATTTCATCTCTTAAAAATTGCTTGACTATGAATAAGAAACTGAGAATCTGAAGTTCATCAGAAGCTAAGACTTAACAAACACTCACTTTGAGAGTCTGAAGATAGTTCAGCTTCTGAAAACATCAAAATCTGAGTTTTAGAATCTGAATTTTTGTGACTTCTGATAAAACTCATTATAAGTGGACACTTCACACGTGGCCCACTAATGAGTGTGAATCTGTACAGTTGTCTAACACTTGGTCAGAATCTGATAAGCTATAATTGCTGGGCTATGATGAATTAAGCCTTGAAAGCTGTACTTTGCACCTTCCTAAAGTCATCAATGTGCAGTGTGTTTAAATGTTTTTCTGTTTCTGAAAAGTTTTAACAAACACACTCAAAACACAGTTTTCAGTTTTCATCTTATGTGTTCAGTTTTTTTTTCAGACCCAGTTTAAAAACTCTCAAACAATTCTGTCTGAAACAGTCCAGCAGTACTGAACAAAATGTTCTGAACAATTGGTTCTGTACGAGTTCAGTGGTACTGCACAAAAATGCTCTGAGCATCTTTATCTCACATTTTCACTCTCTTAAAAGTTCTTGAATTTACTTTTTGTTGATGACAAAAGGGGAGTAAAAGTAACAAGTATTTCAGGCTCTGAGCTCAGAACATAATTTAATTTCTGATAGTTAATTAACTTAGGAGAACAGTTTCTCATCTCTTAGCCTCTGAATTAAATTCTGTGAGATGAACTGAATTTTCAATTTTGTGAATTAAACTGAATTTAAATAACTTGGATAAAACTCAAGGGGAGCTTACAAACCTCACCTTGTGAATTATCAGACTTAGGGGGAGCTTACAAACCTCAGACCCTGAAGTCAGTTTGTTATTTAAATTCTGAATGTATTTACACTTTGATTTTTCATCTGTTTGATTTAAATGGAATTTAATTAACCTGGATAAGACTCAGGGGGAGCTTACAAACCTCACCTTGTGGATTATCAGACTCAGGGGGAGCTTACAAACCTCAGACCCTGAAGTCAACTTGTTAATTAAATTAACAACAATTTTCTATTAATGCTTATGTTTGTCATCATCAAAAAGGGGGAGATTGTTGGAACAAAATGTATGAACAACTCTCTTTTGGGTTTTGATGATAAAAAAGTGTTAAAAAAGAAAATTGGATATCCTAATACTTGATTCTAGTGTGCAGAACCATGTACTTAAAGATTGGTATCTAACAATGGTTGTGAAAGAACAAGTTAAGAGCAAGAAGGAATATATAGAAGCTAGTATTGCAAAGCTGAAGAAAATCAGCGTCTGAAGAAGTGCTTCTGAAGGCAGCGTCTGAGAAGAGCTTCTGAAGGGAGCGTCTGAAGGCCTGCTTCTGAAGAAGTGCGTCTGATGAACAGTGCGTCCGATGCCAGCTTCTGAAGAAGTGTGTCTGATGAACAGTGCGTCTGATGCCAGCTTTTGAAGACTGCGTCTGATGAACAGTGCATCTGATGCCAGCTTCTGAAGAACTGCGTCTAAAGACAGCTTCTGATGAACAGTGTCTGAAGCCAGTTCTGAAGAGAAGCTTCTGAAGTCTGAGTTTTAAGCAAAAGTAACTGTCACTGTCAACAGTAAAGCACTGTACAGTCATAACAGCTTAATGCAACAGTTGCCTCCGTGGATGAAACACGCAGCCAACTTTTAAGGAAACAATTCAAAATTGTTGTGCTCTGTTTTCTGGTTTGCACACACAATGACAGGGATGAATTAAATGTTGGATGTAGCTTCTAGTGCAACGACTCTTTTGCTAAAACTGGCTCTTTCCAACAGCTTTCAATTCTCTATAAAGGATTGAAGTTTTGAAGAAGAAGGTTAAGACTTATAAGACAGAAATTGCAGTACTCTGTTTTCTGGAACAAACACTCTGCCAAATTCGAAAGTCACTAAACAACTTAGAAATTCTTACAAACTTCTCATCTTAGAATTTCTTAAGTATAGAGTCTTAAACCTGTGTTGTATTTTGTGAACACCATTGATTGTATATCATGTGTTCAACTCAAACTTATTTCTTTGTAAATTCTGTTTGATTCGAAAGTCTCTTACTTTGTGTTTGAGCATAGGAAGTCTCTTACTTAGTGTTTGAGCAAAGAAGTCTCTTACTTTGTGTTTGAGCATAGGAAGTCTCTTGCTTTGTGCTTGAGCAAATTGTAATCTTTGTGATTATAGTGAAAATCTCTTGTAAGTGACAAGGGGACTGGACTACTTTCGGATTGTGGAAGGAACCAGGATAAACTATTGTGTCTCTCTCTCTCTCTCTCTCTCTCTCTCTCTCTCTCTCTCTCTCTCTCTCTCTCATTTAGCTTTTACCCGCTGCAAAACACTCTGAAAATAGTTTCAGATCTGATCAATATCAGAATCTAAACTAACATAAGTTTTTGAGAAAGAAAAGAAAAAGCCAACACAATTCAACCCCCCTTCTTGTGTTTTTCTCACCTTCACAAACATGTTCTAGGATTTCTAGTTTGATCTTGCTTGTAATAAACAAACCTAGACTCGTCGTTTACCAAAAACCCAGGTAAACAAATTGGCACGCCTAGTGGGACCCAATTTGTGCATTTTGGAAGAAATTTCCGTAAATTTATATTTTTTTCTAGTTGTTCTTGTGAAAAAACATTTTTGGAAGTTTTTTAAATCATTCTAATCAGTTTTTCTGGGAAATCTTACTTGTGGAGGCATTTAAGAAGTGGTTCGTCCTAGTACTTCTGCATCATCTTCCCAGATGAATGCACAATCTTCACAACCACAATCTGCCCAGGCGTCTATGCCTACAATGGATGCCAATGTGTCAATTGCTATGGGAGCAACTGCTACTATACCGGTTTCAACGGTTATGGGAGAAACTGCCCCTATAACTGTATCAGCCACTGCAGCATTAACACAATCTGATTATGTGGTTTCAGTATCACCACCAATAACTTTCCCTTCGACCCCTAGAGATCCAAATTATCCAGTGAGAACTTCGTTGGATAATAGATTCCTTTCTATGCAACAATTCATGATGCCTATGGTCACAAGGGATTTTCCTTTTGGTATGCCAACAACAATGATGGCTGGCCTGCATACAAGTGCGTCCACATATGCAGATAATGTGACTGTGTTGACGCCTTATAGTTCAAGCATTCCTGGTTGAAATGCTCTCCCATCTTTGACAAATAATTCCTTACTTTCTTTAAGACAATAGATGGATGAGAGTAATCATGAAATGGTGAATATGTTAACACAACAAATTGGAACAGTGTTCAATCCTATGATTCAGAACACAAACCAAAGTTACCAGTTATTGACCACACAAATGGGGAGAATAACATATTTCTTCGCCCCTGTCCAAGCAAGGGATCAACAAATTCCCCAAATCCAAAATCCCAGGCCTTTACAAATTGGTGAAAGGCCAAATAACAAGGGAAATCAAGGGTAACAACCTATTCCCTAAGTTCGACCAGTCAAACCAATGGTCCAAGTAGAGGGTGTCAAAAATCCTCTTGTAATTTTGGTAAATAGAAATCAGGATGTTGATGCCGTAGTGAGAAATGTCCAACAAAACAATTTGGCAGGACATAATAATATAGCAAATTTG
Organism: Medicago ruthenica; assembly: GCA_018208015.1. Lineage (NCBI taxonomy): Eukaryota > Viridiplantae > Streptophyta > Magnoliopsida > Fabales > Fabaceae > Medicago > Medicago ruthenica. The sequence continues at coordinate 76,693,869 of CM031377.1, read as the reverse complement.
GTCGAAACCATCCGCGTTCAAAATGGCCTTAACATAGGCATGCATAGGCCTAATTTTGTTTCAGGCCTGTCAGAATATATTCTTCAGACTGAACTTCCTTGGGGATGGAAAATCCCTAAGTTCACAAAATTTGCTGGTGACACCAGTGAATCCATAGTCGAACATATTGCTTGTTATCTGACTGAGGCAGGGGATATGGCAAATAATGAAAATATGAGAATGAAATACTTCCCCAATTCTTTAACAAAGAATGCCTTTACATGGTTTACTACTCTTTCTCCGCATTCAATCCATAATTGGAATCAATTAGAAAGGGTGTTCCATGAACAATTTTACATGGGCTAATCTAAAATAAGTTTGGAAGAATTGGCTAGTGTTAGGCGTAAGATTCCAAAATCTATTGATGACTATCTCAATAGATTTAGACTATTGAAGGCTATGTGTTTCACCCAAGTGCCTGAAAATGAATTAGTCGAAATAGCTGCTAAGGGTCTTGACTATTCCATTAGGAAAAAGTTAGATCAATATTTTAGAGATATGGCCTAGTTGGCTGATAGAGTTCGACAGGTCGAAAGACTGAAGGCTGAGAAAGCCAGAACTCATAAGTATCAAAAAAAAGAAAAAGTCGCATATGTCGAAACGAATGACATTGACCAAGAGTTCGACATAGCTTATGAGGATGTCGAAAATAATGAGGTTAATGTTGCAGAATTAAAACTTGGGCCTCCTTACACTTGTAAATTGTTGAGGCCATCTGATGGTAAAAATCTTGCAAGACCAAAAAATGATAAATATGTTCCCAAAACATATACATTTGATATAACAAAATGTGACGAAATACTTGACCTTTTAGTTGCTGATGGACAGGTTATAGTACCTAAGGAATTAAAAACTCCTCCATTAGAGCAACGTAAAAAGAGAGGTTTTTGTAAGTTTCATAATTATTTGGGACATAAAACCTCACATTGTGTTCTTTTCAAGCATCTTGTTCAGAAAGCCTTGAACGAAGGAAGGTTGAAATTTGGAGAAAAAGCTAAGACTCAGATGCAAGTTGATGCTGATCCCATGAAAGATGATGATGCAATGTACACAGAACCAGTAGGCTGTATGGTGGTAGGTGTCATAGTCGAAGATGTGGAAAACTTATATGTCGAAGGCAATGCTGATGTTGTCGAATGTCAGATGCTAGAGGCCACTGAGGGTCTCAAAAACCATGTTGAGACAGTTTCTGAGTCTCAATATGTTGAGAAAATGAAAGTTGCTTTCCCCATGGCTGAAGAGGAACTGGTAGATTTTGTAAAGCCCCAATCCCCGAGAACATAAATATAAAGATAAATCACACATTTATCCTACATTGGAACTTTACTAATTCAACATACGTGTCATATCAAATATTTATGATAAAAACTTCATCAATTAAATCACATCACAGCGGAATAAAACATAATTAACATCAAAGAAATTGCCATGTCTCGGTCATACATATAAATTAACATATCATCGCAACAAGGTTCGATCCAAAGATCTCATAGTATAACATAAATAAACCCCTAGTCCTAATCAGAGCTCCTAAGCTAGACTCCAAAGCAGATAAACTCGAGTAGGCAAACGCCATCCTCGTCATGTTCACGAAAAAACTATTCCTCAACCTGCAAGTCTACATCCATGAGGGATTCACCCAAGGATGAGGCGACAATAAAGCCACTGGAGGGTAAGATATATGATCAACATAAGGGAATAATAAACGCATGTATGTTAGGCAAGCCATGTCAACAATTATCACATATACATTTAAATAAGCAAGCATGATTACATAACTCAACATTTATATCATATTCATATTCAATTATAATCTCAATCACAATCTCCAATCATATATCAAACACTCAAGATTCGTTAAGTATCAACAATTAATTTATAATTTTAATCACAATCACAAGAATTTATCAATTAAGCATTTACCACACAAAATGCACAAGTTCACGCCAAAACATTACCAAACACGACTTCTATAAATGTAATGCGCCTAACACGACTCTATATGTTTTACGGTACCGCCACCGATGAACTCCTCGAGATCTAAAACCCCGCAATGAATTCACCATACAATCACCAATGAAATCCCCGAGATCTTAAAACCCCGCAATGAAATCACCACACACCACACCAGACTGACTTATGAATGCATGGACCCACAAAGAGACTCGACAATGCTCACCAAATACACTCACCATTTGTTATACAATTCACTCCGTCATATAATATATCATCACCAAATCATCACCTAACGCATTATAAAATCACTAAGGCCACACATCAAGTCAAGTAATTAAACATCATCATCATTTATTCAAACATCGTCACTTAACACATAACATGTATCATTATCACACATCATTCAATATCATCAATAGCATCATCAATATCATCATAAATATCATCATCAATAGCATTATCAATATCATGTGTAAACAGCAACACATCACAACCATCACAACATCAAGTATTTACAATCTTCAACATTCTCATAATTTAAGTTTCATGATTTAATCACACAAACTACACCAAACATAATTAAAGATCGCAACTTCATAATTACCTACTCATTTATTAACTCTAAATGATTCCTTAGACTTGTTATTAATTTTAAGGATGTTTCAAGATTCATTGAAAAAAGTATGCGAAAGTTTCACGAAAAATGTGTCATGACCTATGTGCAGTATTTTGATCATAACTCAAGTTCTAGAAATCAAAATTAAGTCCAACCAACGGCAATTGAAAGCTAACATCCATATCTACAACTTTAATTTTTACACCAAAACCCAGTTCAAAACAGAAACTAGTGAAAAAAAGGACGTAACAGAAAAAGTTGTTGCTGTCAGTGGTCGCTACGACTACGGGAATCACTCAAAACTCACCCAAAAATCCCATTTTTGATCCCCATCAACCCAAAATCAATTTACAAATATTAACCATGATCAATACACTCAAATTGAACAATGGTTATACAACAAAATATCAATTGATATGGATTTCACAAGATTTTCGGTTAATTTTCAAAGTTCGTCTCAAAAACCCATTTTTTCCCCAAAACAACTTAAAATCCCAAACAGATTTGTACAAAAACAATTCCAACTTTCTAATCACATCAACATGTTCATAAGCACATAATTAACAACATAAATCAACTTAAGATCAATTATGTCAATAATTCATTAAATTCACCAATTTAAGCAATTTTCACATAAACAACAACAATCATAATCCCAACTTAACCCAAACAATATAACCTCATAATTTCATAACCCAAATACATAATCATACTCATAATCAATTCAATTAATCATAAACAACACCAATTATCATGTTATTCATTAATTTCACCAAATTTCACAAAGTTCATAATTAACAAAATCAAACATGACTTTTAACAAAGTAAAAGCATGACATCAACAACTTAATACATATTCAATTCAGTCATCAACAAAGAGCACTAAAATCAACACAATTAATCATAATTCATAAAATTAAGCTATAATCTAAAAGCTCCCAAACACGCAATTGCTTCTTAATAATCTCCCCTCTTACCTTAGTTTCCTCGCTATTCTTGCTATTCTTAGTGCAATCCTCTCCTTCCCCTTTGATTCTCTAGCTTTCCTCTTCTCCAAGCCTCTTCTCTCTATCTCTCTCTTGCCTCTCAAAAGTTTTGTGAATAATGAATAACCTAATTCACTCACCACTAACTAGTGTATTTATAATAGGTTTCTAGGTTTGTTATCCCACTAATTAGGTTTGTTACAATTTTGTTACGATCTCAACTATATATTTTAAAACAAGGTTTGTTACCTTTTAAAATAAAATAAGGTTTGTTACGATTTCAAATATATCTTTTAAAACAAAGTTTGTTACCTTTTTAAAATAAAATATGGTTTGTTACGATTAAGTCACAATATTTTTCTCTACACTTTTACTTCACTTAAACCCCCTTATTACTGATACACCACTATTTTCAAATATCCAAATTCTAAACTTCTAACATATTTCAAATTTGCCACTACCTCTCAAATTACCAAAATACCTGTTAACTCCCAAAATTCAGTAAGTCACCAAAATAAACAATTAAACACACAAACAATTAAATAAATAAATCCTAAAAATCGGGCTGTTACAGATTTCCTCAATCGCTACAGGCTAAAAAACTCAGAAGTTGCACTCTGTCCCAGATGCAGTGCAGTTTTTGATAAAGAGGACACCAAAGGCCTTGAAAGCTTCAAACCCCAATCTAAGAAAAGGGGAACGTGGTTTGCTGACCAAAGGCCTAAGTTTTCTTTTGATAGGAATTTTATTCCATTTACAAATTCCTCTTCGACCACCACTCACCTTTTCAAAGATGGTCGATCAAGAACCTTTGTGCCAAAGGCAAAAGTTCCTGTTGGAGAATGGATTCAACCAACCCAATAGATTTTTCCAGTTAGGAAAATTAAAATGGAGAAAGGAGGTACCAGTGCTCCTGGCACTAAGATTTCTGATGGATCTAAGAAGTACGCTTACGCTAATTACTATAAAGGAAAAAAATCCAATAACTAGGACCAGTGGAGAAGGTACCAACACCACAAGAAGGCTGCTAAAAAGGTCTTAACAGTGGGAACCATAACAAGGCCTACGGTTTTCATGGTGGTGCCTACTAAGGCGAATTTTAATTTACTCTTGGGCAGAGAATGGATACATGGAATTGGGGTTGTGCCCTCTTCTATGCACCAAAGAATCTCCATCTACAGAGATGAAGGTTTGGCGGAGAACATTGAAGCAGATCAGAGTTACTTCACTGTTGAGGTGAACCATATCACCAGGAAAACCTTTGAAAAGAATTTGGCAAATATAGCGCCATGCGTGCAGCTGAATCTGGTTTTACAGACTAGGAAAATGTTTGCTCTATCAGGCTGCATGTAACACCCTATTTCCCGACGATAATTATTAAATAATAATTATATATTTAATAAAGAGGATGTTACAAAACTCGTCAATATATCACATATAACATAAACACTTTCTTTAAATAATAATTTCAACAGCAGAAAACATTTCATTGATTTCATTAATATTGATTATCCTTGTTATTCAACATCATAAATAGAAATAACAATATTTCCAAGTTCTCGACTTAAAAACAAATTAATTTCAACGTCAACCCCAACCCTGGTGTTACAAGAATCAGAGCTCGTAGCGACTACATGCTTAATAGATTACTAAATAAAATGAAAACTAGACGGAAGACGTATTCCATCTCCACCTTCTAAGTCGTCCCACAGCTAAACTTCCTCAACCTGAGTGTCTGTACCCGGGAGTACAATCACCACAAAGAAAACAACACAACAACAATAAAGGGGTGAGAAATCCTGCCGTAACATAATATTAGGGAAAAGCATGCACAACATTATAATACAACAATAACAATATTCTATCGTCATATGATCATCGACATTTATTATATTCTTCTCAATTAATCATACATATCATCATCTCATTCAATTCAAACTTAAAAACACCAAGTATAAGTATCATCATATGGACTCACCCTAAGACCTATATGAATGTGGTACCACACCTATCGTCGTCATAATTTGCCAGAGATATGTTACTGGACTTTCGTCGTCATAAATTGCCAGAGATATGTTACTGGACTTTCATCGTCATTTCATCTTCATAATTCCTAGACACGACTCTATATGCATGCATGGTGACAGACTCATCAGGTATTACACATCATCACGTCATCATGAATTCATATTCATAAATGCAAGACTCTCCCTAATATGCACAACATCAATGCAAAACACACCGTCATCATTCTCATCGTCTTCATAAATAAACATCATCATTCTCATCATCAAAATAATATAGACATCGTCATTCTCATCATCATTATAATATATACATCATCATTCTCATCGTCATAGTAATATAGACATCATCATTCTCATCATCATTATAATATAAACATCATCACTCTCATCATCATATTAACGCAAGTATCATCATTTCTCATCATATTTATTTATACACTTGTATATAATATCAATCGTCATCACTCTTTGTCATAGTCATATGATTCGTCATCATTACTCTCTATTACCGTCTATATCTCTACATTATCTCATCAATCCAACCCTTAAGCACGACTCGTTTCTACGTCAACAACCCTCTATTTTATTTTATTATTCATCTTACGGACATGCTCTATTCTCTCGTCTATTCTAGGCTCTCTAGATATTTTATCCTGATAGCACACCCTATCCTTCCTTCTTAGTTTTAAGATGTTTACTTCTCCATTAACATTACATATAACGTCTCCTCTCTATACAACTAGGTTTCACCTCACCATCGTCAATAACTCTTTCCTACTTATCCCTCTCATTATTACGACTTTATACCTTAATCCCCGTCTCACATTTGTCGTCATCTATAACCTCGACCATTCACCTAATCTTAACTTCATTCTAATTCAAAGTTATTATCTCACCTTATCGATAGTTTCTACGTCAGCAACTTTCCTCACTAAAACTTCATTATAATTTAAGGTTTTATTCTCTCGATACCGGTCATTATTATTATCGTCAAACATTATGACTATTACCTCTTATCTTCTTTCCTATTCATCTCGCTCTCTTCTAATCAATTCCCGTCTTATTCACCGCTATCCTCATTCCTATTATCTTTCACTACTCAATACACACCTTATATGTTCCTACCTAACATTCATCTTAAGTTCCTTAATTACCTTGAATCTTTTACTCTTCAACTTAACAATATTCCTAAGCTCATTATTTGTTTAAGAAGATTATATTTAACTTCATCACTTACTCGGAAGGCACCTACGTTATATCCCTTCTTATCATCGTCTCTTTTCACTTCTTTATCTCTTCATATTTTATACTCTCTTAATCAGCTTACCATATTAGACCTTTTAAAAATACCTCAATGGATTAATCATGTCGTTATCACTCCGCCGTGAACTACTCATCTACATCCCTCACACTTCTCCTTCTACTGCTTAAACTACTTCACCTTTTTAGGCTCAAGACTCATCAAGTATTAAATGTCAACACATCAACAACAGCTTACAGTCATAGATGCAAACTCTTCCTATTTTTCACAACACCGGGACAAAACATACCATCGACATTCACATCATCAGCATAAGAAAATGTTGTCATCATGAATATACATCGTCACTCACATCATTTATATAATCAACATCATCATTACGAGTATGCTTCACCAACTTCATCATATTTATATATTCATTAGTCAACGTCATTAGCAACTTCATTATCTAAGCGCTTTCATTCTCACCATTCACTATCCTACTCCTCTCTCTTTATTTCTTCTTTGATTTGTCTCTAACACCCTAAAGTTCTTCCATGTATTAATTCGTTAAGGGGTTGGGGTACTACCCTTAAGACACCAGACTAGACTCCCTTCATTTATGTTTATAGGTTCGGAACCCTAGTATATACTTACTTTTCACGCTAACAACTTTCTTAGACTTACTATTCATATCACAGCATGACCCAGGTACAATATTTTATTCATAACTCAAGTTCTAGAGATCTAAATGGATTCAAACCAAAGGGAAATGAAAGCTGACATCTATATCTAAAACTTTCATGAAGGGACCTAAGTCCAATTCGGGACAGAGAGGGGTGGAAATGTTTCGTTTCCTAAACCTGGGCAGAGTGCACGACCGTGCCGACCCCTGTGTAGTAATATGACCATAAATCGAGTTGTGGATGTCTAAATGAGGTCACTCCAAAGCCAAATGAAATCTAACATTCATATCTACAACTTTCATGAAGACACCAAAGCTCAATTAGGAACTGAAAATGGTCAAAAAGTTGTGCCAAAATCGCGTCACGATTCTGTCAGCATCAGAACGCAGATTTTGTAATTTTCCACCATGGGAGCTTCCCCGGCTCCGATTTCGACCCCCCCAACTCACCCAATTCATCCCTAAACATCACCCTAAGGTTAGCCTATCATTCAAACACTAATTTTCCAATAACCTACTAATTTACACACTCTCTTCATGGTCAATCCTCTATTTGTAAACCGTAAACTAGTTTCTCTTAATTTTAAATAATTCAACCTCGTCTTTACCTTCGTCCATCATCAATCTCTCATCACAATCTCACATCATAACAGAAACATCATCTTAAGAATTAAACACCCCCCATCATATATTAAGATACCTTAAAGTGCAAAGATTCTCCCCCTTACCTCGATTCCTCTGAAATCTCGGGTTTGGCTTGACTTCGTTGTAGCTAGGTTTTCCTTTCTCTGATGGCTGCTCTTCTCTCTGTTTCTACGTTCAGCAAAATTGAGTTCTAATTTCCCAAAACACTTATTTATATTTGGTCTAGCCACTCTTCATATAACTTTCCTCTTCTATTCACTATTCTTTGCTTTTCCCCTCCCCCACTTATTAAAAACCTATTTTCTACATCTCCTACTCTTTTCTACTTGTTTTTCAATTCTCTTTCTATATTATTTAAATTCTGGTATCATAAATTAATTCACCAATATAATTCAACCCTCTCAACATTTACATCACAATCAAATAAAACAGCATTAATAATAATATTCACCACGCCACACCTATTAAAATTTATTGAATTACTTAAAATATAAAATTGGGGTGTTACAACTCTCCCCCACTTAACAGATTTTCGTCCTCGAAAATTACTCGAAGGTAACTACTCTGGATAAAACTTCCTCATTCGATTCTACCCTCCTATACTCATTCTTTACTCCTCCAGTTCATATTCAGTCTTAGAAATCCGGATCCTAAACTAATAAAAATCAACTAGCTACCGTCTACACCTTCACGTGTCATCCATCCTCAACATACAACTGTTACCTGTTACATATTAAATCCTTCAGACATTCATGTGGCCCTATAGTACTTCACCATTTGGTCCATTCTTGACATACCCCAATCAACCGCTCAACTTATCCTTTAATAATTCATATGAAAGCTTAAAATACAACTAAAGGTCGTCTACACTTCACTCCTACTAGGATAATTCAACTGATCTAAACTGATATTCCTCATCTCTAAGTGAATACCATCTAATCTACGTCCTCCAAAGATATCCTTCTCTTTAACATCTTATGATTATCCATCTGAAACACGTCCCGCCAAATGATTTTCATCCCAGCTAATAACTAATCTAAACTACACCCATCATTCTGCTACAACTTATTCACCCACACTTACACTTACAAGGTCGAACCAAAAATTCTCAACTCATACCACCAACCTAACTTGTTAAGTCTCAATACCAAACTCATGCTCCATATTCCTTCAACCCAACTCTAGCACTAATTTAATTTCGAGGTTTATTACCATATCGTTTAACTTCTCACCTCAAAGACTTAAACTTCTCTTCTGAAATGGCACCACCCGTTAAACATCTCTGACGAGCCGAAGTGTCATCCCCACTTGTACCTTTTCCTACTCGCAGCCTCGTGTTGAAACTTCCACCCTTCCTCATCAGCCGGAACCTTACAAAGCTTACTACGCCCCTGATTCTTACCCTCATTCTCTTTAGAACTCTTGTAGTGACGGACTTCGCTCGACTATCTCCCTCTAACCACCATCAATAGCTAAACAACAATTAACAGAATCTGACATCAACAGTGTCTGCACACATGCCGTCTGTGGGGACATAACACGATTATAAAACCTAGGCCGGATGGACCGACCTGCTCTGATACCAACTATGTAACACCCTATTTCCCGACGATAATTATTAAATAATAATTATATATTTAATAAAGAGGATGTTACAAAACTCGTCAATATATCACATATAACATAAACACTTTCTTTAAATAATAATTTCAACAGCAGAAAACATTTCATTGATTTCATTAATATTGATTATCCTTGTTATTCAACATCATAAATAGAAATAACAATATTTCCAAGTTCTCGACTTAAAAACAAATTATTTTCAACGTCAACCCCAACCCTGGTGTTACAAGAATCAGAGCTCGTAGCGACTACATGCTTAATAGATTACTAAATAAAATGAAAACTAGACGGAAGACGTATTCCATCTCCACCTTCTAAGTCGTCCCACAGCTAAACTTCCTCAACCTGAGTGTTTGTACCCGGAAGTACAATCACCACAAAGAAAACAACACAACAACAATAAAGGGGTGAGAAATCCTGCCGTAACATAATATTAGGGAAAAGCATGCACAACATTATAATACAACAATAACAATATTCTATCGTCATATGATCATCGACATTTATTATATTCTTCTCAACTAATCATACATATCATCATCTCATTCAATTCAAACTTAAAAACACCAAGTATAAGTATCATCATTTAAATGCATATGGACTCACCCTAAGACCTATATGAATGTGGTACCACACCTATCGTCGTCATAATTTGCCAGAGATATGTTACTGGACTTTCGTCGTCATAAATTGCCAGAGATATGTGTGCGCACCTCGTTTTTTTTCCTGAGAAAAAAAGACGCGCAAATCCTCCGAGGTCGTTCGTGAACGCTCGGAGGGCCTTTGTGAAGCCGCCACCAAAGTTTTTGTGTAAAGGGAACGTTGATAAACCCTTAAGTTTTTTTTTGTTTAAAGGGAAACGATAATAAAACCCTTTGACGATGAGGAAAGGATGGTCATCGCAACCATTGTCGGGTTCGGGAGTCGATTACGCAAGGGGAAGGTATTAGCACCCCTCACGTCCGTTGTACTCAACGCGAACCTTCTATTTGGCTAAAGCTTAAATTGTTTTTAAATGTTTTGCGCGCATGTTCATTTATGTCAAAAATATAATAAAGGGGGGAAAAGAGATAAAAACAAACGAAAGAAAAGAAAGAAAAAGTTTTTTTTTATTGCGCTTGACAAGATGTCGATCTTGCTCCTACGTATCTCCCGGTAGTCGGAGAACTCAAAGCGTACGTAGTTCTTTGGTAGAAAAACGTACATGTGTTGGTTAATCTTAAATGGACGATGTTTTAACCGAATTCTTGCGATTAAAACGTAGCTTGTATGCTCGCGCTTGGGAGACTTATTAAGCGTTTGTTCGTGAATCGCACTAGAATTGTTAAAAGGTACGTCCGTTAGGGTAAAAGGGTTCGAATTGGTCGCTATGGGACCAAGAGAGGTGCAATGGACTCATACAAGTCAATCATTGACCGAGTGGACTCCAACGAGTCGGGCGATTGTTCAATTGATCCACTGAGATCAAGAACAGGTACAATGGACTCGAACGAGTCGAACATTGACCGAGTGACTCAAACGAGTCAAGGGATCGAAGCTAATGGCCACGGGGGACCAAAAGGTTTGGATTGACCACAAGGGGCCAAGATTTGGTTTGGTTGGGGTTTTATATATTGAAAATGGAATGACGATTGTCCGAGCGACGAGACATACGTCACGCATTCGTACAATCGGGGCGATGGAGAGACATACGTCACACCATCCCTGTTTCATTCGTGTTTTTGGGTAGAATTCTTTAGAAATCCCAAGGTATGTCAAAACATTTGGTTTGAAAACCCAAAATGGGAAGATTTAGCAATTTGCTAGAAAACGCCCAAGTTCGTCTCATTTTGCGAAAAGCGAACGTATTTGGCGTATGTTCATGTTTGAGTTTTGAACATCATGAACAATATTTATTGTTCAAGTTTTGATTGAAATGATGAACATAGCTTTTTGTTCATGTTATTTTGAAAGTTTGGAAACATAACTTGCTTTGCAAGTTATCCACAAAATGTCGTACGAACTTGCGAATTTGTCAAAATTGTGCAAAATCCTTGTTATGGTTTGGAAAACATGGGTTTAGAAACTCTTAGGTTCTGAGCTCTGGGGCTAGAACCTCAAAAAAAGGTCATTTTGACACAAAAACTCAGATTCTGAGTTCTGTCATGGTCGCACTGCGACCATGACTTCGCACTGCGAAGCATGCGAATTTTTGAGTTCAGAAGCTGTTTCTGAACTTTTGTTCAAAAACAACTTCTGAACACACTCAGGACCTTTTAGGTGGGTGAAAAACTTTGAGTTTTTGGGATGAAAAAGGCTGGACAAACCAGTTTTGATGTTTTGAAAACCTTGGGATTTCTTTGAAATTCAAAAGGGGTTTTTTAGAATCAAATGGTTTTGAACCAAAATTGCTACGCAAACACCAATGAAAATGCAATATAAAAGCTTAGAAACTTACAGAACTCCTTAGCAAAGCTCCAGTTGCAATGGATTTGAATTGGTTGAAGGCTTTCACAAAGGTTTTTGATATTGGTGATGAACTTGAACTTTGTGATGCTTTGTGTTGGGTTGGTTTTTTTCTGGTTGTTTGTGAAAGTTTGTAAGCTAAAATGAGTAGAGTTTCTGCTCTTGAAATGCTGTTCTCAGTTGTGTTAGAACCTTGGGCATTGCCTTCTATTTATAGGCCAAAACCAAATCTATTTCATCATTAGCAAATCCCAAAATTCAGCTGATTTGTGGCTAGAATCAAACTGAATCCCTTTGCATTAAATGCTAATGGATAGAGGCAACCTTGCCTTGTGCCAAGGGGCAAGACTCAGCCTGATTTCAGCCACAAATTCTACCAATTCTAGAAGGTAATGATGAGAAATAGGGCTGAATTGCAATTGGCTAATGCTTGGGGATCAATCCTTGCAATCTCAATGGTTGATCAATAAAAACGTGCACTGTGATGTGCAGAGATTGAGGGATGAAAAAGGCTACTTATGGCTGGTGTGAGGGGTGAAAAGCTGCTGCAAAAACAGGGTAGGCACTCATGGCTTTTCAAGTGAGAAAATCCAGCTAGTTTGACTGGTTTTGGGGAAGCAAGCAGGAGGAAAGTCCTCAAGCAGGTGGCTGGCAACCTTGGGGTGGTTAACAGGTCACATGGGAGGGGCTAGAGCTGCCCAAGGGCAAGCCCACTTGCATGTCACATGCTAGGTTGGAAGAAAAAGCTTCCAACCTTGGCATTAATGGCAAGTCCTTCAATTCTGGTTTTGCTTGGCCCAAATAGCCATGAATGCTGCTTAAAATAAATATGGAAATGATATGCAACAAATTCTGGAATTAAATCAAAGAAACCAAAAATCTGCAGAAAAATCGCAGACTTCGCAGTGCGAAGTGAGCTTCGCAGTGCGAAGTCAGCATTTTTGAAATGTTGACTTTTCTGTTGACTTTTGTTGACTTTTGACTTTTTCCCCTCTTTGATTTTTTTTGATTTTTTTTGTTTTAAAATGCTTAGGACAAAATTAGGGTACTACAATATGTTACTGGACTTTCATCGTCATTTCATCTTCATAATTCCTAGACACGACTCTATATGCATGCATGGTGACAGACTCATCAGGTATTACACATCATCACGTCATCATGAATTCACATTCATAAATGCAAGACTCTCCCTAATATGCACAACATCAATGCAAAACACACCGTCATCATTCTCATCGTCTTCATAAATAAACATCATCATTCTCATCATCAAAATAATATAGACATCGTCATTCTCATCATCATTATAATATATACATCATCATTCTCATCGTCATAGTAATATAGACATCATCATTCTCATCATCATTATAATATAAACATCATCACTCTCATCATCATATTAACGCAAGTATCATCATTTCTCATCATATTTATTTATACACTTGTATATAATATCAATCGTCATCACTCTTTGTCATAGTCATATGATTCGTCATCATTACTCTCTATTACCGTCTATATCTCTACATTATCTCAATCAATCCAACCCTTAAGCACGACTCGTTTCTACGTCAACAACCCTCTATTTTATTTTATTATTCATCTTACGGACATGCTCTATTCTCTCGTCTATTCTAGGCTCTCTAGATATTTTATCCTGATAGCACACCCTATCCTTCCTTCTTAGTTTTAAGATGTTTACTTCTCCATTAACATTACATATAACGTCTCCTCTCTATACAACTAGGTTTCACCTCACCATCGTCAATAACTCTTTCCTACTTATCCCTCTCATTATTACGACTTTATACCTTAATCCCCGTCTCACATTTGTCGTCATCTATAACCTCGACCATTCACCTAATCTTAACTTCATTCTAATTCAAAGTTATTATCTCACCTTATCGATAGTTTCTACGTCAGCAACTTTCCTCACTAAAACTTCATTATAATTTAAGGTTTTATTCTCTCGACACCGGTCATTATTATTATCGTCAAACATTATGACTATTACCTCTTATCTTCTTTCCTATTCATCTCGCTCTCTCCTAATCAATTCCCGTCTTATTCACCGCTATCCTCATTCCTATTATCTTTCACTACTCAATACACACCTTATATGTTCCTACCTAACATTCATCTTAAGTTCCTTAATTACCTTGACTCTTTTACTCTTCAACTTAACAATATTCCTAAGCTCATTATTTGTTTAAGAAGATTATATTTAACTTCATCACTTACTCGGAAGGCACCTACGTTATATCCCTTCTTATCATCGTCTCTTTTCACTTCTTTATCTCTTCATATTTTATACTCTCTTAATCAGCTTACCATATTAGACCTTTTAAAAATACCTCAATGGATTAATCATGTCGTTATCACTCCGCCGTGAACTACTCATCTACATCCCTCACACTTCTCCTTCTACTGCTTAAACTACTTCACCTTTTTAGGCTCAAGACTCATCAAGTATTAAATGTCAACACATCAACAACAGCTTACAGTCATAGATGCAAACTCTTCCTATTTTTCACAACACCGGGACAAAACATACCATCGACATTCACATCATCAGCATAAGAAAATGTTGTCATCATGAATATACATCGTCACTCACATCATTTATATAATCAACATCATCATTACGAGTATGCTTCACCAACTTCATCATATTTATATATTCATTAGTCAACGTCATTAGCAACTTCATTATCTAAGCGCTTTCATTCTCACCATTCACTATCCTACTCCTCTCTCTTTATTTCTTCTTTGATTTGTCTCTAACACCCTAAAGTTCTTCCATGTATTAATTCGTTAAGGGGTTGGGGTACTACCCTTAAGACACCAGACTAGACTCCCTTCATTTATGTTTATAGGTTCGGAACCCTAGTATATACTTACTTTTCACGCTAACAACTTTCTTAGACTTACTATTCATATCACAGCATGACCCAGGTACAATATTTTATTCATAACTCAAGTTCTAGAGATCTAAATGGATTCAAACCAAAGGGAAATGAAAGCTGACATCTATATCTAAAACTTTCATGAAGGGACCTAAGTCCAATTCGGGACAGAGAGGGGTGGAAATGTTTCGTTTCCTAAACCTGGGCAGAGTGCACGACCGTGCCGACCCCTGTGTAGTAATATGACCATAAATCGAGTTGTGGATGTCTAAATGAGGTCACTCCAAAGCCAAATGAAATCTAACATTCATATCTACAACTTTCATGAAGACACCAAAGCTCAATTAGGAACTGAAAATGGTCAAAAAGTTGTGCCAAAATCGCGTCACGATTCTGTCAGCATCAGAACGCAGATTTTGTAATTTTCCACCATGGGAGCTTCCCCGGCTCCGATTTCGACCCCCCCAACTCACCCAATTCATCCCTAAACATCACCCTAAGGTTAGCCTATCATTCAAACACTAATTTTCCAATAACCTACTAATTTACACACTCTCTTCATGGTCAATCCTCTATTTGTAAACCGTAAACTAGTTTCTCTTAATTTTAAATAATTCAACCTCGTCTTTACCTTCGTCCATCATCAATCTCTCATCACAATCTCACATCATAACAGAAACATCATCTTAAGAATTAAACACCCCCCATCATATATTAAGATACCCTAAAGTGCAAAGATTCTCCCCCTTGCCTCGATTCCTCTGAAATCTCTGGTTTGGCTTGACTTCGTTGTAGCTAGGTTTTCCTTTCTCTGATGGCTGCTCTTCTCTCTGTTTCTACGTTCAGCAAAATTGAGTTCTAATTTCCCAAAACACTTATTTATATTTGGTCTAGCCACTCTTCATATAACTTTCCTCGTCTATTCACTATTCTTTGCTTTTCCCCTCCCCCACTTATTAAAAACCTATTTTCTACATCTCCTACTCTTTTCTACTTGTTTTTCAATTCTCTTTCTATATTATTTATCATAAATTAATTCACCAATATAATTCAACCCTCTCAACATTTACATCACATTCAAATAAAACAGCATTAATAATAATATTCACCACGCCACACCTATTAAAATTTATTGAATTACTTAAAATATAAAATTGGGGTGTTACACTGCATCCTACCAATGGATTCATGTGGGAAAGGGAATACCTAGAGAATGAATCTTCAGAGGAAGGAGTCATCCGCCCAACTAGGTGGACCATTGATGATGATTATTATGTCTGAACAAGAAGTTTGGGCAAGGATTATGGCCTATATGGCTGAAAATAAAATAATCAGGCCTTAGAGGCTGAAATGCTACCAAAATGGTTGTAGAAGCCATAGATAAAATGTTTGGCGAAGACATTGATGAAAAAGTGGTTGAAAGCCAAAAGCTTAATTGTATATATGACAAAGAGCCTTGGGTTTTGAGAGAGATCCCTCTCTTTCGACCAAGAGAATCCAAGCTCAAGATCCTCTAGAGGAAGTTGACTTAGGAGATGGATCAGTTAAAAGACCAACTTATATCAGTTCTAAAATTGATCTAGATTTGAAGGTTCAGACAATTGAACTCTTGAAGAGTTCAAGGACTGCTTTGCTTGGGATTACAATGAAATGCCTGGATTAAGCAAGGATATGGTGGAATTGAAGTTACCAATTCGACCAGACAAAAAGCCAGTAAAACAACTTCCAAGAAGGTTTGCACCTCAAATTATGTCGAAAATCAAAGAGGAAATTGAAAGACTCCTCAAAAGAAAGTTCATTAGAGCTGCAAGGTATGTCGAATGGTTGTGAAATATTGTTCTTGTTATTAAGAAAAATGGGACTCTTAGAGTATGTTTAGATTTTAGAGACTTAAATAATGCTACACCAAAGGATGAATATCCTATGCTAGTGGCAGAAATACTCGTTGATTCAGCAGCAGGATTTGAATATTTAAGTACGCTTGATGGTTACTCTGGCTATAATCAAATCTTTATTGCTGAAGAAGATGTGTCGAAAACAACATTTCGTTGCCCAGGGGCCTTAGGCACTTACGAATGGGTAGTGATGCCTTTTGGTCTAAAGAATAATGGTGCTACATACCAAAGAGCAATGAATTCAATGTTTCACGATTTTATTGAAAACTTTATTCAAGTTTACATTGATGATATTGTTGTAAAATCTTTGTCGAAAGATGGACATTTAAATCATCTTCGACAATCATTTGAAAGAATGAGAAAATATGGATTGAAAATGAATCCACTAAAATGTGCCTTCTGTGTATGTGCAGACGACTTCTTGGGATTTGTCGTACATAAAAAGGGCATCGAAATCAATCAGAATAAAACTAAGGCTATCTTGGAAACTAAACCTCCTTCGACCAAGAAAGAACTTCAGTCTTTGTTGGGGAAAATCAACTTTCTAAGAAGATTTATCTCAAATTTAAGTGGCAAAACACAAGCTTTTTCGCCATTACTTTGACTGAAGAAAGAGGATAGTTTTCACTAGGGGCAGGAGCATCAAAAGGGTTTCAACATAATCAAAGATTATTTGACAAAGCCTCCAATTTTATTGCCTCCAATTAGAAATAAGAACATGAAATTGTATATTTCAGCATCTGATTCGACCATAGGGAGCATGTTAGCCCAGGAAGATGATAGTGGTGTCGAAAGAGCCATATATTATTTAGTTGAATTTTAAATGATGTTGAAACTAGGAATAGTCCCATTGAAAAATTGTGCCAATGTCTGTATTTTTCATATACTAAACTTAAGCAATACATAAAGCCTATTGATGTTTATGTTTATTCGCATTTTGATGTTATTAAACATATGTTGTCTAAACCAATTCTACACAGTCGGATTGGAAAATGGGCTTTAGCACTCTCTGGGTATCCACTAACGTATAAACCTTTAAAAGCAGTGAAAGATCAAATTGTTGTTGATTTCATAGTATATCATTCTTTGGTCGAAGTAACACAAAGTTATGTGAATAAGAAGCCTTGGACTTTATATTTTGATGGTTCCAGCCACAAAAATGGCACTAGAGTTGGTATATTGATAATTTCTCCTTTAAATATACCAACAAAATTCAAATATAAAATAAATGATCATTGCTCCAATAATGAGGCTGAATATGAAACCTTATTAACAGGATTGCAAATATTATTGGAACTGGGGGCAAAAGATGTCGAAATAAAAGGAAATTAAGAATTGGTGGTGAAACAATTAACAAAAGAATACAAATGCATCAACGAAAATTTAATCATGTATTTTGTTTCTGCTAATTCATTGTTAAAACATTTCGACTCTGTTAACATCAACATGTGCCTCGAATTGAAAATCAAGAGGCCAATGACCTGACACAGATTGCTTCAGGTTACAAAGTTCCAAAATGTCAACTCCAAGAATTGATTGAAATCAAAGATAAAATGATCTCGTCAGATTGTTCTTTGACACAATTGTCAATGCCAAAACTTGGGGGGGGGGGGGGGGGGGGGGGAAATGGTGAAGATGGTTCAACTTTTGAAAATTTAGAAAATTTTTGAAATTGTTGCCATTGACAATTTGACAAACAATGATTGGCGAAAACCAATTGTTGAATATCTTGAGAATCCATCAGGAATGGTTAGTCGAAAGATTAAAGATAGAGCTTTAAGTTATGTAATCAGTGGAGATTAATTGTTCAAAAATACTACAGAAGGAGTTTTGCTTAAATGTCTTGGTGAAAACGAGGAATATTTAGCAATTTCTAGTGTACATAGTGGATCATGTGGTTCTCACCCAGCAGGTCATAAAATGAAATGGCTTTTGTTTCAACAAGGTTTGTATTGGCCAACCATGTTGAAAGAGTGCATAGAGTTTGCAAAAGGTTATCAAGAATGTCAAAAACATGCATGGATACAACATGTATCTGCAAGTGAATTACATTCAATTGTAAAACCTTGGCCTTTTAGAGGTTGGGCTCTAGATTTAATTGGTGAAATTCATCCTTCTTCATAAAAAGGCCATCGTTATATTTTGGTGGGAATAGACTACTTTACTAAGTGGATTGAAGCTACTCTTTTACCTAATGTTGATCAAGAGGCACTCATTAGTTTTATACAAAACTATATTATTTATAGTTTTGGTATTCCTGAAACCATAACTACGTACATATCAAGGTTCAGTTTTCATTGGTCGAAAAATGGTTGAATTTGCCTCTCAAACAGGTTTTAAGTTATTAACTTCGACACCATATTATGCACAAGCAAATGGTCAAGTCGAAGCTGCCAACAAAATTATCATTAACTTGATTAAAAAGCATGTGGGTCAAAAGCCCAAGAATAGGCATAAAACTTTAAATCAAGTTTTGTCGGCTTGTCAAATTTCCCCAAAAGAATCAACGAATTCTACACCATTTCGACTGACTTTTGGTCATGATGCAGTTTTAATAGTTGAAATTTGTCTACAATCAACTAGAGTTCAAAAACAGATGGAAACCCCAATAGATCATTATTGGAATATGATGTTGGATGAATTGGTTGATTTAGATGAAGAAAGATTGATTGCGTTACAAGTTCTTTTAAGACAAAAGGAACATGTCGAAAAATCTTATAATAAAAAGGTTAAGTCAAAATCTTTCTCTTCAGGAGATTTGGTTTGGAAAGTACTCTTGCCTATGGATAAAAAAGATAGAGTTTTAGGCAAATGGTCCCTAAACTGGGAAGATCCATTTAAGATTTTGCAAGTTTTTTCAAATGGTGCATATGAGATAGAAGAGTTAGCTTCTGATGGTCGAATATTTCGTATATATGGCAAATATTTAAAGAAATATAAGCCTATGTTGCAGGAAGTTGAAATATCTCAAGAGTAATTTCGACGGCAATTTGAAAACATGGCATTCTGATAAAAAATAAAATTAGTGCCAAAAGGAAATTGTCGAAATAAAAAACATTGTCGAAATATGACATCAAATAGATATTTTCATGTTACACATTTTCATGACAACACCAAGTAGAAGATAAAAGATCTAGTAGAATTCAGAGCATTGGATTTTTTCAATTCTTTTATAAGTATATTCAAATGATGTCTATGGAATGGAGGAATTAATTCTTGACAGTTGAATATTTCACATAAATGGAAAATAATTGAAAAGTATAAACCAACATTGGAGGCAGTAGGAATAATTCAAGATAAATTAATACGAAAGTCGAAATTGCATTTGATTAATTTAGAAGCAAAAGCCAACTAATGGGCCAAGATACATAATTATCGAAAACATAAATAAAGATCATTATAGCCCATTCGACATACATTTTGCAAAAAGATGGCTTCTTAGCCCTAAAACTACAAACAAAAAACTAGAAGTCTTCGTCTTTTAAGAAGCAAAACTGCGTAAGAAACCAAACAATTTCAGCATCAAAATGGCAAAGCAGACAAAGTTCTGTCATAGAATATTTGTCATCAGAGCCTGAAGAAGGCTAGAAAATGCCAGGTCTTCTCCCATCCCCTTTACAGGTCTTGTTCGAAGTGCAAGTAAGCCTGTACACTAGGCTTGAGGGTAATGACCGCGACCAGCAGTAAGCCCAGTAAGGAGGAGGACCCCTTTCGTTCAGAATGGCTCTTCTGCAGTTGTCCAGTTGCTGACGTTTAAAAAGGTCCTTGAAAGTGGGAAGGACCTCATCCATGAAAAAGCCATCTTTTGCTAACACCTTCAGCATCAGCAAGAGATATTTTGCTCCATCAGATCCATGTATGGCTGCCTTCTGTAGAATGCGCTTGACATCATCCAAGAGCATAAGACTTGATTAAGTCCAAGAGGAAAAGATCTATTTGATTCTAGTTATTTCGACAGAAGAAGACTCCAGCCAGTTTCCCTTGGAAAGGGCAAGTTTGAAGGTTCGACCACGTGGAAGTCATGCTGAAGTTGTCGAAGTAATGTAGTTTCTAGCAGTTAGATTTTCAGTCATTTTTCTATGTATATATATTATTTTTTCATAGGAAAAACGGGTCACAAATCATTATCAAAAGTTATATACACTCGAAGTACCAATGTCCAGAGAAAAGAGTAAACAAAATGTATGTAACATGATCTTGTGAACCACCTTTTACATTCAATGCAATGCAATTTACATTCCTTTAAGTTTTGCTTTCTTTAAAACTTTAATCTTTTCCTTTTGTTTATTTTAACAACTTTTAAACAATGAAACTGTTAGTTTCTGTCGAAACTAGACGGTTATCTTCATGTAAAAACAGTTTTTCTTCATCTTTGTGTAAGCAAACTCATTAACGATGATGAACGTTCATGCTTTTCTGGAAATAACAATGCACAAACATGTTCTAGGATTTCTAGTTTGATCCTGCTTGTAATAAACAAAGCTAGACTCGTTGTTTACCAAAAACCCAGGTAAACACATTCTAGAATTGGGATGCCACCATTCAAAGAATTGTATGGTAGGAGATGTCGAACACCTTTGTGTTGGTATGAGTTTGGTGAGAGTGTGGTGCTTGGACCAGGGATTGTTCAACAGACGACAAAGAAAGTTAAAATGATTCAGGAGAGATTGAAAGCATCACAGAGCAGACAGAAGAGTTATCATGATAAGCGGAGAAAGTCATTGGAATTTCAAGAAGGAGATCATGTGTTTTTTAGAGTCACTCCGGTAATGGGCGTTAGACGTGCTTTGAAGTCTAAGAAACTTACACCATGTTTCATTGAACCTTATGAAATTATCAAGAGAGTAGGAGAAGTGGCCTACCAAGTTGCTTTACTGTCGTCACTTTTAAACCTTCATAGTGTATTCCAAGTGTCTCAACTTCAAAAGTATGTTCCCGATCCATCTCACATAATTCAAATGGATGAAGTGCAAGTGATGGACAACTTGACAGTTGAGGCTTTACCTTTGAGGATTGAAGACCGAGAAGCGAAGAATTTGAGAGGCAAGGAGATTGCATTGGTGAAAGTGACCTGGGGAGGACTTGTCGGAGGTAGCATAACGTGGGAGCTGGATAGTAGGATGAGGGAGTCTTACCCGAAGTTATTTCCTTTAGGTAATTTTCGAGGACGAAAATGTGTGGGAGAGTTGTAACACCCCGAGAATTATATTTAATTAATTAATGAGGTTAAATAGGGAGTTCTTGGTTTTTAGGATTATGATGATGCATGTTGTTTGAGTATTATGATATTTATGAAGAAATAGAGTTTTAATTAATAATGATGTGCTAGGAGGATTAATGGGATGAAGATGAGAATTAAATAAAATAATAGAGGGAGGGAGGTGTAGGACAGAAGAAATAAATACGTGGGGGAGGGGGAAGTAAAAATAATAGTAAGTGGAGGAGAAGGAAATAATAAAGAGTGAACAACCCAAATATAAATGGGAAGTTGAGAGTCTGAATTGTCACTTTTTGCTGAATGTAGAAACAAGAGAAGAGGAGAGAAGTGAAGGAGAAAACCCTAGCTGCGAAGAAGAGAGCCAAAAGTCGTGATTCCCGGAGAATTTAAGGTAAAGGAGAGATTACTTTCATATTAGGGTATTGTTAATGATGATTATGATTGTGTAATGGATTGTGAATTGAGTGTTGTTATGATGAGAATGATGGTGAGGGAATGATGATGAACAAATGTGGTGAGAATCAGAATTGTTGTTGAAGAATTAAGAAAAATGAACATCAAGATGTTTAGATTGTAGATCAAACGGTGAAAAGAGTAAATAATCGGATAGGTTACGGAGAAATTATTGTATGAATAATAGGACAAGCTTAGGGCAATGATTAGGGTCGAGTTTGGTGAAATTTAGGTCGAAAACGGAGTTGGAGAAGGCCCCATGAAGCGAAATCGCAGAAAAACTGTGATTTCCTGTACCTATCAGGCATGCATGGTTGCGGGCCCCACTGGTACAAACCGTGCATGCAATTCTGCCTAAAACCCCAGTTTTGTGAGTTTTTGGGAGCACGACCGTGCTCCCAGAGAGCATGACCGTGCACCCTTCCCAGACTTAGAAAGACCCATTTGTGTGCCTCCAAAAGGTTCCTGAGATGTATGATAGGGTCCTCAACCGACAAAATTAAGTGAGAAGAGTCTAATTAGGTGTTCTAAGAGTAGTTCCATAAACTCACAATAAATCTAATACATGAAGAAGTCAAAGAGTACAAGGGAGGAGTGTAGGGAGAGTTTGAGGGAGTGGAATTAGGATGGTTAACAACAAAAACATATTTCCTTCAGTTAATAATGAGCCCACGACGGTGATCAGAATAAAGTATCAAGAGAGCTTATAATAGACGAGAAGATAAAGCATGTTCGTAAGATGAATAACAAAATAAAGTTGAGGGATGTTGATGTAGAAACGAATCGTGTTTATGAATTGGATTAAATAAGAAGTAATGTAGTGATATAAAAGTCTTATTAGAGAGTAATGATGAGGAATCCTATGCTTGTAACGAAGAGTAACGACGAGTAGTGATATATATATATATATATATATATATAACGATGAGGTCATTATGATGAACGATGAGAGACGATGAAGTCTATTTAATGTTGACGATGAGAATGATGAGTTATGTTTTGTCTTGATGTTGTGCATGATTAAGGAGAGTTGCATTATGATGTGAATTATTGATGATGTGTTATGTGTAATACATGATGAGTTTGTCTCCTTGCATGCATATAGAGTTGTGTCTAGGGAAACGAAGATGAAACGATGAGTGTATGTTCAGTAACACAACTCTGGACATACAATAAACGATGATTAGGTGTGGCACCACATACATATAGGTCATAAGATGGAGTACATCTGCATGTGAATAGTAATGTTTGAACTTTGTGTATGCTAGTAAAATGATGTGTGATGGTGAATGTATAAATTGTTGAGAAAAACCTTTGAGGAAGTAAATGATGATGACTGAATATTTATTATTGTTGAATATTATACATGTTTCCTAATAGTATGTTATGACTAGCATTCTCACCCCTTTTGATTTTGTTGTGTTATGGTGACTGTACTCATGGGTTACAGACACTCAGGTTGAGGAGATATAATTGCGGGATGACTTAGAAGGTGGCGACGGAAGTGTCTTCCGTCATTTTTATTTTATTAGTTGAATAAACATGTAGTCGAAACGAGCTCTGATATGTAACAATAGGGATGTTTGAAGTATTTTAAGTTTATGAAGTAATTATGGATGTTGAGGCTTGATTTTATTATTATAAGAACGATGAATTTTTCCCCTGCAATGTTTATGACTTTTTTTATGAAATGATGATAAATGAGCATGTGTAACACCTAAATCTCTTTTATTTATATTTCGGTATTTATTAAATTAAAGTCGGGGTCTTAGGGTATTACAGCTGACACATGGAAAGCAAAATAGAACAGCCATCACATCTTAAACGCCCCCGTGCATCAGACACCGTACACGCGTCTTCTAACGGCCTCCTGATGGAGCACCACACTTTACAGACACACACACACACCCCTATATAAGGGTGACTTAGCTTCACCCCCAATGTATGATTCACTTTCCCCACACATTCCATCTTATTTCCCAAACTGACTTGAGCATTGAAGTGCTAACGTGCCTGCAGGCACCTTTCGTCCTACCACGAAGACTCGTTGTCACCGTACCAGAGCATATTCCGCCACCGTTGCCTCCATTAGTTCCTCATCGGACAGATCATGAGTAATTGTTGCACCTTTTTTTTGACGTATTTAATTTTTTTAAATAAGAAATAAAGTGAATGTATTTAATGTTTCACAATTTTCTATAAAGATATATTTGGAAAAATATTCAAAAAGTTATAAATTAATAATTACAGTGGTTTCGTTGTTTTTTGTTTTTTTATTATAATAAAATAGGAAGAAATACTACATCCATTTTAAAATACATGACATATTTTTGCAATGTACAATATTCACATAATTTGTTTTGATAACTTTTTTAATTAATATATAAATACAAAAGTTAGCCGTTCAATTTGTCTCAATAAATATTTTTTTAAATATTAAAATTTAAAATTTATTTTATTTTAAATGATTAAGTATATTAACTATTAAAATTGAACATTAACACGTGTGAAGTACTCCCTCCGGTCCTATATATAAGAAAATTTTCAAAAAAATTCTTGGTCCTATTTATTAGAAAATATCACAACTTTTAAGGTATAGTTATTGTTTAAAAGACTTTTATACCCCTTATTTAATGTTTGTCTTTTTAAAATTAGTGGGTGTATTTAATGCTTCACAATTTTTTATGAAGATATATTTGTAAAAATATTCAAAAAGTTATTAATTAATGAGCGTATTGATTTTGATGTTTTTTTGGTTTTTCTTCTTATATGAGTAATTGATTGCAAGATCAATTTTAAATTAATGTAATCATATATTTGTTTTTATAAAAAAGAACGTAATGGAGTATTAAATAGTCAACAGCATTCCATCTCTCTGAGTCTCTCGCTATAAATGAACTCTCTCTCTCTCTCTCTCTCTTCCTCCTGGCGCTCGTTTCTTTCAACATTCAACTTCTTCTCTCAATTCTCACGTTCCTTCGTGGCGCATGCTCACCCTAACCACCACTCCCTCCACCTCCACCGCCGCACTCACCAACAATGACAGTGTTCTCCGGCAATCAGATTTTCCCAGTAAACTACGAAACCCAAGTCTCACAACGCCTTCTAGAAGCCTCTCACTCCGGCGATCTGTCCTTAGCCTTTCACTGTATCTCCGATCCTTCTGTTGATGTCAACTTCGCAGGAGCTGTTAGTTTGAAGAGTAGAAACACTGAGCTAGTTGTGAATTGTGAATCTTCGAGTCAAGTTTGCGTTCAGTTTCAGGAATTTGTTACTGATGTTACGCCTCTTTTTCTTGCTGTTCATGCCGGAAATGCTTCGCTTGTTAGGAAGTTACTGGTAATCACTTCGTCATTGCTCGGATCAAACGCGTTTCGATCCGTGCTTCAATTTCAACTGTTTTATATTTTTCTGTTCAAAAGCATTTCTCTATTTCTTTTGAAAAATCAAGAATTCGATTAATTGATTTTGAACTGTTTTTTTATTTTGTTCAACGTGAGTGTTTTACCTGCTTTTGTAATTCTTCCAATGGGTTTCGTTTTATTCTTTTTAATTTGAAAATTATTTGGATTTAAGTAAAGTGAACAATGATTTTGAACTGTTTTGTTTGCTCAATTTGAATGAATATTTTGTGAAATGAATTATTTGATTGTTAATCTTAACCTATGTAACATCGACACATCTAATCGAAATGTTTCAGAGTCCATGACCATCACAACACCGACGTATGTGATTTCATTTAATTAAGTCATTTTGTGAGATTATCAATGTGTTCGTGTTTATGTCGGTGCTTCAAATATGTTAACTTGTTATAATGTGAGATTACTAAGAGTGAATAGTTTTTAAAGGTAAAGCTTTTGTTAGAGATCCAAACGAATCGGTAATTCAAAATGTGTTTTTTTTAAGGAAAATTTCAAAATGGTTTTCTCACTCTATTAAAGTGAATTTCATTTTCAAAGTAACGGGGGGAAGAAAAAGTTAACGTCTAATTTGAATTTTCTGAATCCTTCGTGTTTATATTGATGGATTTTTTTATGTTACACTTTTACTTTATGGTGATTTGGTCCCCACTTCACTTTTTCTCCCTTTGAATGGCTATAATTTGGCCTTAACATTATTACATGTCCTCTTTTCACATTACATTTTTCTAATTTTCACCTACTTCTAAATCTAAAGCGAGGTTAAGAAATATTCAAATAAAAATGAATTGCAAAGAAAATGTTTACTTTTAAATGATTTAAAAGTTACACACTAGATTAAACGAAATATGAAAAGACTCTTGATTGTTGAGTTTATTATTTTAGTTGCATTAGGCCATGATTGTTGAGAGGGTGAGTGAATTAAGACTTAATTATGTCCAAAATAACAATTTGTATTGATTTCCTTTTTGTTTTTAGTAGCAAACATGCCTTGTGTGCCCCATACCCTGTTGTCCCGACCATTGAACATAAATACATAATGCAATTGACATGGCATGATTCATGCATGATGCATCCCTCTTCTGGCCCCACTTATATAAAATAAGAAAAATGATAAAAAATATAAATCTATTTTTGGTTTTGGTTTCACTTTAATCTTCTTATTTACATAGAGTTGCACTTCTTATTTTATTCCAGATTTATTTTTGTATCACGGTGGGTTTGCTGAAATCACGGTGAGCCACCGTGTAGCTTTTACAAAAATTACAATGGCTAATCGTGATTTTTGGAAACAAACCGTGATACCAAATATGCACTTAGTCTGATATCTGTTTATGTTGTTGTGGTGTTATATTCCTACTTTCCAATACTTCAGACAAATTGGAAGAAAATAATAAATAAAAAAATCTTGTCAGGGATATAAATTACTCCAGGCTATTAACCGGTTGATTTTCCTTGAAATGACAGAGTGTTGGAGCTGATGTAAACCAAAAGCTCTTCAGAGGCTTTGCAACTACTGCAGCAGTGAGGGAGGGCCATCTTGATATTCTTGAGACCTTAATTAATGCAGGGGCATCCCAGCCAGCTTGTGAAGAAGCTCTTCTGGAGGCAAGTTACCATGGGCAAGCAGGGTGTGGGGAATTGCTCATGAGCTCTGATTTGATCCGACCGCATATTGCTATACATGCTCTTGTGGCCGCATGCTGCAGGGGGTTTGTAGATGTGGTTGAGACACTCATAAAGGTACGTGTTCTGCAGCAGCATGATTCTAGAGATTTTGTAATGGATACTCTGTACTGATATATGATCCAGAAGCATCTGCAATTGTTTTGTCCCTATTTTCTGGCACATTAAAAAGTTGGGTCCATGATATTGTCTTCTTCCTAGAGGCTTGGGTACAACTGACAGATTCCCCCAACATCCCCTAATAATATTATGAAACTAGTGTCACCTTGAGTATTATTTAGCTTTCATCCTCCATAGGATTCTAAATAAACATGTGCCTGCCAGTACTCAGCTTATTATTTGTAGTTAGCTTACGGTTATTGGTAAATACTTGGTACAATATGCTAAAATTGAGATCTTTTTTCAATGGCAGTGTGGTGTGGATGCGAGTGCGACAGACCGGGTGCTTTTACAGTCACTTAAGCCTTCTCTCCACACAAATGTGGATTGTAATGCACTAGTTGCAGCTGTAGTTCATAGGCAGGTCCATGTTGTCAGTTTGCTCCTTCAGGTAAGCTTTTCTCCTAACCGCTTCAAACCTTTGATTACCAGTTCAGTTAGGTTAACAAGAACATTTCACATATCTGCAGACTCCTAGTTGTTACAGCCAATATATCCTTGCTTTTGCAATTTTCCATTTGTGAATTACTGTTACATTTTACAAAAAAATTACTAGTTTTGCTAAAACAATTCCCATCAAGCGATAATGAATCACGTAAGAACTAAGAAGTCAGTGACCTCAACTTATTAAGGCTGGAGATTTTGTTATCAGTCTGCCAAGGCAGCCACCTCTTTTAATGATGTTTAATTGATCCTCTCACTATCATTTTTAGTTGTTAATTTTAATTGATCCTCACTAGGTTTTTTTTTCTTTTTTTACAAATGAACTACAGAATGGTGCTACGACAGATTTTGAAGTAAGGCTTGGAGCATGGTCATGGGATAATTCAACTGGTGAAGAACTTCGTGTGGGTGCTGGACTGGGAGAACCATATGGCATCACCTGGTGTGCAGTTGAGTATTTTGAAAAAAGTGGTGCTATATTAAGCTTGCTCCTGCAGCATGTCTCAAATAGTTGTCACTGTGGAAGAACTATTCTACATCATGCTATCCTTTGTGGCAATGTCGAGGCTGTTAGGATACTCTTAGAATGTGGTGCTAATGTGGAATCCCTAGTCAAAACAACGAGCAAGACCGAGTTCCTTCCTGTACACATGGCGTCTCGTCTTGGCTTACCTGCAATAACTCAATGCCTAATTGAGTTTGGTTGTGATTTGAACTCTCGAACAGACTCTGGTGACACAGCTTTGATGATTTGTGCAAAATATAAACAAGAGGAGTGTCTCAAAGTACTAACAAGGGCTGGTGCTGATTTTGGCTTGGTGAACAGTGCAGGTCAATCTGCAAGTTCAATTGCCGAGTCGTACAAGTGGTCCCATGGTTTTCAACAAGCAGTGGTGGATGTAATTAGAAATGGCAAGATACCCATATCCAGCAATACTTCTACTTTTTCCCCTTTGATTTTTGTATCTAAGGCAGGAGATGCGGAAGCATTGAAAACTGTCATTGAATCTGGAGAATTGGATCTTGACTATCAAGATGATAGTGGTTTCTCAGCGGCTATGCATACAGCTGTGAAAGGTCACGTTGAGTCATATCGATTGCTTGTATATGCTGGAGCCAATGTAAAGTTATGCAATAAATCTGGTGAAACAGCAATAACACTATCTGAATTGAATCAGAACTGTAATTTATTTGAAAAGGTCATGCTTGAATTTACACTTGAAAAGGGTAATGAAAATACTGGTGGCTTCTATGCTTTACACTGTGCAGCTCGTCGTGGTAATTTGGATGCTGTTACATTGCTGACCAGCAAAGGTTTTGATGTGAATGTTCCAGATGGGGAGGACTACACTCCACTCATGTTAGCAGCAAGGGAAGGCCATGCATCCCTTTGTAAGCTTTTAATTTCATACGGTGCTCATTGTAATGCTAAAAATGCAAGAGGTGAAACTGCACTTCTACTTGCAAGGAAATTTGCAGGAGGGAAACACGATACAGAGGGCGTTATACTAGATGAACTTGCCCGTAAACTGGTACTAGGCGGTGCCTATGTTCAAAAGCACACAAAATGTGGGAAGGGCAACCCACATGTGAAACAATTACGTATGTTGCGTTCTTCAGGTATGCTTTGTTGGGGCCAGTCTAACAGGAGAAACGTGCTGTGCCGCGAGGCAGTGTTAGGGCCAAGCTCAACATTGCGTAGAAATAGGCACAACACAGGTGATGCAGAAGAACCTGGAATGTTCAGGGTGCTTACTAATAAGAATAGGGAGGTGCATTTCGTATGTGAGGGGGGGTCAGAAGCTGCTAAGCTTTGGGTGAGGGGTATTAAACTTGTAACGAGAGGTGTATAATTAGTAACATCATCAGTGTCGATAGTAGTAGGATGTATATATGTGTTTCCTGTTTGGGGTAATACTTCATCTCAAAGTATTTTAGCTGTTTTTTATTTTTTATTTTGTAAGGATCTTGATCTCTATATGTGTTGTACATCCGGATTTCTTTATTTATTACACCGGTTTATCTCATAGAAAGTGGATGTAATTTGGTCCTTTTAATATTTTTGAGGGAAATTTGGTCCTTTTAATGTTTTTGTATATGTACATATTTTTTATATTCCTCACAAAGTAACGTTGAGCTAGATTCCTCGTATCATTTCTTGTTGAAACATAATTCTGCTTAGCGGGTAAAAGAGTTTCTGATTTCATAGCCTATTTGAGTTTTTTTTTTATCAAGAAATGACAAGACAAAACCAAAACTACAATCTCAGACGAGTAACTCCAAGAGTATCATCCAGAAGGGAATGATGCAATCGAGGAGGGCAAAAAATCCATGACTTTAGAGCATCCGAAGAAGAAGCACCATGCTTAGCAAGCCAATCCGCACACTCGTTGCCTTGACGGAGGTATGATGAAAATTAACAATCCAATCTCGATGTTGCAGTTGGATAATCTGACTAATCAGAGGAGCATGAGGATGATGAAGTTGGACATCCGACATGGATCAAGAGCCACCCTAGAATTTGATTCAAGAATAATGTTCATGTGGCCCGCATCATACGCAATACGAAGGCCATGAAAAATGGCATACAATTCGGCCGCCAAGCAAGAAGTAATACCACAAAAACCAGAAAAACCCAACAACCAATCACCATTATTGTTTCTAATAAGACCTCCAAAACCTGATATTCCAGGATTAGAAAGAGAACTACTGTCAACATTAACTTTGATGATATTATCTAAAGGAGTTAACCTGTCTAATGGGCTTCTGAGTGCATCCTTGGAAAGGTGCACCACCACATATACCCAATCATTTCCAGTAAAAAGCTTATGATTCCGTGCCTTCCATAAGACCCAACATGTTATAATAAAGATATTACCATTAGGAGTAAGGGCATAATGTTTGAACTACCAATTGAAATCTTGAGAATCGAACTTTGTATCTTTGTTGAACAACAAGGCATCCCAGATCGCTAATGAGAGTGGGCAATCACTAAAGGTGTGAAGAAGTGACTCAATACTAGCTCCACATCTCTTGCATGATGAATCTGAGGTTAAATGTCTACCAGCTCGAAATGCGTTCGTTGGAAGGTTACCATGCATAGACAACCAGATAAAATGCTTCATGTTCTCTGGAAGGTTGAGCCTCGAAATCCATTGCCAAGTTTCCTGCTGAGTTTGACCTGCAAAAGAAAAAGAGTTTGAAGTCAACTACTGATAACCACTCTTCACATAGTAAATACCTGATGGGGAATGAGTCCAAATCTTGATGTCCTGGGAAGACTCATCAAAGAAAATACTTTGAATTTGGAGTTGAATATTGAGAGGTATATGAGTTGTGAGATGAGAGAAATTCCAACGACCATGATGGTAAATGTCTTTCAGTCTCAAATTAGTTTCACTAATATGGACATGAGGAACATGATTACAAAGATAATCATCCTCCAACCATTTGTCATACCAAAGAGAAACCTCTCCTCTTCCAATTCTAGTCTTGAAACCAGATTTCAAAACTTCAACTGTTTTGGTAATAGCCTTCCAAACACAAGAGGAACCCTGATAATCTGACGCCTCTAAAATAAAGATACCACGAAGATACTTAGAAGAATGAAGGTTGACCCAAAGCTTATCCGGATTATGGAGCAATTCCCAAACATGTTTCCCCAAAATAGATATATTTAAAGCACGAACTGTCCGAATTCCAAGACCCCCTCTAGACTTAGGTTGCGTAATCATCTTCCAATTCACCCAATGACTATGCTTCCTTCCCCAAATGAATTGTCTAATAGAAGCATCTATTTGGTTACACACCCCTTCATGAATCCATAAATTCTGCATATAGTAGGTAGGAAGAGCAGAGACCACATATTGGGCCAATGTCACCCTCCCTGCTCGGCTAAGGAGTTTGGTCTTCTAACCATCCAATCTTCTATTGACCTGATCCATGATATAAGAAAAGTCAGCATTGTTTATCCTACCGGATAACATAGGGAAACCAAGGTACTTGCCTAACTGAGTATGATGAGTAAAATGAACGATAGAAGCAGAAGACATGAATCTAGTTTTTTGAATATTAACTTTCAACCCAGAAGCATGACAAAAACTCTCTAACACCTCTTTCACTATTCTAGCTTGAGAGGATTTAGCTTGAGTAAACAAAAGACAATCATCTGCAAAAAATAAATGTGAAATAGCTGGACCATTATTGGAGATTTTGACCGGATACCATTCGCTGGATTGAACCTTCTCCTGAATTAACATAGAAAGCTTTTCAATGCAAAGGACAAAAAAATAAGGAGACATATGATCCCCTTGCCTTAAGCCTCTTTGAGGAATAAAACTCTCTAGTTTGTCGTTGTTCCACTTCAAAGATAAAGTAGAAGAGGTTATATAGTTCATAACAAGAGTAATAATGGAAGCAGGGAAACCAAAATCATGTAAAGTAATACGAAGGAAATTCCAATCTACCATATTATAAGCTTTTTCAAAATCAATTTTAAACAAAAAATAACCTTTTTTTCCCTTTCTTCTTATTCATGCTATGAACTATTTCCTGTGCGATAATAGCATTATCAGCCGTACCTCATTTAGGAATAAAACTACTTTGAAAAGGGCTGATAAGACTATTTAAATGAGGTCTAATCCTCCCCACCAGCACCTTGGAAATAATTTTAAGCATAACATTGCAAAGGCTAATAGGCCTAAAATCTTTCAAAGACATAGGATTATCAATTTTAGGAATAGGAACAATAAGAGTCTCAATCAATTTAGGATCGATGGTACCTGATCAAATAGCAGTGGAAACCAAGTTATGAACGTCAGAGGAAACAATATTCCAAAATGTTTTGAAGAAAATAGGTTGGAACCCATCTGGATCAGGAGCTTTATAAGAATTCATCAAGAAAAGAGCTGACTTGACCTCTTCAAGACTTGGGTTCAGGCAAAGAGAGTCATAAAGATCAATGCTAATATGAGGAAAGTGAGAGAAGTGGAGGCAAGCAAGAGTAGTTGACCCTCCCTCTTTGAAATAAGCTCCTAAAGTAAGACAAAACTTCCCTTCTTAAAGAATCTTCATCTGTGCACCAAATACCATCAATATTCAAGCCAACCACCTTATTTCTCCTTCGACGAATAACAATTTGGACATGAATAAATTTTTTGTTTTTATTTCCAAATTTTATCCAATTCTCTTTCGACTTTTGATACCATAACATCTCCTCTTGAGCCATAACCTTGTTATACTCATTTTGCAAATGTCTTTCAAAATTGACAAGATCAGAAGACTGACAATAATCAAGTTGTTGATGCACTCCTTTGATCCTAGCCTCCAATTGTCTTTTATTTTTAAAAAAGTTGCCAAAGATATCAGAATTAAATCTCTGAAATTTTTTGGATCACTTGAAGCTTAGAGATCGCATTACCAACAGTATCACTCCAAGCTGCTTGAAAATGAAAAACCTTAGACCTCCTACTCGCTGCCTTCATACAACTCACCAAAATAGGGTTATGATCAGAGTCATGAGTAGGTAACAACTCAGCTAGAGAATGAGGAAAAGCAAGCCTCCAATCCACATTCACTAGACATCTATCAAGCTTTTTACGAATATGGCCACCATATTGAGAACATCTCCAAGTAAAAAGGCCACCAATAGTGTCTAAGGCATCGTTTGACCTGACTTTTTTACGGTCTAAAAACTACTTTAAAACAAAGTTAAAATTAAGGACTTTAAGAAAGAAGTTAAATTTGTTTGATTACTTTATTAGTATTTTTTTAGTTTTAAAGCTATTTTTAAGTTAAAAGTTGTTTGGCAAAATATTGTATAAATATATAATAAATAAAAAATTGTTAAAATATTTTTTGAACGGAAAAAGTGTTTAAAATATTTTTTTAGTAAGTACTTAATAGATATTGTGTTTGACCTACATTCTCCTTAAAATTGTAGAGAAGTAGAAAAAAAGTCAGGTCAAACGGTACCTAAGTCCATGACCCCATCGGAGACCTCTCTGCAGTTGCGAACCTCGTTAAAATCACCAATCATGATCCAAGGACCCAAAATTAAATTACGTAAATCCATCAGATGCTCCCATAGTTTAAGCCTAATAGTATAGGCAGGAGAAGCATATACAACCGAGCAATACCAAGAAGCCATTCACTTAGAGATGCAAAAGGTGATAGTTCGATGCATATTATGGATAAGAGTAAAGTTAAAATCATTAGTGCAAGATAAAATCCAAATCCCCCCCCCCCCCCGGCATGACCTCTAGCCTCATGAAGAAATAAAGGATGATATCCTAAAGAATCCCAAAAGGATTACTTAGCCTATTTGAGCTAAGTCAGTACATCTTAATTTTAAGGACCCGTTTATTTAAGATTATTATAAAATCATTTTTGATGTTTTGGTTATGTGTGTGATCTTTTTTTTTTAAAAAAAAAATAATTAAACTTTTTTTAAATGAAAAGCAACTTTGATCAGCTTTTGAAGAAAATCATTTTAAGTAGAACATAGAAAACTATATAATCTCTTTTCATAACCAGTTGTTGACTGAGACTGCTGATCAAGACACGGTGGACACTGACTACAATGATTCCCATTTTATTATGTGGTTAAAGGAGGTTTCGTTAAAAGTATCGTTGTTTGCTTCAGAATCGAATTGATACTAAAGATAATTTAGTGAGACGTCACATGCTTACTATTAACGATCAATTCTGCACAGGCGGATGTGGGTGTATATTGAGGATACATATCATCTGTTTGTGTCTTGTATCTTTTATGGCAATATTTGGTATTTGATTATGGCTGGATTGAGATTTTTTTGACAACAGCTCTGAATCTTTTAATGCATCTTCATCATTTCTGTGGTTTGGGAGGTGGTTCGAAACAATTATATTTAGATCTCAAGATGATTTGGTTGGAAGCTGTTTATGTTATTTGGAAAGAGGGAAACAGACGTATTGTCCAACAAAAGGAAGAGTTTATTCATTCAATATGTGAGCAAGTTAAAGTTCTAGTTTTTTGGTGGTTTAAATAGAAGTTTGTTTCCTTCGATTTTCACTACAATGTTTGGAGGCAAAACCCTTTAATGCGCCTCACTGTTGTAACTTAATTTTTCCTTTTGCTCTTTGTTAGGCTCTTGCTTTTCTCTCTTTTTTGAAGTGTATCTTGGATCTTTCATGTATTCCTAAGCACTTCTTGTGCTGGTTGACACTTATTGTGGTAATATATTTCATTTTAGTCTCTTCAAAAAAAAAGTTTAAACATACATAATAATTTATGCTATGAAAAATCTCTAAATTATATATGTAAGTGGGCCGGTATGTTTGGATAAAACCCAAACTAAGCATTCAGATAAGGGCGCCTTTTATCCCTAAATCCAAGCCTGATTGTAAGGGATAAAATGCCTTTTATCCCTGCAATTCATGCTGATCCAAGAACAATCCACACAGGAGCTCCCAGACTGGTCATCCGGGATCATGATACACATCAATAGTGTGCCCCTCTTTATAGAAATTTAATCGCTAAATTCAGGAAACCATACCTGAGGTTGTTACGACTAAAAGGGGACTCTAAACACTAAATAGAGACCCTTGGATCATTCTCAAATCATCATATTCACAAATCACAGAAAACTAGAGCCATTGCTTGATACAATCGCAGGTAGGGTATCCACTATTGTACTCTCTGCAAGAACATTTGGCACCCACCGTAGGGTCCGGTTAAATTGACATGGGTTGCACTCATCAACCCCTGAATCCACAAGCTATCTCTGAAAGATGGTTGGCGGAGCAAGAACCAATATCAATCTGAACATCGATGCAGCGATGCAGCTTCAACTTGAGCAATCAACAAAATGAAGCCTTACATGCCTCTGTGACTACGATCCAATAACAACATCTAGATAACTATCATGGCGATAACATCCATGAGGGAACATAAGAACTAGACCCTCAACCGCTTTCAGTTGAGATTTTGAATGCCCTTGTTCCAGACAATTTCATGCCGCCATCACTATCTTCGTTACATGGAAGAAGCGACCTGGTGGAGCATATCACAACGTTCAACACCCATATGACAATCATAGGAGCCAAGGAATAACTTAAGTGCAAGTTACTGTCCGGAACCCTAAAGGAAGCCACCTTATGTTATTAAATGAACCTACCTCGCTTCTCCATCGTAGGGTACCATGACATGTCCCGAAAGTTGATCCATCAATTTTCAGCTAGAAAACATCGCAAAGTATCCACCCCCAGCCTCTTCAACATGCTCTAGGGACATAGTGAATCACTACAGGAGTACCTCACCCGTTTTAACAACACCACAATCAAGGTGTTGTGCCCAAACAAGGAGATATTTGTAGGAGCATTTCAAAATGGTCTGAAGGCGGGAAAATTTAATGAATCGCTCTCCCAAAAGCCAACGAATTCAATGGAATAAATCATGTCTAGAGCAGAATGCTACAATCAAGGTGAAGGAAGTAATATTAAGTAGAGGCCACAAAAGTCAGACAAATCGCATCAAAGTTGTGCATGAGAATATGAAATTTTCTAATTGTCCATTTTTTGATAAATGGGAATTACAGTTTTGTTTAAACATTATTGACTTTGCAAAAAAATTTCTCAATTATT
Source organism: Medicago ruthenica (assembly GCA_018208015.1). Classification (NCBI taxonomy): domain Eukaryota; kingdom Viridiplantae; phylum Streptophyta; class Magnoliopsida; order Fabales; family Fabaceae; genus Medicago; species Medicago ruthenica. Next base: position 76,656,799 of record CM031377.1, on the reverse strand, counting down.
ATGTTTCATATATGCTCAAATTGAAGAGGAGTATATTAGTTTTAAAAAATTCATTGAATATGGAATAAATTGAGGGGGAGTATAATATGTTCCATATTGTTGCATTGTTTAAATCAGAATCAAAATGAGATCCTAAATTCAATAATTTTGTCATCATCAAAACATGGGAGATTGGTAAGATAGATCACAAAATCCTTCTGATGATGGAATAACATATGATGTTTTTTGCTATTTTTTAGTTATTTTCTTTGCATTTGAAGGCAAATTAGAAGTCAATTTGAGGAGTTGTTAATGGTTTGAGGAATTTTTTTTCATGTTTTCATTTGAGTCGTTGTAATTCACTTTTATCCTAAATCATGCAACTCCATACATGTTTTTGAGTCTTTTTAGTGAGAAATCATGTAAATTGGCAAAACAAGACATCACGTGAAGGATCGAGGATATATTTTGGCAAATTGTCCAGAAAGGAAGAGTAGGAGTGGAGCTGAGGGTACTACCACAAGAAAGGGCAGGGTGTACTCGTTAGATGGCGGAAAGGATCTGGTTAATGAAGACTTGATTGCCGGTATGTGTTCTATTGGTCAGAATCCAATAAAAGTTCTTTTTGATTGTGGTGCAACTTGTTCTTTTATTTCATATAAGTGCGTAGAAACGCTGCAGTTACCTTTATCTCTATTGATTCCTCCAATGACGGTGTCTACCGCTACAGACGGCGGAATCGTGGCAAGTTATGTTTGTGAAAATTGTCCTATTACTGTGTCCAGCAAGACATACTATATATATTTAGTGTGTCTCTGTTAGCCCATATTTTTATGAGCTAAGAATATGCTCTAAATATGCATTAAATGCTGAAGGGAATCTTTCAAAGATTCTGTTCAATCAAAGAACGAAAAAGAATCTTGGTATTGTTCACAGGTTCGAATACAAGGCTAAGGCAAAGAAGGAGGACTTCGAACCAGAAGGCAGATCGAACAAGCGTATGATCGAATCGAAGCAACAAAGTTCTGGACTTAGCACAATTCTGACAAACTTCGCAAAACTCAGTTCGACTTCGAAAGATACAACCGTTCTAAGGAGCAGTTAAGTGCATGCAGGGTGTACGTGGCAGGACATTTGGCAGTAGTATAGTGTTCGACCGTTAGGGCAGTTTACTTTCGAAAGTCTATATATAGTAGTTTTTTAGTCAGAAAAAAGGTCGCAATTCATTTTATACAAAATCCTTGTAAACTCAAAGTACCCACGCTATCGAGAGAAACGAGTGAAATGGGATCCATGTATGAATCTGTGAACCATCTTTTTTATGTAAAGCACATTTTACAATTCAATGCAATTTACTTTTTCATGAAATGTATCTTTTAAACACTTTAAAGTTTCATGCAAAGTTTAACTTTCTCATTTAAATTCTGTTCATTTCTGTTTCGATCGAAACACAGTATTTATTAAACAGGAACTTGTTTTTCCTTGTTATTTGCAATCCAAGTAACTTTTATGATTAATTCTCCCAAAAACTACACTAAAATGTTTATGCGTAATGGACATTCATATAATTTAAAGAATTCAAACAAAGCACTATGCTCCTGAGATTCACTAGTTGGTCTCGCAAGCAATTAATTTAGACTAGCGGTTGTTTACCAAATTACGGTGTAAACAAATTGGCACGCCCGGTGGGACATGTGCTTTAATTGAATCTTTTCTATCAAAAGTATTTTCGTTTGGATTTGCAAATTGCTATTTGTGCATTCTTTCTGGAAATTGTGTTAGTGCATGTTCTTGAGGAGTGGGAAAATACTCCCTGAAATGGTTAGACCACCACCCAGAAATACAAACACAAATAATATGGAAAATGCAAATGTGAATGATAACAATGTGTCAGCGCCTTCGAGTGCGTTGAACACTTCGAATGTGACTGGAGCGACCATTTCCGCTCCCAGTTCTTCGACATTAGGCGTTACTATGCCTATCATTGCATCAACAACGATGCCCTTTACCACTGCAGGCCCTGCAGTTTCGATACCCGAAAATTTAGGGAGCCAGCCATCCCCAGCAAGAGGAGGAGGCACAATAGGTTCTACGTTCAGTATGCCTTTTTCACAATATACGAATCAAGGCAACAGTAGGAATATACCATATGGTATGCCTACAACGCTGATGCAAGGGCTACAAACCAACCCTTCATTATATTCAGAAACTGTGCCTGGCGTCTATTCGCCTACAAACCAACGATTGGCCTCCAGTTCTGTTAATCGAAATGCAGTGCCACCACTAACTAATACATCCTTGATGTCTTTAAGGCAACAAATGGATGAAAGTAATCATGATATGGTTAATATGTTGACACAACAAATTGGTACAGTGTTTAATCCTTTGATACAAATACTAACCAGTCTTATCAATTGTTAGCCACCCAGATGGGTAGAATGGCTGATTTCTTTGGGGCTCCACATGTCCCTAATCAACCAGTCCCTCAGATCCAGAATCTAGCACCCATACAAAACATCCAAGTACCAAATGATGCTATGGTGCCTATGCCCAATAACTTAGTGGTACAGCCTAATCAAGGACAATTACAAATGGGTCCAATCGAACCATACGCTCAACCACAAGTACAACCACAAATCGAACCAAATCCAGGGATAGTCTTAATAAATCGAAATCAAAATGCTGATGAAGTGGTTCGAAATGTCCAACAAAATAATTTAGGGGCACAAAACAACATAGCAAATTTGGTCGAAGCTATCTTAGTCCAAAATGGTTTGAATGTAGGTTTACATAGACCAAATTTTGTTTCTGCCTTGTCAGAGTATGTGCTTCAGACTGAACTACCAAGGGGTGTCAAAATCCCAAAATTCACTAAGTTCGCTGGTGACACTAGCGAATCAACTGTTGAGCACATTGCAAGATTTCTGACAGAAGCAGGAGACATAGCCAATAATGAAAATTTAAGGATGAAGTATTTCCCAAATTCTTTAACAAAAAATGCCTTTACATGGTTTACAACCCTCCCTCCACATTCCATACATAATTGGAATCAATTAGAGAGAGTTTTCCATGAACAATTTTACATGGGACAATCGAAAATAAGCCTTAAAGAATTAGCAAGTGTTCGACGTAAAGCGCCTGAGTCCATTGATGATTATCTCAATAGATTTAGACTTTTAAAGGCAAGGTGCTTCACCCAAGTCCCTGAACATGAATTAGTCGAAATGGCTGCTGGTGGCCTAGACTATTCGATTAGAAAGAAATTAGACACTCAGTATTTGAGGGACATGGCTCAGTTGGCTGATAGAGTTCGACAAGTCGAGCGGCTAAAAGCTGAAAAGGCTAGGAATTCTAAATTCCATAAGAGGGAGAAGGTTGCATATGTCGAAGCAAACGACAGTGACCAAGAGTTCGATGTCACTTATGAAGATATCGAAGACAATGAGGTTGATCTAGCAGAATTAAAACCTAGACCTCCTTATGTCTGTAAACTCCTTAAACCTTCGAATGGGAAAAATCCTGTTGAGCCTCAAAATGATAAATTTGTGTCTAAAACTTATACATTTGACATAACCAAATGTGATGAAATATTTGATTTATTAGTTACAGATGGCCAGATTATTGTTCCTAAGGACTTAAAAGTACCCCCAATCGAACAACAGAAGAAAAGGGGTTATTGTAAATTTCATAATTTCCTTGGCCATAAAACCTCACGTTGTATTCTTTTCAGGGATCTGGTCCAAAAGGCTCTCAATGAGGGGAGACTCAAATTTGGTGAGAAACCAAAGACAACTCAGATGAATGTTGAGGCACCAAAAGCTGTCGAAACTCTCTATGCGGAACCTCAAGGAGTAATGATGGTCGAAGCCATGGAGGTGTCTGAAGTGAAAGTTCAAACCAAATCTGAAGAAGACTACAGCGAAAAGATGAAGGTGGTGTATCCTCAAACTGAAGAAGATCTGATCGATTTTCTGAATAGATGCAAACTCGAAAACAAGAATGTAATGCTGTGTCCCCGCTGCAGTGCAGTGTGTGATAGAGAGGCTACTGAGGGCCTCAAGAAGTACCAGGTTGTCAACAAGGGGGCAACGCAAAAACCAGCGATTCGATAAAGGCAAGAGGACTATGGTGCAGTCGAACAACAGCCAGAAATCTGGTCGAAAGACTACCTTTATTCCTCCTGGTTCGATTCCGGTCGAAAAATGGATGCACCAGGGGCTCATAAGGTTCAACAAAGGAACTATGGAGGTAGGTGGTTCCAGTGGAACTAAGCAAGTTGGCCCACAGGAGGCTAATAAGTATTCTTACCGAAACAATTACAAGGGTAAGAATCCTATGACAAGGACCCAATGGCGCAGGTTTCAGCGTCAAAAGAAATTGGCCGAACAGAATCTGCAAACTGGCCAATATAAGGATGTGTCCAGGAGGCCAGCAAAAGAAAGACTCTTTCCTCCGGTGAATGAAGATAAGATGGAGGACGAGGATCTACTGGACTCTGAACCTGATTTCGACGTTATCTGCGTGGTATCCATCTTGCCGTCTGAGTATGATGTCGAATCAGAAGTGACTGAGATCGAAGGTGAATTCGATCACCTTGAATATGGCTGACCCAAAGCCTGTGTGTTACTATGTGATGAACAATGGCTGCATTGAGGAGCAACTAGCCTCTTTTGAGAGGCCAAGTCTAGGGATGAAAAGCCATCTCAAACCCCTTTTCATCAGAGCAAAGGTTGAGAACGTTGGGATCAACAAAGTGCTCATTGATGGGGGAGCAGCTGTCAACTTGATGCCTCAATCTACGCTCTACAGGATTGGGAAATATGACAGCGATCTATCTGCCCACAACATTGTGCTTTCTAATTATGAGGGCAAAACTGGCTATTCGATGGGAGCCATACAAGTTAATGTTGCTGTGGGCAGCATAGTTCGACCAACTCTTTTCCTGGTGGTTCAATCCAAGGCTAACTATAACTTGCTGTTAGGAAGGGAATGGATCCACGGAGTTGGGGCAGTACCATCCACTCTCCACCAGAAACTGATTGTTTGGAGGGAAGATGAGATTGTTGAAAACATAGAGGCAGATCAAAGCTTCTATAAGTCAGAGGTTGACATTGTCACCCACAAACCTTTGACAAAAATTTGGCTAATATAGCACCTTGTGGTGACAAGGATTCTGCTTTTGTGCCAAGTGACAATGTCATTCATTCTGTCAAGCTCCACCCTGCCCATGGCTTTATATGGGAGAGAGAAGAAATTAATGATGTTTCTTCTGAAGATGGGAGTCATTCCACCAACTGGGTGGAATATACATGAAAATTACTATGCTGAGGCCACTGCATGGGCCAGGATTACGGCTTATATGGCCGAAAATAGATTTAATACGGCCCTTGAGGCTGAGTTTCAACAAAATATGGCAGTAGAAGCCAAGATCGAAGATCTGGAAGTCAAAGAAAACAAAGGATCGAAGACTTGACTGCATCTATGACGATGAGCCGCTGGGGTTCGAGAAGGATCCTATGAGCGAGGCGCCAAAAAATGCAAGCACAAGATCCTTTGGAGGAGATCGATATTGGAGATGGCTCGATTAAAAGGCCAACTTATATCAGCGCCAATATCACTTCAAGTCTAAAAGAAAAGCTGGTGCTGCTTCTTAAAGAGTTCAAAGACTGCTTTGCGTGGGATTACAACGAAATGCCTGGGTTAAGCAGAGAAATGGTCGAACTGAAGTACCTATTAAAGAAGGAAAGAGGCCAGTGAAACAACTACCAAGAAGGTTCGCACCAGAAATTATGTCCAAGATCAAGGATGAGATCGAAAGGCTGCTGAGGTGTAAATTCATCAGAGCTGCCAGGTATGTCGAATGGTTAGCAAATATAGTCCCTGTTATTAAAAAGAATGGAACTCTTAGAGTATGCATAGATTTTAGGGATTTAAATAATGCTACACCTAAAGATGAATATGCTATGCCAGTAGCAGAAATGTTAGTAGATTCAGCAGCTGGCTTCGAATTTTTAAGTATGTTAGATGGTTATTCTGGTTATAACCAAATATTTATTGCTGAAAATGATGTGTCAAAAACAGCATTTCGATGCCCTGGTGCATTAGGCACTTATGAATGGGTTGTTATGCCTTTTGGCTTGAAAAATGCTGGGGCCACTTATCAAAGGGCCATGAATTCTATGTTCCATGATTTTATAGACACATTCATGCAAGTTTATATAGATGATATAATCATCAAATCTTCGTCCGAAGAT